>JAECXX010000111.1:2657500-3215908 GCA_018153305.1 Drosophila kurseongensis
GCCAGCAGCAAGATCCTTACCTCGGATCACACTTTGGATCGTTTGAAGAATCCCCGCCTGGCCGCCGATCGTGTGTTTAGCTTGCTGTCTGAAATGAAGCTATCCACGGAGCATGAGACCTCCATTAATGCCATTATGGAGGAGTATCGTTCATACTTTCCCAAGTGGATGTGCATCCTGAACGAGGGCTTCAATATTCTCCTATATGGATTGGGCTCCAAGCGGCAGTTGCTGCAGTTATTCCATCGCGAGGTTTTGGAGAAACAAACAGTACTGGTAGTGAATGGCTTCTTTCCTAGTCTGACGCTCAAGGATGTGTTAGACAGCATCACAAGCGAGATCTTGGACGCGGGCGTTAGTCCGGCGAATCCGCATGAAGCGGTGGACATGATTGAGGAGGAGTTCGCACTGATACCTGAGACACATTTGTTTCTCATTGTCCACAATCTGGATGGAGCGATGTTGCGGAATGTGAAGGCCCAAGCAATTCTATCGCGTCTAGCGAGAGTGCCAAATATCCATCTGCTAGCTTCTATCGATCACATAAATACCCCATTGCGTGAGTATTAATTTGGCTTTAAAGTAATTTTAAAAATAACCTATTTTATTACCATCAGTTATGAAACAAAAACCTAATTATTCTTTCCATCTTGCAGTTTGGGACCAAGGAAAGCTGAGCAGCTTCAACTTCTCGTGGTGGGACTGCACCACCATGCTGCCGTATACCAATGAAACTGCCTTTGAGAACTCGTTGCTGGTGCAGAACTCCGGGGAATTGGCCCTCTCCTCGATGCGCAGTGTGTTCTCCTCGCTGACGACCAACTCGCGTGGCATATACATGCTGATTGTCAAGTACCAACTGAAGAATAAGGGCAATGCCACATACCAGGGCATGCCATTCCGCGACCTCTACTCAAGTTGTCGCGAGGCCTTCTTAGTCAGTTCGGATCTTGCCCTGCGCGCTCAACTCACAGAGTTCCTTGATCACAAACTGGTCAAGTCAAAGCGAAGCGTTGATGGCTCCGAACAGCTTACCATTCCAATTGATGGCGGACTGCTGCAGCAGTTCCTCGAGGAGCAGGAGAAGAAATAAGCCGTCAAAGTAATTTTAGAACATATTAATTTATTATCTAATATTGTTAAATACAATTACAATTTCGCTTTTTAAAAATGTCGTGTTGCTGTCACTTGTATTGCCCATTAGTGCAGAATTTTCTTTGTTTGTCAAGTTCTACACATTTAGATTGGCATGCATAAAAGTTGTCGGTTTACTAGATACACATTTTAGATGGCTAGTTTTGTCTTCCCAAAATTGATTTCCTTCCAATTGCGAGCAGAGCAACACAAAACTTAACACTCCAAGTGCTTCTCACCTTCGGGGATGACCGCAATTATATTAGATTAGGATTAGATGAGGCGAAATAAATATAGCTAAGCATGCCAAAATTATACAACTCCCTACCGGTCATCCCGTGGTTCCATCCATTCCAAAGGCTAATATTGGTAACCTATTACTATACAGACACGCACATACACAGATTAAAGCATTGGACTTGTAACTAGTTAATTGTGCATTCGAAACAAAATGAAATTGCTGCGTCTAAGGCTAGTTTATTTACACTTTCTTGATAGATAGCAAATCACATGCAATGTCAATCGGAAGTACACATACAATGGAAATCGTTCGTAGTTGATCCTATCATTATTATTTTACGTTATTGCAAAAATTCTACCCTTTCCTGAATACCTGAATTGTACACACCAAGTTTACGATCTGCATTTTAGCATATAAAATTGTCATCTCTGCCTCGCTTTTCGTTTTTTTAATAGTTAGATAAATTGTTATCACGTTTACTTTACTCATACTTTTAACGTTCTTTTGTGGGAAAAGTTGAAATATTCTGAATCAATCAGAAGAGAAACCACCCAAAAGGATCTTCCCTTTACAAAATGAATCGATGGATAAGTGTTTTTGTTTTTTTTCAGTTTTTATCTGCTTACTATACACAAATTGCTACTGTTTGCATTTATTTCGACAATGTTTTGTTTGTTTTTATAGTTTTGTACAACAAATTAATTACAGTTTGCGCTTAAACAAAGAGAAACAAGATGCTGATTTTAAATACTTAAGAAAAGAAAAGACAAACAAAAAGAAGTGAATAGAGACGAATATTGAAAAATAGAACTTGGGGATAGTGGGAGCTCCCTCCGGTAAACAATTAATTTATACATTCTCCTCAACTTCAAGGGGAGGGCGTGGATTTTGGTGGGTGGGTGCACATAAACCTTGAATGCTTTGAAAATTGTTCCGAGTTTACATATACACAATATATAAATCAACTTCATTATCATATCCGTATCATTACTCATTTACTCGTTACTCATTAGTCATACTCATCGAATATACATCACAATCAAAGTGTACGCTTTGTAATTATACGCAGTAATCGGTAATCATAATCTTTATAATTATTATAATAATAATAGTTACGCTCTCAGTGAATTTCTTTATTTTTTGTTGTATTTATGCCTTCGATTTATTACTTTTACTTTTTACTTTACTTTAAATTTAATTTATTTAAATTTAAATTTCCTTTTTGTTTTTTATGCTCTTTTTTTGTTTGTATTATTTGTTTTTTTTTCTTTAATTGCTGCTTTTGTTTCAAGTTTGGACTTAAGATTTAAATTATTTCATAATTATTACTCGTAAACATATTAATCATAGGTAATATTAAATCAACAAATAAAATACATTTAAAACCAAGATTTATCAAATTGAATTAAATTACTTGAAATCGAAACAATAAACTGTACTGCTTTTCTCCTGCATTTGCATTAAGTTGCATTGCTGTTGATATAATTTATTGTACCCATGTGAAATATTTAATCGATCGATTGGGGGCCAATCTCAAGAAAGCATTCGGCAATAGTTTGTAGTATTGCCGTATGCTTTCTTGAGGTTGGTCGTTAATTGATCGATCAAATATTTCACTTGCCTTCTGCATTGGTTGAAGTTCTCAATTCTATTGCAAGTGTTGAATCGATTGTTGGTATTGGGTTGTTGTTGCTTGTTGATTGTTGTTGGTGTACGATTTGCTGTTGTTGTTGTTGGTGTAGTTGTTGTATTGTTGTTTCAGCTCATTTTCACGCGTTTCCTTGGTGGTCCAATTGGTGGGATTTGTTGTGTTGCGAGCGCACGAAATGCCTCCGCTATCAAATGTGAATGTGTTGTGATCATATTTTGCCATCCGGAGGTTTCCATCACATCGGTGGCATGACTGTAAAATGGATTAAGCCGTTGGTTAGTTAACTGGTTCGTTCAAATTTAACAACTTGAAAGACTTACGTATTTATGAAATCTATCGTTTGTGCTTTCAATTGATCCGCACTGTGGAGATCAGCTAATATTAGTGTTTCGGCTGCTGTTTCTACAGAGAGATTGACGCACAGCGCCTCCTCGCACATCACTTTCAGCTTTTCGAGTGCATACTGTAATAATAAATGAATATATATTATTAATAGGCCCTGTCAGTATTTATCTTAAGGCAAACATACCTTATCAGCAGCCGCTAGGAGATCATCAGCCATTTTTTCTAGATTGGGCGCCTTGCCCGTGTATATGAATCGCAGCATTTCTTTAAGAACCTCATGATCCACATCGGTTATGGCGACACGATTCAGCTTTCGCTCCTCCATCTCATGCTCAAACATGGCCGCAAAGACATCGCTGCGCGCTGTAAATTTAAAATTTTAAAATAATATTAGTTGAGGGGCATCTTAAACGGGAGTACAGGTCATTTGGTTTTAAAAACAATTGGTGGTTGAAGTGAAATTACTGCCAGTAATATCAATTCAACTTAAGATGAGGTTTATTTTGAAAGTATGGCAAAAGAAATTAAAATGAAAATGGATTGGAGTTTTATTATTATTTCTCGGTGCATTATCTTACCTGCCAGTATGGCCTTGTGCGCCTGGAACTCCCGACCGCCCACGGAGAGCGTGACGTCGCTGAACTTCTCGTTGTCAAAGAGATTGCCGAGATCCTCGGACAGCTTGCACTCGGGCACTTTGAACTGCACGATATTGGATTGTCCGGAGATGTTCACGCTGTCCGCGACGACGCTGACCTCGCAGAAGATGGTCAGCTTGTCCTCCGGCAGCAGGCCGTTGGCCTCGTCCAGCAGGAAGTCGCGGCGAATGAACTTTTGAAGCCCCAATCTTTGCCCTGCACAAAACGATAAGCTCTGTGGAACAAGATGATAATATTAGTAAATGAAATTCATTACATAGCTTATAGATTACGCTTACCTTTGGGATTCCATGGCTTTGGTTTCCTCACGCTTTGCATTCAGTATGGAAAATTTGAACTTTGCTCTGACTTCTGATTTATTACACGAAACTAACAGTAAATATAATGAAAGGTAATCCTTGCTCTCCTCGTCGAGACCCTTGGGGTTAACGCGTAAACACCTGTTTAACGGAACAACATTAATTTAGTAAGTTGTACATTAGTCTGCTTGATTTATTCACTCACCATTTCAGTTTGTCATTAGCACCGGCTGAGAATGTGGACGATTTGAGTACTTCACCCATCTCCTCCCGACAAAAACTAAAGTTATTTATGGTCCACATATAACTAAATTTAACCACTTTGACCTAAGGAACAAAGAAAGGGAAAATATGATTAATAAAAATCCATGTAAATCGCGTAACAAAGTTCTCCGATTTCTCCCATCTGAGCCACACCACACACCTGTACTTGCATACACAGCGGAAATGCATTTACCGCCTTACAACAAAATGGATTCAGTTTACAAAATTTGTGAAATCCGATCGGATCGGCTGTGTGTTCGGTTGGCTCAGATGTTTGCAAATCCATAGGAATGCCAAAAACCCACACAGGGATGTGGAAATTTAATCCGTTCGTGGGGATTTACCTGCGTATAGCACCAGTTCTCGGCAACTGGCGTATTAACTTCCGGCAAGGGCGGCGAAGGTACACGGCTGACCGCCATCGTGCTACTGGATGCGTGCAGGTTCGAGGTGACTCTAGCTGTTTGGCTTGCCTGACATTCGTTCACCGGCAATCTGCAAAGGAGAAACATATTGGGGATTAGTAAAGATTTTATAGGATCAAATACTTTAGTAGTCTAAGTTTATATATATAAAATACATTTTAGATCATAAAGAACACTTAATTATAGTTATTTCTTTTTTAGGTAATCCGAAAATGGGCTGTTATATTTTACTTTGAGAAAATTAAGACAACTATTTACAGTCAAAAGAGTAGCCTGAAAAAGTAGTTTTCTTTTTCATAATTTTCTTTTACACATTAAAAGTTTTAAATAATTGTAAGCCATTTGTAGGAACTTATAGGTTATCTTGAAAAAAATGGAATTCATCAAGTTGTTTTTTATTAACTTTTAGATCGATGATCATTTAGAGAAGGGTTAAATCGGTATTATAGAAACTTGGGGGTCACCTTGGCTCTTGTATGAGGTCCATGATGCTGCGCTCGAATTCAACTTTGACGAAATTGCTGTCGGAATTCGAGTGCCTGGCCAAAAGATTGAGCAGCTTCAACAGCAGCGAGTTCTCCAGCTTGCCGCCCGTTGAATACACACAAAATCACACAGAAAACGTTTCAAAAAGTTAACAATTTAAAAATAAGTGTTTTTTTAGACAATTTCTAATTAAAACGATGGACGAGACACAAACGCGTGGACAAGACGAAACGAAATGCGCCAAAAAGTGCAGCGTTCATAATGGCTGAAGATTGGTTCAAAGGCCGTTATTCCGCACAGAAGTCAGCAATTAACAGAGAACGAGAGACTTGGTCCAGATAAAGATAGAGCTTTCGAAGCTTTTTAACTAAGATTTATCGTTCTAAAGAGCAGCAGCAACAGCAGCAGCAGCAAAAAAAAAGATGAAACGTTAAAATATCACAAGGAAAACACAACCGTTGCGCAGGAGCAGCAAAGGAAAACTGACTGATGGACCTGGAAAATCTCGGCAGGCAGGAGGATTTAAGAACGCTGCAGATGACAACAAACAATGGACCAGGAAAATGTTAGCCAGGAGTGGAAAATTGACAAACAATGGGTCAGCGCATCGCGGCAGTTGAGGGTGAAGGTGAACGTGAGCGAGTAGCTCGCCTTATAAAGGTGCAAAATGGTGAGCGGAGAGCGGAAAGGGAAGAGGGGGAGGAGGATGGGCAGAAGGATCTGACACACAAAAGCAACAATAACAGCTCTTTTCATATGTGTTTTCAGTCGCGCAGATGTAGATGCAGATGGAAGACGGCAAATGGCAGAGTAAGCTGCGTTTTTACACGCAGAAAAATAAGTATCAACACAAACTTGTCATCAAAAGTACTTAATTTGTAATTAAATTGCGTAAGAAAAATACAAAATATAATTATGACAAGCGTTTTCTTAGTTCTAAGGATAAATGTAGTACAAAATTTCGTGTTTTGTATACAAATAAGTTGCAAACTGAAACTAGGGTTGCCTGATTTTAAGATTTAAACTACATAAATTATTGGTTTAAGGACTAAAAAATTACTCCCACCAAATCAATAGACTCCAAAAGTATACAAGAATCATTCTTATACGATTTGCTCATAGAAAACTGATGAAATTAAAGCAATATTTAAGGTGTCATTATTGCAGGAGTTATACAAACCAATTGTATAATATTTAAGGACATCAATTAGAGACTGCTATCGATTTCAGATTTTTCCCTGTGCACAACCTGGCGTTGGCAAAGTCGGAAAATCTGTGCAAGGCTGAGGCGCACGAGCGATTTACAGCTCAGCTCAGCTCGACAAGGTTGAGATTTTCAAGGTGCTGCCCGTTTTCTGCGGCTGCTGGCGATTTGATGGCCATCATCAAATCCAGCTGAAGGACCTTCAATGGGCCTCGTGTGCGTGAGAGTGTGTATGAGTATGAGAGTGTGTATGAGTATGAGTGCGAGTGTGAGTGTGAGCCATCAAAAGGTTGACGCAGCTCGTCAAGGTGAACAAACCGTAGACCGCGTTTTTAGCACTCAGTTAAACCGCTTTATTCAATTTTAGTGAGTGTGCCTTAATGTTAATGACATTGATTTGGCATTGGAGCCCCCTCTCGCTCTACCCAAATATACCTCTCTTTATTGCTCGCCCATCCAAGGGCCCGAGCCAAACATTTTTGTTTTGCTATGACATTGAAAATCATTTGTTTGGCGCCACAAGGCGAATGACAAAATCACAGAAGTTGGGCAATAGAAGGTTAAGCTTGGGAACGAAAAGCAGTCAGAACCTCATAATCGAATAAAAGCAGTCAAAGGTGGAAACCTATGACTCATCAAAAACAATAAGCCACAACAAAATATTAAAGAAAATATATGGTAAAGTACAGGTTTGAAACTAAAGCTGATAACTTAGAAATAAGATATGGTAATATAACACTATTGAATAAATAGTAAAACACTTTATTTCACTAAACTCTGTATTTTCTTATAAACAAAAACAGTTTGTAAACACTGACACCACCCTCACCAAAATTGTAGTATTAACAATGGCCATACTCCTGTTTAATGGGTCAATGTAAATAAATTTAAATTGTTTGGCAAACACACACCTTGTCATAAATTCCTTTGTTTCCCGTAACTTTAACCCAAGTCATGCCATTAGTTTTGCTTACTTAGCAACCAGAAACCATTAGTTTTGATGCGGAGTAAGCCCACATAGCATTGTGAGTGGTCCAAAGGATCAGGGCCAAAAGGTCTGAACAAACATCCGCCAGCTGTGATGCGACGAATGCAGTTGGACATGGATCGAGGAATCGAAAATTCGACACACACAGATACATTGGTAGAACTCTTCTCCCCGGGGGATCTGCCATTTGTGTGGGCTCTTCGATCAAATGGAATGTGAATTTATGACAAATGAAGGGAGAGCACGCGTTAAAGAAATTTAATAAATCGTTTTAGTCCGGGAAAACTGGTTTCTTTAGACTTGATGAAGCAGCTGCTGATTGGGAAAAACTAAGAAGCAGAGAGACTACTGATTTTCACCAACAACAAAAAAAAAAAAGGAAAAGTTATATAATTTGGCAGCGACTCGCTTTGGCGCTTTCCACATTTCCGGCAACTTTTTATTAGCATTTAAATGAAATTTGATAAAGGCAGCAACAACAAAAGGCAATAATAAACGAAACGAGCAGCAGCAACAACAACAATAGCAACAAAAACTGAAAATGGTGAAAATATTTCATTTTTTTTACAACAAATTATCGCATAGGCTTTTCACTTGGCGTTTTCACCAACAACAAAAGCAGCAACAAAGGCTCCTTTCACTCGCCGCCTAAACAACAACAAATGAGTTGAGTGAAAAACGCTTTTCAGTTGTCGTCGTTGTTTTCGAGCCAAAAGGAAACGCTTTTCTTTGCTTTTCTTTTGGTTTTTACATAAATGCGGCGCCGCCGTCGTCGTCGTCGCAAAAACACAGATGCAAAGATACATTTTTCAGTCGCCAGCCAGAGCGGGGTAAAGAAGAAGAAGCAGCGGCGGCGGCAATTTAATTTAAATAATGTGAACTTTCATGCCAATGAAAATGATTTCAAAAGAGAAACTCAACGCAGTCCAACTCCCAAAACAAACTCGACAACTTCACTTCCGCTACAAATGCAACAGCGGCAACAGCAGCGCCAAAAACAACATGAGCAACCACATCTTGAACAACGCAAAACAACAATGATGACACCCACCCAACCAAAAGATTAACTTTGGCACAAGGAAAAATTAGGGGGTTGTGGGTTAAAATGAAATCTACCAAAAAATAAAGTTTAGTAAATAAAATAAAAAAAAAAAATATAATGACTGCTATCAATTATTTAAAACATATATATATTCCTAAAGAATTTCAATCCTTTTAACGTTGTAATTTCATAAAAAGAAGGTCCAGTCAAAATTTATTTTACATTAACAGTAAATAACTGCCTTATTCTATAGAACTAATATTTATATCTTCAGAATTTAAAGTTTAAAGTTTAAATTAAATTAATAAAATATGATATCATATAATATAGTAATCACTATTTAATTTAAACAGATATGGTAAGGTGTTAAACACTCCAGTTAAATTGATACATTCTGAAGGTTATCCCCACTTCCAATCCCCAACTTTTTTAAAGTGTGCTAACAACTCACGACAATTCGAAAATCTTTCTCCAATCTCCCCGTGGAGTGTCAACAGTTTGACGCATATTAATTTTAAAAACTCCCACGCTCAACATTTCATTCGGTTTCTTCGCTTTTGGCTGGGTTTGTTTTCATTTTGGTGTTTGGAGGGGTTTCGTTTTGGGTCTTTCACTCAAGTCGGTCGGTCGACGGTCGTCGATTCGATGCGTCGTCCATTTGCCTTTGGAGTTACTTTGTAGTTGGCATTTCTGCGGAGGGAGAGAAAGCTCCGGCCCCCAGCTTGCCGTCTCGCTCGATCTCTGTTGCTCTCACACTCGCACTCGCACTCTGCAGTTTTGCTTGCAGTTTTTCGTGAAAGTCGATCCGCAGTTGTTGTTGTTATATAAAGCGTACGAAATCATGTAAGTAGAGTGAAATTTGCCTGCTGTGTTTTTTTTCATTTTGCTGCCTTGTTTAGCCTATGCGATTGTTTTTCGCACTAATGAAAACAATTGAAAGTTGTGGAAATTATGTTTCCATAATTATACCCTTAAATGATTCGACTTTTCCAATGCATTGCTTACATTAAACCAATTAATGGATCAATAAACTTTGAAATAAGTTGTAGAGATTTCTAAGAATTGAAATGCATTTTGATATGGAAAATACTATGTGCTCATAATTAAAGATAAGTATATATTCAAACACCGCCAAAAATCGAAATACCTTATCATTTTCTTAATAATAAAGTAATTAACCTCTTTTTTAAACCATTTTATTTGATTTTAGCTTATTTCGAGAAATCTGCAAACAAAAACCATGTCACAATAAACAACGCGTCCTATTTTCCACGCATAAGTTTAATGTTGTTAATTTTTACATAACTGCCGTTGCTTGCTTTTCGGATTTCAAATGCTAATCATCGTGTGTCACAGTTTGTGTGGCCAAAAAACTAGGCCGCCACAACCCAAAACGATTTTTGCTACATTTGTTTGACACTTTTTGTTTTTAGTCTTGTTTGGGATTGCAGCATAAATGAAAGTTTGTGTTAAACACAAATAATAATGAGGGGAAAACATATTTCGATTACGTAAAAACAGCGAAAGGCAGCATAGGAAATGAGGTGTAACCATTAGAGTGTCGATATTACATAGATAATTTGTTATTATTATAATTATTAGACAATTTTTTTACCTTATAAAAATATCAATAATATCGTTGTTTTGTTGGAGCCATAATAAACTAACCCAAAGTTTTCAATTATAATTGCTGTATATTGATACAATTTTAATAGAATCATCATTTTAATTTAAAAATAAAAAGCTTTTCAAAATGTTATCTACATTTTTCTGAATGCGCAGGCGCGTAGGCGTTTCGACGTCGACGCCGGCAGCGCAGTTGGCAGCGAGTTTCACCAAAAAATAAATAAACACGAAGCAAACACTTCGAAAAAAAGAAGCGAAACCCGAAGCTTAAAACGAGAGCAAGTTTGCTGACAGCGGAACGAGACTTTATGTAATCGTAAAAACTTGTTTGATGACGTATGTAGCTTGGAGCCGAGCTCCAACGATCTCTCTTTATTACTCTCTTAACTTCTCTTAACTAAAAGCACGTTGTCGTTTTAGCGCGTGTCTCAAAATACATATAAATGTGTATATGTATATATATATATCACCTTTTACCAGCTGCTTTTGTTGGATAATAAATTTTCAAATAGCAAACAAGTCTAAGTCTGCGGGCAGAGCAGAAATGAAATCAATAAATTAATAATAAACCACATGTTGTGTGCCCAATTTTCATTGAAACGTTTTGGGCCAAACTTTTAGCTTGTTTGCATTTTGCCGCTTTTACCTCTTTCTCTGCACTTTCTAAACAAATTGTGAGTGAGAGAGAAGAAATTGGCTTTCATGCGTTTTCACATTTTGTTTTTGTCGTGCTTTCTTTTTTTTTCTTCTTTTTTTTTTTGTGTGGCGTTTTGTTGGGATTTCTACTACTTTTTCTTTAGGCGCAAGCGTCGTGATCTTGTTGGCTTAAAAGATCTTCTTTTTTATTGGCTTAGAAATTCTTGCCTGATTTCTTTGAGAGATCTGTATCTGTTCTAAATAAAATGTGGGTTGAGTGAAAGACTGGGGCGTGATTTTCGGTTTACGATTATTGGGTGAAATGTGTGAAACGAAGTGAAAACTCTGGGCCGAGTTCAATTATAGTAAAAATATAAAAATGATCACTTGTTTTGGTTTAACGGCAGCTATGTTAATGAATTTAATTTCGCTATTTTTGAAAGTTTTACATTTGAAATAATTTATACACAAAAAAAAATGGGGAGACAACGACCGGCAAAAAGTGGAAAGTTGCAATGCAACGCAACACGATCTGTTGTTAATAATTGGTTAAATTCAGGCTTTTGGTGAAAGGAATTGATTAGTAAACGGAAGCCCGAAAAGTTCATTGCATAATGTTGCAGCAACATGTTGCCGGGGCGCCGGGCAACATGACCAGAAACGCCAGCCCTTTCACAGCGAAAATCAGTCAAGCAAACTTCCCGTCTCTTCCCATTCGAGCAGATAAAACACAAAAACCGCATAGCGAGACCAAAGGGAAGGCTATACACCCTGTATTCAAAATGCAGAAAGGGGTTTTTGGGGTTTAAAACTGGAGAGGAAGTAGTAATTTTGAAAGTTGAATTCAACTATGGATAATTGTATTCAAGTTTGGACCTTGAAAATATTATTGCAGCTTTCAATTGTAGTTTAAAATAATATATATTAAAATAATAATCATACATATTCTTTCAACCGCATACGGTTTTGGGTTACACAATTACGTTCGTCACCAGATTCTTACTTGAAAGTTTTTTTTATAATAGAAATTACCTACTAAAGGCAAAAACCCTCTAGAGATGATTTGTCGAATGGAGATTTTAAATTACTTTTCCTAAGAATATAAAAAAAAACCTCAAAACCTATGTGTGCCTGTTTTTTTATATAAGTATATATTTAAGTTCGTCAGCCGAATCCCAACCGATAAAGTGCAGTCCGCAATCAACGGCTCATGACTCAGATTTGCCAGTCGGCGGCTGGGACAAAGAACATTTTTTATTCGAAATACTGCGGATTATCGGGCAATTTGCAGCAAGGCCAAAGAAAATGAGCAACAAGTGCACGAAAACCAGAACGCAGCCCTAGTGAAAAGTGAATAAGAATAAAAAAATAATAACAATTACTGGCACATGGTCAAAAGCATTAAGAAAGAAACCAAGCACGAGCTCATGGTCTCAATTCTGCAGCTCTCTTCTTCAATGACAAAGCTGCTACTGCTGCTGTGGATGTTGCTGCTGTGCTGTTGCTGTTGTACATGTTGGTGCTGTGCTGTTGCTGCTGCAGCTGTTTGCTGACCCCAAATGACAAAGGTTGGCACGCAAGTCGCCCACGCCCATTAATCAACCGAAAATTGAGAGCCACTCAAACAAAAAACCGGGGAGGGAGGAAAACAAAAAAGATAAAATACAGTAGAGAAACCCCCCCCTTCCATTCTATCAGCATTTGTGTTTACCAAATTGGAATATTTTCCGTTCATCTTTTTGAGGTTAGGCGAACGCCTTTTGGGGTCACCGTGTGAAAGCAGCAACAAGAACGAAAAGGAGAGCATGTCGGTGCGAAAGAGAAAGCCTACTCACAATGAAAGAGACAGCTACATGAAGCAGCTATTAAGGGTGGCTGATATATTGAGAGAACTTAATTACTTAAGTTTTGTTTATTCGCCCCGGGGAAAAGTTACGACATTTTCCAGTTCTCGATGGGTGAAATGTATAACGGCAAACATACAGCTCGGGTGGTTCAGGGTGATCAATAGAATTAGTAAGCAAATCATCAAGTTTCCACACTAAAGAAACCAATTACTTACGCAAGTAAGGTCATCTGAAAAAACCATCTAGGTTACCCCGAGGTTGCTAACTAAAACCGAAACGAAACAAACTCTCGGTTATACAGAAAACTACAAGTCATCAAAATTAAATATATATTTATGTGTATGCACATATACATATACTGCCCCCCACGTAAGCCATCAAAATAGCAGAGAAACTTTTACAAAACAAACTGTTGTTTGTTCGGCGGTTTTGTTTGTTGTGGCCGTAACTCAAGGATGTGACAATGGTTACTCGAAATGTGGCCCAGAACGTAAGTAGTTCAGGGTGGAAAAGGTCCTGGGAATTAAACTGGGTCATCAGCACGCTCCGTGCCACACATCTCAAGTGGATTTTGGGTTCCAATTGGTTGGCTAACGACTGTTAACATAAGCTATTGTTGGCCAGCTTGTGATACCAATTACTTGTTGCTAAGCTGGGGCAATTGGACGACCTTTCGAATTGTGTGTTGGGTTATTGGAAAGCTCTTTTAAGATATTCTCATAGAAATGGCAAGATATGGTCAGTTATTTAGTAACTGATTAACTTATTATATTATGTTTTTCTAATTATCAAAATTGGTATTATATGCCTCAAATTCGGTTTTAAATGTTTCAGTACCTTTGCAAAAATTTTGGCTTGCTAATTCTAGTTATCGCATTAGCATGCAGTCACTTATTTTGTTTACCCAATTTACAAATATTTCGCAACCAATCAGATAATGCTTTAAAGTTCAACTTTTGTCATTTACTGATCGCCACACATTCAAGACCACCTACTTATCATACAAATAGTGTGCATTTCACATAGCTACTGCTTTTTAAGTAGGTGTAAATGGCTCATATGCACAAATGCCAATGGCTGGCATTTAAACCGCAATAATATTTATGTAAATACAGAGTTGCCCTGTTAAAACCTAGTCTGTTTTCTTTTAATTACCGTCTAAAAATCCGTTTACACGCCACACACACAGACACACACACTAAAAGGGAAAAACGATTGTAAATGGGCCAATTGGAGTGGTATATTTACCTTTTATCACAGAAACTTGCGGCGGCGTTACAAAATTCCTTAGAATTGGGGCATTTAACTAATAATACTAGGCACAGAGGAGATTGTTGTGGTTGCTGTAGATTGTTGCTGCTGTTGCTGCTGCTGCTGTGGTGTTGATGATGGCTGTTGCTGTGGTGATGGTTTTGCTGTTGCTGCTGATGCTGATGCTGCTGCTGGGCAGGATGGGCGCAATTATAATGTTGCTGTTGTACCGACGATTGCTGATAGGAGGAGGCGGACGACGACGATGATGATGATGTGGATGCAGAGGATGAGGATGCGCTGAGGGGATGGTGATGTTGCTGCTGGTTCAGATGCCGCCTGATGGACTGATTGATGCGATTAGTTATGGAGTTGGTCAGCGCCGAATGATGGCTATGCAGATGGTGCGATGAAGAGGAGGATGAGGCAGCCTGTGAAGAGGAGGCTGATGAAGAGGAGGCGGCTCCAAACAGGCGGCTGGCAATGATGCTGTTGCTGTGGTGATTGCTGCTACTGTTGCTGCTACTACTGTTGCTGTTGCTGTTCCCGCCGTTGTAGTGCGTATTGCCTGCACAGGCGCTGCTGCAGTTGTTGGAGGAAATCGCACTGGACGAGGGCGAGGGTGCGGAGCGCGTTAGTATGTGTTGCAAGTTGCTGCTGCCGAATGCCGCCTGCAATATGTTGCTGGGTGTTGCCAAATGCTGCGCCAGTGTTGCCGAGCCACTTCTACTGGTTGCTGCTGCTGCTGCAGTTGCTCCACTTTCGTAATTCAGGTGACCCAAATGCTGTTGCAAAACTGAAGGCGCAGCTTGCTGCTGCTGCTGCGGTGGTGGTGTTGCCGCTGCTGTTGTTGCTGGCGTGTGTGGGTGGTGTTGCTGCTGCTGCTGTTGCAGCGACGATCTGCGCAATAATACTGGTGGCGTCGATATCAATTGCTGCAGGCGACTGCAGTTGCCGCTACTGCTGCTGCTTGCCGCTGCTCCTGTGGCGACTGTTGCTGTTGCTGCGGATGTTGCTGTTACAGATGTTGCCGCTGCAGTTGCAATTTCAGGTCCATTCTGCGGCTCTCCGTTGTCGCAGCAACAATTATCGCTGGTAGCAGGTTGCTGCTGCTGTTGCTGCTGCAGTTGCTGCTGCTCTAAATTCTCATTTTCATAGATTTCATGCACACTTCGCTTTTTCTTAATTTTCACATAGGGCTCAAACATTTTACAATTTTTATTGCAAACACTTCAACACTCACACACCTTTTGGCTTTTCTTATATGTATTTTCAAAAATATACAGATTCTCCTGGTTTATAAAAATTGCTCAACTTTTATGTGCTTATAAATTTTTCATTTGAACAAATCTTTTTGATTGCCACATGCCGTTTGCTTGTTATTTTAGTTGCCTTACGATTTGTATAATTTTCGAGTGTGTGCTCGATTTTTTATTTCGAGTAGTATTTTTGATTTTTTTTATATTTGGTGGGCGACACACTATGCGAGCGAGAAGGCGAATCGAATCGAATCGCAATCGAGTCGAGAGCTGACCAAACGAACGAACCGCTCCGCTTGAAAGTGCGCGTTGAAATGAGTTGAAATTCGAAAATACAGATACAAATTTCCGCCGTCCACTCTCGACGTTGACTGCGAAGCCTACGACGGCTGCGACGGCGGCAGCGCTGCCTGACGCGTTTCAATTCTCATTTCGTTTCGTTTTGTTTCTCTCTCTGCGTTTCACCATGTAACACACACGCACACCTACACTTTCGACTCGCTTTGTGTGAGGTCGATGAGCACATATGGAAACGAGCGAGAAAGTTATGGACGAGAGGTTCGACAAGGTGGTACCCTCTATTTCCCGTACAGTAGTAGAAATTACTAAAATTTTAATATTTTTAACATACCCATAAGTTTTTGATTATTCATTATTATTCATCTATAATGAATTCCAAATTATTTATATTATAACGTCTTAATTCTATACTCACAGATTGTTGTCCGCGTTTGGGATTCTATATAGAAACTGTTTAATTACTTTTACAAGTACAATCATATCATAGAAGTATACGATGTGTTTCCCCCAACTTCGAATTTCAAGGCTTAGACCATCAAAATACTTGAAACCACAAGAGTCTTAATTCTAAAATTCGCTATTCTAGCTTGCTCAAAACTCGAGTTTTGGAAAGATAGATGAAATGGGCTGGTCAGATAATGTGTCGACTATTAAAACTAAAGTTATTTAGTTTGACTTTCAGTAAGATACGTTCAAGTTCATATACCTTATGGGGCTGAAGCACTTCCTACTTTCTGTTAAATACACGACTCTACAATCACTGGGTATTAAAAGGAAACAACGATGAGAGTGAGAGAGAGGGTAAGACCATGAGAGAGCGAGAGACCATGGCGACACTGAAAATTGAGCGCAAGTGCAAAGAGCGAGAGAGGGAGGGCGAGAGCGTGAGCGAGCGAGGGAGAGAGAGACAGCGTTGAGGGCCAGCTGATAAATGGTTGCGCGTGTGAGTCGTATATTGCGTATACGAGTGGGGGTGCGCGTGTGGTCTCAGGACGGAGGTTACTTTTGCCGGCGGTCCTTGGCGTGGCGATAAACGGTAATCACTTGGTCACAGAGGCGGTCCGATCCGGTACTGTCCTTCCCCAGCCCTCTGACCGACCACCTAGCCTTCCGCCGCGTCCTTCAAGGGCTTCCTATTCATATGCCACCCATACGCACAGGGCTATCGAAAATGCGGGGCTATGGAAAAGTCATCAAGGATTGGGTACTATCTGTATAGCCTCGCTCTTTTTACACACTCAAAAAAATTTTTTTTTGCGCCAAGGACCTTTACAGAAATTTTACAAAAATAACTCTTGTCCTTTTCCTGATTATAAAATGGATTTGTGCTGAAGAATTAATATAAAGTTATTTCAAACTTGCATTAATCTGGACATATAGTAATCAGACATATACAATTTTAAACGCTTTTGTATGAAATAAAAGGTAATATCTTGGGACCTTGAAAATAAGTTTGCTAGCATATCTGTCTTACGTAAGTGAGCGAAATTATATTTAAATTTATAAAAATGCACAAATTGAATGTTTTTTTGTGAATAATTTATTCTTCTTTATTATTAAACCAACAAAAATATATTTTTTTGAGTTCATCCTCCCTGTTGTTCCTCTAGGAACAGATGACATTGGAACGTCCTATCGACGCACATCGCAGGGAAACGTAAGCTGTCGTCCTTTGTCAGCAAATGTTTTTTTTTTTTTTTTGGGTGGAACATTGTGCTTGTACTCGGCTTGTTTGTGTGTATCCAAATGGGGCGTTGTCGTTGTCGATGGCATTAGCCGTCCAACTACGAGTATATAGGAACCAGCAACACATGTCGCTGGCAGTCGCCCATCATCACAAAACTCTGGCGGGGCCACCCAGCTGCAGATACTCGCCGGCGTTTTCACTCCTCACTTCCCCCCTACTCCAAATCCACTTCATCCACTTCCCACTCCTTTCCACTCAATCCACGGCAGGCCGCAGCAGTTTTCCACTTGCAACAATTGCAACTGCAACAGCAACAACTACTCTGATGTACAGGAAAAAATTCATTACGATTGGTGGAAAAGTTTGAAATTTAAACTTTTTATTTTAAAGCCAGAAACATTTTTTACCTTTAAAAATTTTAATAAAAAAAATTTTTTAAAGGGTAATATTACGTAAGAAAAATATACACTTTTAGTTTGCATTTTGAACATACTCTCTATATTCCGACTCAATAGTTTTGGTTTCTTGTTTTATTATAACCCAAAACCGATAAATATTTTGGAACAGCGACCATTTTTAAAGTACCCATTGCATTTGACTGAAAAGATATTTGATCTAAACATGAACAAAAAATGTTGGAAAAGGAAATATGAAACATTCACAGGGAAAGGAAAAACAAATGGATAGATTTTCCCTCAGTGCACGGCGGCAACTAACAACTACACTTCACATGCCACCTCTCGGCACATTCGTCTCATTTATGGCGTGCAAATTAGCATAGGGCCAAAAGGGCTTCGTGTGTGTCCTTTCGGGTCATGGTGGCCACACACAAGCCACTGTCCCGTGTCCGGATCGCATCAGTTTCAGCTTCCGTCCGCCTCGCAAATCATGTGTGCGGCTCTATAAGTGAGTGCTTGCCTGCTCATTAGTTAGATGGTCTCGCAGGCCCATTCCTCTGACATTGCCAGAATGTGTGAAAATTGGACAGTAATGCGGCCCTCCTTGTTGCCGTTGTTGTTGTTGCTGGTTGGACAGAAGAAGACAACCCTTTGAAGTTGCGACGCTGAAGGTGTTGAAAGTAGCAACTACGATTTGTGGGCGGGGGTCGGCTCAGCTTGTGAAATTGGTTGGGTAATTGAGTTATAGCCGAAATTTGTACTTGGACAGCAATAAAATTGTGCCTAAAAATGTCACTTGAGATTTTTCAGAGGTTTAACAGAGGGAGACTTTCAACAGTTTAGGTTTCGAATATTACACCTAAACTTTTTCAAATGATTCAAGGGTAAAATATTCACAAAATGTACACAGAAGAAATACTGCAATTATTTTATTAGATAAAAAAGTTATCTTTGGATAAAAAAACAAATTAATTTAAATAGTCGGTTCATATTGTTGCTAGCCAAGAATTTAGCAGCAAAGGTTTCTAAAGGTTCACGGACTATTCAATAAATCAACAAAAGTTCCAAGGCAAAAACTCGCATTAAAATACATTTAAACGGTTTTTTTATTATATTTCGGTATGCTGCGTGTGTGTGTTTGCTCGATCATCACGATCAGTTTCAAAGTTATCACCGCCCACTCGGCTAATTATGCCACAGTGGCTATATAAGGGGGGATATGTTTGAACGAATATTTGATGGCGATTTGCTCATCTTTGAAATCAAAGGCCGGAGACGGACGTTCAGCGACCTTTGGGCTCGGACAACTGGAGGCGTTTGGTTTAACTTCCTTTCGATTTTGGCGGAAACATTAATCTCAACTGGTTCACCTTTCCACTTAGTCATTGAATCTTCAATGAGTCTCAATTTCATTGGGACTTTCACATTGCCCAGCTGACCCCTGCTGCTCCTTTCCCTCTTATATTCGCTCTCTCTCTCTATCATCAATCGATTTTCAATGGATTTTTGTGTTGTTTTAGAAATAGAAATTTCGCTTAATGCTTTCCAATATGTTTGAGTGTGTTTGTTTGCCCCTGTGTATATGGCGATATTGCGAAATGCTCATGCACATGATTTACTTGACACTAATTTCCATAAATAAAACAAAAGTTTAATAACATCGCCCCTGCCGCTTGAATGGGTCGCTGACAATAACCCAATTTTCAATCAAGGCAGGCGCTGTCGTTCCATCGGCACAGTGGTCTCAATACTTGAATTGGTTTTCAATTTACAGACATGGCTTAAAGATGCGTGATTATTAAAAGCTTTCAATGACGCAGTGTGACCATGCTCTTTGTAAGAAAGTAACAAGATAGAAATTTTTTTTTTCCACTATAATCTTTTTTTTCTTGTTAAATTTTTTTCATTTGACTAAGTCTTAGTTATTATCGAAAGCTGTTCCTCATAAATTACATCTCAATATATGTCAAAAAATAGGAAACATTTTAGTGAAAGGTTATCTCTTTCATAAAGTATTTATAAAAAAAATCATCAAAGATACCAAAAATAAAAAGGCTCTAACAATTTTTAAAATCCTTGGTAAACTTTGTAAAATCAATCAGATTTTCATTTTTTATGAAGTCATATAAAGTCCATAAAAAAACCATTTAAACACACTGTTTTAATGTTTATAGACGATTACTCATTTATGGCCACATTTCAAGCACGGTGCAACATTGTAATCACCTCAGATGACAAAATTGAAATCGAAGCAATCAAATCTGGAGGCTGCTCTCGGCCGATTGCGTGGGTCGTTGGTAGTGGCGTCGCTTTGGTGCGTTGACGAAAGTGTTAATTGATTCGTTTGCCCTCGAACTGAAGAGAGGTGGCTTAGAGGGAAGCCCAGAAATCGGTTAGCTGCAGAGATCTAAGCCGGCGATTAACGTGTTACGAGCTATTTGAGTTGCATCCGTTAGTAACGAGAAATGGAGTTGTAAAGCTGGCGCGAAGAGATATTGAGATACGGCATCAAAAAAAAAAAAAAAAAACCCGTGGGATAACTTCCGTACTCGTGCCGCGGGTGAAACTTTTCAGAGAGCGAGAGAAAGCGACTGCAGGGAAAGAGACGGGGCGAGAGCGACTTTTCGTAATCACTTTGCAGCAATTGGCGTTTTGGTTCGGTTTCGGTTTTGTCGGTTTGAACACAACGAGAAATTTACATTTCACATTTTCACAATCTTTTTTTTCTCTTTTCTCCCTCCACCTCCCCTCCGCTATGCTGCTCATGTAACAAATGAGTGATTGGAGCAGCTTTCCGCATTTCACACACTCACAGAGCACCGGCGATCATAGAAATCTGCGCTTTGTCGTCATCATTGACATCGTCGTCGTCTTGGCCTGGCTTTTTCGGATTTGCTGCCTTTTTCTCCGCCTTTGTTGCTTTCTTTTTGTCGACGGCTCTGGGAGTTAATTGTTTGGGTAAAATCTGTTAAGGGGCCAATTTTGTAAGTGAGATTAATAGGAACGTGGGCAGTGGATAGCTATTAGGGTTTACCATATTCTTTTGTAAGCTTAACTGGCTTGTTATATTAGAAGAAAATGTAATATATTATATGATTTTAACTCTTATTACAGAAAGATATTCCAATGTATTCCTGGAAATAAGCCAGGCAAGTGAATCTAATCCAAATCCATATTTTTATAAATTCATGAGTATATAACCTTCAACTTATCAAAGTTACATTTTTTCCCCTATTCAACTTTTACTCCAGAAACAAATATTCACTGATTTCACTTTATTTATAACTTACTCTTATAAGTGTTATAAAGAAAAGAAATGATTAGAGGACTTACACCCAACATACACCATTATTTGTATTGCATTAATCATTGCACCACTTATTCCCAATTTACTTTGGATAAATCCAACACTAATTGAGGTTGTTTTATGTCCCAAAGTAAAACCGTTTGGAAATTGGGCAAAATCTGTGAGATTTGATCGCTCTCGTTTGATTGCTCCGATGTTTTGTAACAGAGATCAGCTTTTTTCCGGACCATTCCCTGTCACGCGCCTATCGAAATCTAGTTCAGTGATAAATCATAAAATGATTTACAATTCGGGTATGCTCCGATTCGATTTGTATTTGCGTTTGTTTCTCTTTTTTTCGTAACCCAAAACCAAACCCATTTCGGCCCGGCTTTTATTGGCGGCTAATGGGGAGGGGAAAGAAAAGTGTTGCCAGGCGGCGGTGAGTTTCACTTGGCCTTGGGTCGAATTTTTATTGCTTTGTGGTTTTGATTATACAATAATTCCGAGATGGCAAGAAGAAGTAGTTTAGGTAGTACGACAAATGCTGATTGAATTTCCTGTGGTCCAAATGGGATTCTCGGGAAAATAAAGCCAAAGACAAATTGCAAATGTCACAGTGTCGTAAAATGTGCAAAAAGTCTTGAACACACAATTTGTCCAGACTCGGGATCATCGCACAATAGTATCCGTCAATAAGGAGAGAAAAAAATAAGAAAAAGCCAGGGGAAAAAATAAACAAAGTCGAAGGTAATCCAAACTGGAGACAAAGCGATCATTCAAAGCGAGACGAGAAAGAACACCCAGGATGGGATTTTGTCAGATCTTATCTCGAACCTCAAACGAAAATGTCAAAACATCCCATTCCGTCGTCGTTGTTCCTCCATTTGGGTAATTGTGTGGAAGGTAAATTATGAAACTGTCGTTTTTCGCTCTCTTGGCCTGGCTAAAAATGGCATCTCGACCAGACTTATCCAGCCAATATAATGCTGCATATATCCCGCTGCTAACCGCAAGAATGGCAAAACGGGCAGAAGTCGTACAAGTGGCAGGAGGAATGGATCTGGATGTGCATCGCATCCCACGGCGTTTGTTTACGCTCATTAAACGTGAAAAGGTGCCACCCGAATAGGCAAACTGACTGGGACCTCCGGCCGCGAAACCTTAGCACCTGCAGTAGACGACCGAAGAAGGCTGTTCGTGTGTGGTCTCTTCGCGGACCACCCCTTTTTCTGCCACTATTCTCCATTCTTGGCCGCAAACAATTCTCTAACAATTACGCCTCAATGGCATATAATTCAATCTTCTGCTGCCTCTGCTCTTTTGTCTGATGGATGTGTGATGGATAGCTCCCAAAGAGGAGAGCAGCGGAATGCAAACTGAACACCGAACTCAGAACACAGAACACACACGCATTAACATTGTCTTAATACCTTATGGCCAGGTGTGGATTGTGTAAGTGTATCTGTATCTGAATCTGGCCATCTGAATCCGTATCCGTGTATCTGCGGCTAGGCTAATTTGAAGTGCGTGCATCGTGGGCTTCGTGTGTGGCCTGAGGACCTGCGATCAGAGACCCGGGCACCACAGTGTATACTCATTCAGTGGGAAATCAATTAGGTGAGCAAGGCAGGCTAAAAGGATTTCCTTAATGTTGGTAGTAAAATATGCTCATTGTTCATAAGGCTTCGCACATACCGCTTATCAATAAAAAGTATATTTATTGAAAAACAATTAAATTGTTTTATGGACAATTAAAAAAATAAAAATTTTAGCAATGCAAAAATATAACATTTTTTGCAATCAATCAATTAAACATCAATCATTAAATTTGTTAATGATATTTTAAATAACAGAAGAAAATAAGAACGCCTAATCAAATGTAGAATTTCTATTTTAACTCCACTTAATTCAAACCTATCCATCATTTACTGTACCTATGGGGCCCCAAATTCAAATGCCGACTTGACAGAGCCTTAATAAACAAAAAAAAAAAATCCACCAAGAATTCCTTGCTGGGTCTCATAAAAATTTCGTATTTTTTCCCTGATTTTTTTACCGTTGTAAAGGGTTATTGTTTGTGGGTTTTTCCTGCCGTCTGCGTCCTCTTTCGTTGTTCTTTTTTTCGTTTCTTAGATTAAACTTTAAAAGTAGAAATTGGCATTTTGCATGAAAATTTTAGAAGCTCAAAATTTTTTAAAAATGCCATTCCCATGCTTATATCGTTTGAAAATATTTGGAAAAGTAAATGGTTTTTTGTGTTTATATACCTATCGAAATGTAGAAGATTTTTCAAATGGCTTCGTTAAAAAGTTATGCGTGATGTTTTTTCCTCTCCCTCTGGTACGGGTCTGATAGTGCACCCGACAAAGTTTTTTTTTTTTTTTTTTTTTTTTTTTTTTTTAAAAAAGCCAAAGTGGTTTCGGGTTTATAGCTGGGCAAACATGGCTTATAGTGAAGTGCGAGTATGTGTATACGTTAAGCGCAGACGCCGAGCCTAAACACACTCACATACCGCTACAAAAGATACAGGGGAGACAAACAAAGTAAACATGTGAGGCGGCGGCCTCAGTTTTTGACTCTCGAGGAACGAGAACGACGACGACGGCTGACGATTCTTGCCACACACGATCATCAAGCGGCGTTGGTGGGCTCTGAAACTCTCGAAACCCGGGGCCTGGAACCACAGACGTCTCGCTCGGACGGTTCCACAGATCCCAGAGAACCCAGAACCCTGGTCAGATTCAGTGCTGTCCTCTACAGATTACGGGAAGCAGTCAAGACAAGCATTTAAATTAGCTAATTATGGTGAAGATTAATTTGAATTCATGGATTCTAATTAATTTTGAGTGGATAAATAAATAGATGGGATTTATTAGGGGTTATCGTATAAAATTAATGATTTCTAATAGAGTTTATAGGAAATAAATCATTAAGAACTCACAGTCAAATTTTATACTTATTTAAATTTACTTTAAAAGCTTTAGTTTAGTATTAAGTAACAGTTTTTAAAAGTTCGACCTTTTGAAAATTAATTAGCAGTTAAGCCTTATAAATGTGCAAAATGTATTTCCTCTCTTTTCAACCTTTGCAACTCTAAACATTTGACTGGAAACGAGCCAAGTAAGCAACGCTGGCCAAAAGCCAAAAAGCCAGGCCAACTCAGGCGGCCAAGAACAAACCTTTAAACCAAAGGCAAAACAAAGCCAACAAGTAGAATCGTTTTGTTTGTCGCAATGACCCCTCCCGTTTGCCTTTTTATGGGTTTTATGGCTGTTGCTATTCCGCTTTAATTGTTTTCCCCGGCCCTCAGTCATTCCCGTAATCCAAACAGATCAAGTCCAAGGCTTCCTTCGGTTTGGTTTCCCTTTTCCATTGTTTCCACCATTAAATTCCCTCAGCCTGAAGAAGCTGACCTTTGACACTCGACTGCGGTTCGGTTGTTTGCCGGGGCGTCGATTAAGGCGGCGGGTAATTAATTTTCCTTTTTTTTATTATCATTCTTATTATGGGGCTTTAGCTTGTAATTAGTCTGTAAAATTAGCCACAGGTTGTTGGTTTGTTTGCTTCTTGGGTGGTTTTTGTGTCTGCAGCGGTTGGTTAAATGATTCCAAGATGCTATCAATTTGGTTGTCGACTTCTTGGTAATAAGGTTTGTATTTTGTTTGTTTTCTTTGAAAAGAAGACTCGGAGAAGTCTGTTTATGGACACTTGAAAGTCTAGTGTTTATTTTAAAGTTTCAAAATACATGAATACAATGTCCACCCCAAAAGAAATTCCCATTAATTTAAGAATGACAACACCTTATCAGCTCAAGGCTGTCTTCAAAATAATCATAAATTTCAGTTACTTACTGATTAGAAGTTTCATTGAAGTAATCAAAAGGCGATTTTGGCAAACTGATAAGAATTATAACAATGACAAATTATATTCTCAAGGTAAATGTGTTTAGGAAAAGTATAATTAAATGATGTTGGGGCTAGCGAAATTTGTTTTGTTGTGAAATTTTCTATTCCATTTTTTCGAACCTCCTTTATATCTCTGTCATAAGAAAACTTTCAAATCAGCTGTTGATCAAACAAGCCACCCTGGAAAAAAATCAAAAAAGCAAACTGTGAAAAAGAAACGCCAAAAAGCAATCGCCATCGTCAAGGCCCAGTTAAGAGAGTTAACATTACAATGGACAGCCAAAAAAAAAAAGGAAATTAAATACAATTTTGGGCGTCTGCGTCTGGCGCCCTAAATGAAGACAAATTGTAAATAAACGTAAATTTTCGAAACGAAAGAGTGAAAACTGTGTGCGGACAAACATTTAGCAGCGGGTTATATAAAAAAAGGTAAGAAAAGGTTTGGAGACCGCCAGATAGATGGACATTAAAATAAAGTCTGGCAGATGAGGAGCAAAAAAAAAAAAAAGGGTTACGCACAATATGCGAAGTTGGCTTCTGTTGTTGTTGCATGTGTAATTAAGCGAAATTAGGACAGTCCCCGAAAAGAAAAAGAGATGCAAGTTACAATTTTTGTGTGTGGGGCCAAGAAAAAGAAAGCCGCAGAGGAAAAAGAGACGGACTTTTGGAGAGTCTTCGGTTTTTGGCAGTCTTCGGATTTCAGAGTCTTCGGCTTCGATCAAACTAAGCCAAGTTTTGTTTTTGTGGCTCATTCGTGTTTGCCGCTTATTACGTTTGTTGCTGCTTTTTCTGCTGCTGTCGTGCCCCCTTTTTTGGGGCCATATGGCGACGTCGACCGCGACAGCGACTGCGACTGCGAAGCCGGCAACGAGGCTTGCACAAAAAACGCGTCGCGGTTGTTATGTAATAGGTAACGAACGAGGCGACGTTGGTCGGCGTCGCTACGTTTTGTCATTTTGCCGTTTTATTTCTTGGATACCCAATGCAGTGGGTAGTATAATTTACAGTCCAACCTAGCCATAAACAAAAAGAAATTGAATTAATGTTTTCCAGAAATCAATTAATTGGTTGTTCAGCAATTTTATAAACCACTTTTGTGGTCTAAATTTTAAGTTTACCCATTACTATTTTAGGATTAGCCGTTAAACAAATTTTTATGAACCATATTTTATTTGTAATTTCGGACTTTTTAAATAAAAACAATTTAAAAATGTAAAGATTATTGCTGGTAAGTATTTTTGAAAAAGTATTTCATAAAAATGTCATTTACTTACAAACTTTAAATTTAGCTATTTCAAAACAGGTATTTTTCTATCAAATTGTAAAATATGTTAGGAAGAGTATTAAACTCTTCGTGTTATTATAGTACTACCATTTACTTCTTGTTTATTATTGGTTGCTGCAGCTTTATCGTATATTTTGGTTTCAATTTTTTTGAAGTTGCCAAAAAACTGAGTTAGCCAAAAAAGCGAATGCAACTGCAGCTGCAACTTCCAGCGGCAGCTTCAACTAACTGTGGGCGACTCGCGCGCATTGAAAGATAAAATTGTCCATTTTTTTTTGTCTTCATTTGTATTTTTGGCTTCTCTTTTTTTGGCTGTGCTTATTTTATAATTTGCTGCGCTTTTTACAGCTCAAGTCATGAAAAAGAGGTGAAACTAATTTTTGTTTTTGGTGTGGAAATCCCTCGCAGCGTTTATGTAATGCGGGTATCTTTTCTTTCTATTTGTTTTGTTTTTTTTTTTTTTTTTGTGGGCGCAGCTGTGAAATGTCACTCCTAGAATGAGGAAGAGAAGAGTGCAACATGTGTGTGCAACTGAAATAGAGAGATGGGGGGATATTTCTTCGAGTTCCACAATTAATTCGATTGCACAACAATCGCACAAACTAAAAACCCAATTGAAATTAGAAAGGCTGCAGAGCCGAGCGAATTAAATGTCTGCGGTATTTGAGAAAAAAATAAAAACAAAAAGACCTACAACAAAGGTTGAGCATCGTTTGCTGTGAAAGGTGAAAGGTGTAGATAATCGGGCAGCAGAGAAAAGAGAGTTTCTCGAAGTCGTCGTGTGTGATAGCGGGTGAGATTTGGGTATAAACAACACACAAATCGCGGGTGGCTTCGATATGTTTCGTTTCCCTCTGGGTCTTTTTGGTTTTAAATATATAAATTTTAGGGTCTTTCTCTTTGTTTTGTTTTGTTTTTTTTTTTTTTTTTTGGTTTTGGTTTTTTGGTTGGGTGTTACGAATTCGAGTGAAATCGCAGCCTGAAGATGCGGGGGAAAAGTGCATGAATTTGTTTTGTAGGCCACGAATAGTTCCGGCATTTCGGTGCCCTGCGCTCAAGGGAAGTGGGGTCAAAACTTTCTGGTCATCGAGAAATTGATTGGCAGAGCGAATGGAAATTCAATTTGTAATACGTCAGTGAGAGCGGGACAGCGGGTGGCGTTAATGGCTAACGGTTAAGCTAAAGATTAGCTGCAGATGGATCTCTGTTGACCAATTGTTATACACAAGCGGTGAAAACTGTTAAGAGGGTGTAAATGAAACGGCATTTGCATAAATTGCATAATTAAAGTGAACCACTAAAAGTCTTTTTACACCTTGTTCGCGGAAGTGTTATACAAAATACAACAGTAAGACAAGAAAGTTGTATTTTTTTCATGAATGGGTAGATCGATGTGTGAAAATAGTTGGCTTCAGTAGCCTGATCAATTGTAAACTTTTGAGAATACATTTTTTTTAAAAACTATTATAAATTGTTGAGTACGTTTTTATCATCAACTGACACACAAATCAACTGTATTTACAGTTTAGTTATAGAAGCATCAGATTTTTATTTGTAAGTAATTTAAGTTATAAAATGTCTATTGTTCTTCAATGTAATGATTAAAATTAATGTAAAAAGTTTAAACACATTGTAAATGACCCTTAATGTGAACATTTCAGCTGTTTTGCAATGGCAACTAAATATTTGCATAAATATTTTTACATAGCTGTCCCAAGACCGCAAAATCAGCGTGTTATACAACTGTTTTACGTACGACACACGCCTGCTGACCTATCAAATGACTTCAATCGAAAGTAACCCAACAAGCTATTAATAACAATTCGAAAGGTGAAAAATTTATTAAAATTTTTTTTTTTGCGCTTACCAATATGCATCTAAAAATCACATTTACTTTAACAAGAAATCAAATGGTGAACAATAGTTCAGAGACACGAATGTTCGTGTCGAAATGTCAGGGACCCTTAAACCCGTCTCTCCCCCACACTTGGCACCCACTTTTGGTTAAGCCACGCCCCCTAATAACCTAATCCCCTCCCAGCGAAGGGAAATGTAGTGTATAAAAAACGAACTGCCCGCATTGTTACAAGACCCTCGGGAACTTTTTGTTGTTCATCTCTCCAATTTTTTTTTATTTTTTGCTTTCTGGCCAGCACATAAATTTCCATGGCTGAACTTTCAAAACCCAAATGAAATTGTTCAAATGAACAGCGACGATTTGCATTCAACTTTTCTTCGGACTGGCCATTGTTTTTTGCATAATTTCCCTGGGAGGAAAAGCAAACTTTGCCCGAAGAAAAAAAAATCAGTTCACCTTCCACGGCCAGCGATCTCCGATCGTTTTAAGAAAGAAAGTCATTAAGTGAATGGAAGACTCCGAATTAGAGAAGAAGCAGCCGCAGAGCAGTCACAAATTAGCGTTCAAATTAAGTGATTATTATTATTAGCCGGAGATACATTTTTGAAAATGTATCTCAATTTATTGTGTGTGCTTTCTGTTAGCGGCTTATTTAAATGAAAGTTTAAGGGGAGTAGTGTAAATCGGCGCCCACATCGATCTTCGTATGATACTTTCTAAATGTGCGACCGCGTTGCACAATTTTTCTTCTCCTTTTCAGCTCTCGATTTTTCGGCGGGGTAATTGCAACTGCAACTAATGTGAAATTCAATTTGCTGCCCCAGAAACAACAACAGATGCACTGCGAAAATTCACAAATACCATTTCAATAATCCTTATTTTATAGGTCTATGCCTAATCATTTGGTACATTGTAAAATAAAATGTATTTGTTGGAATGTTTATTAAAGATATTCATTTCTAGTGGTGAGTTCCCTATCTTTGTAACTCTATAATAGAGCCTTCAGTGTCAAGAAATAAAGCAATTGGTTTTGAAAATGTTGTAATAATATATTAAATATAACACGACCCATTTAAACTCCAAATAGGTCCTATTTGGTTGCCAAAAGCTTGCCAATTCGTAACCAATTTTGGTGATATTTCTTGCGGTGTTCAGAAAAAACTTTCCAAGTTGCAAAATTTTCAAAGCGGACGACAAACAAAATTTGTTTAACTTTCCACAGTCGCAGCAGCAGCGGCAAAGTTGGGTTATGTCATAACAGAGGTGAGGTAAGTCAGCGAAGGGGGCGGAAGGGGCGGGAGAGGTGCGATTTCCCTCAAGTGAAACTGTAAGCTGCGGTTATATATTTTTTTTATCAGTTTTTTTTTTGTTTTTTTGGAAAGCCGCAAAAAAGGTAAAGTAAAAAATGAAGTCGCACAGACGCCAAAGTTGAAGAAAAAGAGCGCCGGACTATCCGTAGGCCTCTCTTTTAATGCGTGGGGGACAACCAACAACAACAATAACAACAAATATACAGAGGCCAAAAGCAACAACAATAGCAAAATACAACAATAAAACGAAAACGAAAGTGTGCGCATCCGCAATTAAAATTGTAAACGCGAGAGTTTACAAAAGTGGTAGAAGCAAGGAGGAAACGCAAAATAAAACAAAAATGGTTGGGTTTTCAGAAAAATGCCACCAAAATGCGGTCGCTCGTCTGTCAAATTAGAGGCAAAAGTTTTCGAGTGAAAATTTTGACCCAATTTTAGTGGCTTTCGGCCGAAATGTGATTACCTAATGCCGCAGGAGAAGCGACTCAGTCGCGCCCTTGTATTTTTCTATGTCTTTTGAGCAAACCCCAAGGCTTAAGCCTTTTTATCACAACAAAAATCTACGAAATTGGCTTCAGGTAATTTTGAATATGGATGAAAAAATATAAATATTTAGGCCCAATAATTTGCGACTTTGAAAAAACAAATAAATTCATATTTTTATGATAGAGATTTGGAGGCTAGTATTATTACACATCAAAAAATATTAAATATAAGACATGAAGAGAAGATTTCTACTTCTATATTATTTTACACCGTCTTGTTAAGATAAGCAAATTACGTCTTTGACCATCAGTTTTAAACCCTTCCCTCATTACATATCTGAATAACTCTAGATATTTAGGGCACGCATGGATCGAGGCAACTGGTTTGCTTATCGGCTCGTTTTTTCGGACATTTTTTAGAGTCGTTATAAATGAATAATTGCGCTTGGGCCTCCAAAATGGGTCACCCGAGACGAGATCGGATCGATTCGAATCGATCGAGTTTCCCTTTTGTCTCGCAATGCGTCGTAATCGATTTAAATAAATTATAATTACTCACGCGGCATGGAGAACGTGTGTTTTTTTCTTAAATGTATCCTTGACTTAAAAAGGCCGACTTGTATTTTAAAGTTTAAAGGAAAGCCATTTTATGGAGCCCAATTACATACCTGCAACGATAAAAAAGATAAAATTCGATTAAGACACAGATATTTAAATTAATATTTTGTTTGATAGATACTAAAACAACAATTTGTAGACTATAGAAGAGTTTACTTAGCAATGTTCAACAATGATAAAAAAAAACAATTTATAACTCCTATATTTACCTGCCTTTTTGTCAGATTTGAAGGCCCTAAAATTCACTTCATTCAGGACCCGAAGATTTATGATCTATGCATTCAAGAACAACTTTAAGAATCCAATAAAAATTAGCCGAGATAGTAAATGTCTTAAGACCCTAAATGATTCATAACCCAAATCGTATTCTCAGAATCTCAACTCAAAAACATCAAAAGGCTTTAGACGGAGAATCTCTGAAAATCCTCAACAAAGTAAAGTATCCATCAATAATCGCTCTTCGAACCGAATCAAAATGAAACGAAAGAAACGTTTTGGTGGGGCAATGTATCGTAAAAAAAAATATGAAATCATTTTGTGACGATGATGATGACGACGACATGCCAAAGTGAAATTAGCCCAAAGTTGAAATCCATTTAGAAATCTACATGAACTCAAATGTGTGTAAAAAGGTAAGGCAAAAGGTACAAAATTAACACAAAAAAAAAGAGATACATTCGAGTTGTGATATTAATCCCGCCATAAATCAATGGCAACAGTCCAACCAGACATCACACAACACACGTCAAAGTTGACAGGGTCCCCTCGCTATAGAGAAAGATATATAGATATAGAGATATAGGGGAAGGGGAATGGGGAGCGGGGATGTTTGTCATTTCGGCCTAGGCGTTGGCCCATAGCTGTCCATTTGTCGTCTATCTTCGTCTCGGGCCTTTGGCTTTTGTCATGTGCGACTTTTAGGGCATCATGCCCGGTTATGGCTTCCATCAGATCGCCATCGCCCAATGGAGACCCTCTCGCACACACCAGCATTTTCCCCGACTTTGGTTAGCCCAAAAACCATCGAAAGTTGAGTTTACTTTGGCCATCTTGAGGGTCCCATCTTGACTTAAGCTTCTTCTTGTTACTGGACTATGGCTTGTTAGACCCGCAGCTTGTTATGCCCTATTAAACATAACACTGTAAAAGGAAGTTCCAAAGTTGAAAGGCTAGATGTTTTAGCTAATGTATAGACATTTATTTTATGAATTAACAAATCATTATTTATTTAAAAAGTATCCAACCCAAACACTCAAGGGATCCTGTGCAATTTGATTGAAAGTGCATTTAAACTATAAGTAGAATACTAAATATATATTTTAAATATAAAGAGCTGGAAATTATTTAACTAATTTTAATGTGAACTTCTTTCGCTGAGCCTTCCACAATTATCGAAAGAGTATTATACACCACGTTAATCTCTTGGTTTGTTTTCCAACTTCAAACATCCAAACAATTCGAGCTGAAACAATAAATAGTCACGCATAATCTCCAAATGGAGGACGGACTGGGCCCAGTTGAAGGCGAAAAGCCCATGTGCCGCTGCCGCTTCTGCTTGCCAAACAGGCAAACTGACAGAGTGAGAAACTGGCGAACTGACAATGTGAGAAACGGGCAAATTGACGGCAGTTTCACGGCCAGAGACCGGACCCAGACCCCGTTCATAGGCATAGTTTGGATCGCACAGTGAAAAGCGGCGGCGATGTTGTAGTTGGCTATTTGAGTTATTCACACAAATTTCACGCCAATGGACAACAACACACTCAGTGCCGCCGATCCGTTGAATGGCCTTTGGAAATGATTTCTGCTTGGCAACAATTGCAAAAGCCATGGCTAAAAACAATTTCAACCGCAGCCAAACATTAGAGCAGCGATTGCGGAGAGAAAATCAGTTTGGAAACAACTGTGACGAAAATCTTGGGAAAACTGTATGGACAGGCGAAATTGGTCACAGATTTGGTGAATGGACTCTAATTGGCATTAAAAATAAATCAATTGAGATCATACAAATGAACTCAATTAATAAATATGCAAAACATTGTAATTAGGAGAAAAATTGATTTAGAAATTCATACTCTTCCGTTTTATAATTATTTATTAACTTTATATCTTTTTTGTTTTTCTATATTTTGCCTCTATAAAAGTTTGTAATACAGGTTTTGTTTAAATCTACCTAAATGGTTTTCAGTAATTTAAATATGTAGTTCTTATGGCTAAAGTTATTGGAGCTGAGAACTTCAATCCTTATTTTTGCTTTTGAACCATATTTCTACACGCTCTCGAGATCTTTCTTCACGCCTTCTTCATCGTCCCGATCATTAACAATTTCGAGTGACAGTGAGGGGTAAACTATTATTAGCTCGGAGTTAGACTCTACTGACTTTCACGCGCGACTTTAAACGCTGGCAAAACGCATCGCTGCACAAATTTGCATTCGCTTCAAACACACTCAAACATATGCGAATAATACGAAGGCAACCAAAATGGAAAGCAGTGGCGAAAACGGCAACAACAACAGCAGCAACAATAACTGACAACTGTCATAAACATAACTCGGGCTCAATTTGGCTTTGTTGCTGTTGTTGTTGGCCAGCGCCTTGGTTTGGTGATATCGCCTGAGCATATCACCGCATAGCGATTTCCCAACCCCCCAAATTACACAGCAAAAAATCACTTACATTGTAATATAAGACTGGCTGGAAAATTAACTAAAGTCTAACAACGAAAGATTTTGAACCTCAGTTCTTAAAAATTTTACTGAAAATTATAGTCTTGAAAATCATTTAAAAAGGTGTATGAAACACTGCTGTAAAAAAATAACATTTATATCTCGCCATTCTTGTAGACAGATTAGAGATTTTAAGTCTCTAATATCTCTTCAAATATTTGTTTTAAAATTAAAACCAATTCGTTTTTTTACGGTGTACTGCACCATTCACTTGGCTTTTGTCTCCTTTTCTTTCTCTTTCTCCTATCAGCAACTTTGCATTTTGTTGCTTTTGTTCCGCTGCACAAGGAAAAAAAGCGTATAGTGCCTTCTCTATCTGCAACTTTGTCTTTAATGATTTCTCCTTCGAACAAATTTCTTGTTACCTTACTACACCTTTCCTCTCTTTTTCACTGCCCCTTGCCGTCTTCCTCTCACTTTTTGCCGGCTTTCAATTTTTTATGTAATAGTTTATGAGCTGAAACAATACGCCGCTGGCTGCCTATCAGCCCTGACGCTTTCTTTGTACCCAAAAACTTCCCCCAAAGAAATGAAAAAGAAAAAAGTATCTCATAGATACCAAGCATCCAAACACATATGTGTGTGTGCCTCGATGTAGTTGTTGTCATTTTCCAAAGGGGATTTGCAAAGTAATGGCAAGAGCTTTTCTGACATTAAATTGAATGTGTGCAGGGTTCTCGCAAAACGAGGCGTACAATGGGAAATTGCTTTTGAGGTTTTAAAATAAATCTGTTATGTGAAATTGATTAATATTAAATCTCAATATTTATTTAAGTAATTTCGTATTTAAAACATTTCTCAAATTTACACTATTGTGTTTTTGATGTTGAATTGCATATTTATAAGCATATAAAATATAAATTGTATCAATATTTAAATAAGCATTTCTGATAAACTAGTGAAAATTTAACTTACGTTTCTTATAATATAAACATATTTAAGTTAAAAAATAAATATGGGCATGACCTGTTAATCCTATTTTTACAAACAACCTTTCTCTATTTTGACCATGGCCAAAAACTAAAATCGTTTTCCTGCAGCAACAAAGTTTTGTTATTGTGTCAGCTTAACGTTCGCTCCCAGGCAATTCTAGAGAACTACCAAAGACCTTTGGGCCAGAACCAATATTGATTTGGTTTTCCTCCCAGCATCCAATGGCAAAAATTCCCGAAAAACGTCCAGTTTCCGTATCCATTCGACGCGTTTATGGGAAGAGGTTACTTTTAGTTTCGCCGCATTTTCCTTCGCTTGCCTTCTGTGCATTTGTGTATGTCTGAGTTAGGTGAAATTTTTGTGGAGCATCCATTTGGCTTATGGGAAAGTTGGATTTGAATTGGCCAAAAGTGGCCGAGGGGCAGAGAGTGTGATCGTAATTGATGAGCAACAGCGAAGAAGAGAAGGAAAACAGGTCGTTAAATGGGAGAATAAACAAGGAACATGCAAACTAAGGCATTTTACCATCGTTACAGTTTCCTTTCTTGGCTATTTAAAGCAACTAAAAATGTCTATACAAGAGGGTAAAGTGCAAAAGTGTTACTTTACGTTTTTATGTTATGAGTATTGGTATGTTTCATTTTTAAAATAGATTCTTAATTGTGAATTTTTGACATGCATTCTATTATTACTTGATATCAAGGTTTTACTTTTTAAATAAATAAACTCGAAAGACCTTAAATACAATTTTAATATTCAAGTTTCCATAACAAATTCGGCAAAATATCAAAAATAATTTCATTGTAAACATTACCGAACTCACCCCATCATTACAATTCAATTATAGATCCAATCTAGGCCCACATACCAAAAAATCAATCAATCATTTATTAAGCTGCTCAATCATTTTTACCTGGCCCATCGGACAAGTCAGTTGAATTAGGTGTCGTATCCCCTTTGGCTAAATCGGAGAGCTGGCCCTAATCTCGGATTTAGCCGTTTAAAATCGCTTGCAACACTCAACACACAAAAGAGATTAGTTCAGGTTTTTGGTTGAGTAGGCACCAAAAAGCCCAAACTTTCATATAAGTAGGCGGCTGTGGGCGTGGTCAATGGGCTTAGTTAAGCCAGTTGAACTACTGTAAAAACGATGGCGCCAAGTCAAAGTCGTAAACTTGACTGACTGCCAAAAGGTTTTTTTTGTATGAACTTTTTAAGGGTTTAAAATTTAAAACTTGAACATGACTGCCAAAAGGTTTTAATATCTCTTCGTTTTTGAGGTCCATATGAACGCTTCTAATTTAAAAGTAAGATTGGTTTTGAAAACCTGTTCGACAATTTATATAATTTAACTAAATGATCGTTTAAAGTTAAATATTTTGTATTTATATATAACTTTGAAATGTAGCAAGTTTAAAACTTTTCTTATTCAGTATGTGATAGTTTCACATCTCCCTCCCCCCCCCTTTCCCTAAAAAAAATATTAAAAAAAAAAAAAATGTTGTCAATCGTATCTACGTATATTAATATTTCCTATTTTTTGGCTCTTTTACATTTTACTCTTCTTATGAGAAAGAGTATCTACGCTGCGACACAAAAATATTTATGTTGTGCTCTTACCAAGTATTTAGTACCTCAGTATATGTTAACATAGGTTTTTCATTTACCAGTGTCTTTTTCCGGCAGACTCTTAAAGTAGGTTTATTTTGTGGGTTTTGGGATTTTAGAGACTGCGTTGCCTCACGTAGCGCGAAATGTGTGCATTTTAATGATCCAAATTATGGTTACTTTATTGCGTTATTAATAACATTTTGATTGCATCACGTACGCACGCACTCTTCCTCAGTTTTACCCTCTAGACCTTAGCAAGAAACACAATACACAAATTCACACAGAGAAAAATCTGCTATTGGTGTTTGACTTTGTAGTATTTTTTTGGCTTTATTAAATTTTATTAAAAATCAGATAATATACATAATAACAAATATTAAAAAATTTTTAATATTTTAACCATTTAATAATGGTTTCAATAGTTTCAAGGATGGAATAAATGTGAATTCCTCGTAAATAAGCGGCAATATTAAGAATATCTAAAATTAAATGTGGCTGAGACTTGATATAAAATCAATTTTTGAAGATACCCATTAGCAATCTTCAAAAAGTAATTGGAATTTTCGAATTTACTTTCTGTGCAGGCCAGAGACCAAGACCAAATCCAATCCGATCTCGGACTCTTGGGCTGTCAACGCTCTTCTTGGCGCTCCACTCACGTTTCGTTTTGCCGGCCACGTAAATGGAAATGGCATGGAAATGGGTGCAAGGTGTGTGTGCGTGTGTCCGGCGGGGGAAATTGGGGGGGGTTTTGGGGTGTTGTAGTACCCAACTCCTCCTTGGATTTCGGTTGGCTCTTGCACTCGAAGGGCATCCCAAAAAAATAACAACAAAAAAAAAACAGCAGCGAAATAAGTTTCGTTTGCAGCTGTAGAAATCGTGTTTTGCTGCAGCCTTGGTTTCCACTTCCCCACTCCACGCCCAGTTTGTTTCTTTTCTCGGTGTCTTATCAATGTTTCATTTTTAGCTTTCGAGTGCCGTTTTCAGTTAATTTTCCGTTTCTGTTATTGAATTTTTACAACTGCCCAAAGTGGGTCAAAGATACAGATACAACAGACTGAGACTGAGACTGAGACTGAGACTGAGACTGAGACTGAGACTGAGACCGAGATGGAGACGGGAGAGGCTTCAAAAACCACCGCGGCTGCCGACATCGTCACATAATAAAGAGAGCTGCGGCGGCGGCAACGGCGGTAATTTAACGTTCATTAATGTCTGGCATAATTTTCGGTACTTCTTCTTTTGCGTGCTGTCTGATGAGGAATGTTAAAGCCAAAGGAGCTCTTAAGACCATAAGCCATGGCGACGGCAGATGCCAAAAGTGGATCGAGTATCGGAATGAGTTTTGGGATCTACAGGCAAAAGGGTTAATGGGTTTTTTCTCATATTTCTTAACCAGAAATTTACGAACAAAACTATTATAATTTTATTAACTTGAAAACATGGGTCCTTGTTGGCCTCATTTATATTGTTATAATCCTGCAATTCGGAATTATATAAAAGTACACAACATTTTTTAATGAATCATTCTTTTTTGACCAAAAAATTATTAATGTTTCTATTTTATTGGTCAACAAAAAGGTAAATTATGCCGAAAATGAATGGTAGTCATATATAAACCAAATTTAAATACAAAACGTTTATTTTTAATAAAATCTTTAACATCGGAAACATTTAAATTCAGCGTATAATTTAAGCATTTAACAATTATTTGAATTCACTTTTTTCAAGAAAAACAAACAAATAAAACCATTTTTCATTTGAATAGGTAAATAAATTAATAAAAACATTTAATTGAAATTCAAGAACCAGCTAAATCTTCGTTCGCCCATACCCACGATTATTCTAATCTCTGGAAGGGCTTCCAGTTTGCATTTACATTGGCAAAGCCGGAACCGGCATTTCTGACGTCATTGGCAAACAACCGGCTAAAAACAAAAGAGAACAAAACATAAAAGATTCGAGGGAAAATCAGACTAGAACTTAACCGAGGGAACGGGTTGGGAGAACAAGTTGGGCAAGAAGACAAGTACGGAATATAACTTTGACTACAAGTTGCCCATCAGGGAAGGGAACTGCGATGGGAAATACAATAAATACGTAGATATGTACGTATATATACGTATCCCCTGGGCGGTGGAATCCGAGGAAGTCACATGGCTCGGCACGGGGCACAAAACCTTAACAAAAACGTGCAAAAAGATGTAGTCAGAAAGAGAGGTAGTACGGGGACGGAGCAATCATTCTCAGAGTCGCTGGCAACCTTGGAAGTTATTTTCAAGGTGTGCACACGCTTCAAACGGAAGAGGTTGGAGGCAACAGCGCTGACAACAAAACCAAACTAGAAGTTGTTCAAATACAGAGAAATATATAAAATAAAATAACAAGAAGGGGCAGAATCAGCCCATACAGAGCATAATTTATGGGCAGACACGAGCTGAATTCTGTGAAGGTAAAGAGGAGAAAACTTCATGCAAAAATTCTATAAAGATACCCGTACTTCTCGCAGGAGTTAATCAACTTTTACACGATATCACAAAGAGCTGCCATTTGACTATTATTTGTTGTCCATAAATATTGACAGCAATCTTTCGTTTCGCATGTGTTATTTTTTATACCCCTGAACGAAAAGTTTCGAGATTTATGGCTTGGTTTGCAAAGCATATTTATTCAGCAATATAATAAAATATTCGTATATTTTTTATTGAGCAAATAGTGATAAACCTTAATGTCCAAAAATTATTTGGTTTAACTTTTCTAAGTCAAATTTTTTTCTTGTTTTGTTTTTTGAGAACAACTTATCAAAGTAACATTTTGTTTTTGAATTCGATATTACATTGCTGAGCAATTTTTAAGAATATGTTTTTAATAGTAAAATATTTTAAACGGGATTTTTTTCAAACGCTTTTCATTCTTGTGAGTACACAAATGTTTATTTGGTTTTTTTCGCGTTCTGCGTTTTTATATTTCAGTCTTTTTGGTTATTTGCTTCTTTTCGCAGTTTTTTTCCCCCGTTTTTTTATTGTTTTAACGAACTCAGGTTGTTTTGACCATGAACCCATCATAAGTTTCAAATGGCTCACGCTTTTATTTCATTTCATTATTTTTTCCTTCTGTGAGTTTGGGGCAATGTTTGCAGTAGAATGTGTTTTCGGGGCTGTGGCGGCTCCTCTTCGTATTACCAAGTGAGTGGGTTCGCTCATTTTTTGGCTTGTTTATTTAAATGGGCGGACTATTTGAACTTATTTGACTTCGTTTTCGCTCCGTCTTCTTTGCCCGGGGTTCCACTTACTCCAAAACGTATTCTTGGGTATATAAATTTGTCATAATTTCGTTGGTTAGACGGCATAATTAACAAGCTCTCTGGCTATTGACCGAGCCAACGTTTCGTGACTGTATCTGTATCTGTATCCCGAGTATCTGTATCTGCGGTGCGTGTATTTGCTTAGTAATTATAGACGTTAGAAGTCGCATATATAGGTGTCTGACTTGTTCGGGGCATTAAACGTGCCATCGAGTCGAATTTCTCAAGGTTTAGGGCGTTTGTATTCCAATGGCCCCGAGGCTTAGTATAGAGTCGGCTTTTTTCTCTCTTTTATTTTGCTCCAGGCCAAAATACAATGAAGAAAAAGATTGCCTCTGATGGCCATTAATTTTAAATAAGTTGAAATTGGCCGACGAAAAGAAAGGGACCAGAAGTTTTTTGCGGGGGATTTTAAGTTGTTTAAATTTGCATAATTCGTATGCCTAAGTGTTGGTTTGAATTCGAATTAGGGCGATCTTAATTTTATATGTACTATGAAGTTTGTTTTTGCTTAACCTGATTTTGTTTTGCAAAGTCTAATTTGTGGTTTGAAGGTAATACATTTAAAATAGTTAAAATTAAATAGGTATGATTATAAATAAAACTCTTCTGGCGTCAGCTGAATTATCTTTCATCGAAGAAATATACATTTCCCATGATTTGTATTCCCTTTTTTCTTTTCCCATGCTTACCCAACTTAAAGCCTTTTATATAATAACCCATCACTCATAGATCATCTGCTTAACCCCATTTACTTACACCGAGGCGAGTAAAGTCAATTGTCAACATAAATGTCATCGAATGATAAACATACCTGGAACGACAAGAGTTAAAGGTTTTCAACCGATTAATAAAGGTTCATAAAGGTTGGGGGAAATCGCGACATGTAAGGGAATATTAAACAACATAAATAACATATTGTACAATGAGTCTCAACAGTTTTGCAGCCTTAGCTTGATAAAGATCGCATTGTGCATTGTTTTGTTTTGCTTTTTTTGTTTTTGTATTTTTTTTGTTGTACACAAAAGACAGAAGATCCCTGGATGACATGCACCACCATAACCACCGTGAAGTCAATTGAAGTTGCTCACACACAATGGCAACTGCGAAGGAAGCGAAATTAAATAAAAGCGCAGACATCGACGACGGCTGCAAAAAGCAGATCAACATAAAATGAAAATAAATCAAAAAAAATGCTGCGTTTTTTCATTTAACTTTTTTTTTGTTTTTGCATAAAAGCAACGGGAAAATCAACGACATACAACGAATAAAAAAAAGAAGTCAGTTGCTTGGTCCGCTGGCTGCTGATGCCGAATGAAACTTTTCACCATTTTGCATAACAATTTGTATCTTTCAGTGGAGCGCGTTAAAGTCATACGGCAAAAACGGAGTCAAGGGTCCAACTTTTACTCGTTGCTCAACATTAAATTTCTGCACGAGGACAGACAGAGAAAAACCATAAAAAAGGGATCGGGATGCGGCAGGAAGGGGGCTTTTTCGATAAGGGGCAGCAACCCTGAGTTTGCAAGTCCCCTCTGAACTTCCCCCTCCTGACGGATTCATCTGAAGGATGACTGTGTGCCCCTCGGTTCCATCGGTTTGGGATGCCTGCCAAGAGACAAGATATACTGAGATACAAAGATACTTCCAGACAAACGCTGCGTTGCGCAACTTTAGGAAAGTTGAAAGTTCAAATTAAAGCAATGCGGAACTAGAGGTGGGTCTAAACCAATTTAATATGTAACGGAATGTTTTGGAAATATCTTTAAATAATTAATGCTTGTGAAAAGCTCAAATATTAATTTTAAATATTTTATTTTATTTTATGATGATCTTATATACTCATAGTCTTTAATACATCTTCCAAATAATGGAATTAGATTGAACTTATTTGTTTAGTTAAACAGTTTTTATGGCTATGATCCTCACTGTACATGCTAAATAATGTGTGGAAAAGGCGTAACGCTCCGGAATTAACTCAAACTGTCGACAGACCCGCAAACGAAGCATTCGGTCAAAGGGGAAAAGAACTGTGGATAAGGAGTGCAACAAAATGGGCAGAAAGGGGTTCCGACAGAAGGAGATTCCCGGTTGCTGGCACTCGAGTTCCAATTTAAATGCAACTGACATTAAATTTACTACTTTGCCACACTACACGCCACAAAGACTACTACTGTGAGAGATGTGTCTGCCAAGGAAAGAGACGCCACAACAGCAGCCGAAAGAGAGAGCAACACAAATAGAGGGAGCTGGATAACAGGATTTGTGTTTGCCGGCAGTTCTTATGGTCTGGTTCCACTTCCCTTCTCTTTCTCACCACTACACAACAAACAATTGAATAATAACAATTAAATAATATCATTAAATTTATTTAACTTTTTTTATACATATATTATTCCCTAAAGAATTCGAAGAAATGCCTTTAGAAACACTTTCTAGCTGTAAACATTTTTTTTTTTTTGTATATGCTACTTTCTAAAAATGTATATTTCTTTATTTAAGCCATTTTTTAAATTATTTTATTGTTAATTCTAAAACAATATATGTATAACATTTTTCTCTGTGCATTCAGGCGTTCGCTCCGCGAGTTTTGCAACTTAAGTTGAGACTTTGGGTGCGGTAAATCGGGAGAGGGGAGAACTGTGAGGGGGTGTGCCTGCACAGACATTGTTGCTGTGTGTCTGTTAAATAAATTTAATGAACTAGCGCAACCATAAAGCTTAACTTATCAAGAATGCCAAGCTGCAGGGGAAAGACTCCAACTGAAGTCGAAAACGAAACGAACCGAAGTAAAAACGCAGAAAAGGGGGCAAAACTTTAACATATTGCACAGTGGCAATTCCAATTTATCGATGGGTTTTAATGGGAAATACTTAAGCTTTGTTCGGTTAAACCAAAAAGGCAAAAGATAAAAGATGCAAAAATAGTTCAACAATTTGTGACCATTTATGTTCTTATTCCACATGTGTAACAAATTAAGTACTAAAATAAAGAGAAGTAAATAATTTACACAATCTTTATTGATTTTTCTTTAAAAAAATATTTCAGGATCAAGATCTTTTTAGGAAGTGAGACATTTCCATTTCCCTCACCAATTTAAATAATACAATCAAAAAAAAATCATTTAAATAACTCCTTTCTCTTGCTCAACAGTATAAATTGTTGAAGCAATTTTCCCAATTTGTATATTTTACGGCATGTATATATGATTTTGGAGCCACTGTTCGGCTTTCAGCAATACAAACACACATAAACGCAAACAACCGACACTTTATGGTTAAACTCATTTGACTTGTTGTCCAATTGTGCAATAAACTAACAACGACAAATAATTGTAGAAAATGCAAATTTTTTAGGCAAAAGCACAACACAAAAAAATTGGAATGCAAAGAAGTCTAGCAAAACCAACGCAAAATCTTGCGTGAGTCAGAATAAGTTCAGTGAACTAAACTATGGAAGTGGTCTAATATTGAAATATTGAAAATGTGTAAATTCAAATTATAAAGATAAATCAAAAATGTTTTAAGTTTTTACAATATTATTTTAATCTTTAATACTATTTACTAAATAAATCCATCTCAGAAAAGGTTGCACATACATTTGTCTGATATTTGTCCCTTCGAAAAGTCTGGCCAGACCAGACGCCTTCAATCGTTAATCCATTTATTGGCGAGTGGGTGTCAGTTTGAACTTTTGAAATGGAATTTTAAACAAATGAAATCAGCGGCACACTGCAACAGCCACAAAAGATAAAGACAAGACTCTGGGACTCTGACTCTGAGTCTGAGGCAATTGAGATGAGAATTGGTTGACAAGACAGCAGCAACAGCAAAAACAACAGAAGAGAAACACAACTGTCATTTGTTATTGTCTTTGTCCGTCACTTTGTTAGTCAGCTGCACACTTCACTCCACTCTGGATTGCAGTTTTTGTTGCTGCCAGTGCACTTGGAGAAATATATGATATAAATATCAGTACAAAAAAAAAATGCAAAGCTTCAGAAATTTAAAAATGTTTCGGAAAGTCCCCAGAACGTTATTTTAAAAGTTTTTAATCGAATTGACAAATCGAATTTTTGTGTTAATAAAACCAGGAAACCCTTTGTTCTAAAATTGTCTTTAAAATATTTTTTTAAGTGGTTTTTCACCAACTCCCCAAGCAGGCAGCACCCACATTAGTTGGCTCAATAGTTTTGAAGCTGATTTCGTTGCCGTTGGACTTTATGATTTCCATTCATTTAGCGGCAAACAGGAAGAGAAAGTAATGTATTGCAGCGGCTTCAACTCCGTCGCAGTCTCTGAATTCGACTGTGACTTGGACTCGGACTTGGAGACTCCGGGGCGCTCTCACTTCATAAATTCACCAGGCAAGGTGTCAAGTCAATGCCAAAGAGACCGAGCTGAGGACGCAGCTGAATCGGAATCGGAATCCGAAGCTGAAGCTGAAGCTGAAGTTGGAGTTTCGTTTTGGGTTTTGAGTTTTGAGTTGAGGCATCGCCAGTTGCTGGCCGCCAAGTGAATGACAGTTGCCACCTTGAAAACGGCTGCCGTTGGTTTTTGTTATTTTTATGGCTGCTGCTGTTATCGAGGCTGCTGCTGCTGCTTCTGCGGCAGCTGTCGTCGCACCAGCGTCAAGCTTTCATTTAACCAAATCAGAGGGAGAAAGAATGAGGCGGTACACCGGAAAACACTGTCACAACTTTATTTTATCTTATCATAGTGCCGAAAGATAATTATTGTATAACAAATTCTTTATTTTGTAATTGGGAAGTCATTAACATCTTAAATTTTATAAAATATTTTTTTTATTATTTTCATTAACATATACTGAAAACTAACGCAATAAAATTATTTCCAAATTTAAACTATTTTACTGTCAAATAAAATCAAATTTCTTCAACCTATTTCATTATCTTTCATAATTTGACTACAAACTGTTTTTTCATGACTACATGTCGTATACGTATTGGAAGACAGCAAAATAGAGTAAAATACACACTCTTAAACATGCCGTCAAACTTTCGTGTCACGCTCCCACCTCCAAATGAATCATATACCAGTAGTTTCTGATGTTTTATTTTGTTTTGGCTCCGCTGCTTTGCCTTCGCCGTGTGTGTTTGAAAGCAAATTTCATTTCATTTCTTCATTTGATTTCATTTCGCCGGCTGCCACACCAGGCCATCAACTCCCCCCGTCACAGATACTTTCCTTTACTTTCATTTGAGTGAAAGATATTCGCGAGATACTGCTCCCACTCTTTCAATGGCTCTCTGGGAAGATGGAAGAGTGCTCTTCGCGCCGCTGGACGTTTTCATTTTTAGTGAAAAGGACCAATTTCAATTTCACATCGGCTCGCTTTCAAATATGTATCCACGAGATGCTGTGTAGTTAATTATATGTGCATGGCTATCTGGCAGCTGCACTCGCTCGCCGCTCATTTGTAAAAGTATCTTATAGATATAAACAGGAAGTGAAATGAGTTCCATTGGCCATGGATGCCGCTTTTTTTCAAGCTTTTTGTTGTATTTCATTTTAGTTTTCCTCAACTGAAATTTGTACTTTTACTTGCAATACGGTTTTATTTTCACTGTTCAGATTAGCGAAGTTTTTCAAATTGCATTTTCCAATGGGTTTTCGCCTATTCACGGGTGGGCGTTTGGCCGAAAAGCGCTGGGAGAAAGGCTCGATTTAATAGCTTCATTGTGAGTTGAGTGAATGAATGAGAAAAAGTTGGCAAATTAAATGGCACGATTGAGCACAAAACGTAGCGCGAATTCGGATTTAATAGGCAGCTGATTTTAATGTAGCTGTTTAGGCACTACTTAAGCATCACAACATGTTAAATTGGATTCGTTTTGTAGTTCGATAACCGGGGCGAATCAATTTGTATAATAAAATATTGTATGTCTTTAAGTGAAATTTTAAATTCATTTAATAAGACACCATATTTTAACTATTTGCTTTACATTTAATCTGAGTTTAAATACCCTACCATCGACTAAAATTTCCACTAAACTTCATTCAATATTTCAGCTTTTCACCTGAGCTCGCATAATCAGCTTCATCTGCCGCTGGGTTGGCAGCTTACAAGCTAAGTAAATACTTTCTAACAACTATCAAATTTCACAGGCCGGCAAAGTGTTAAATTCTCGACAAGCGATGCAGGTGAAGCGATAGGCGCGGTTAACAAGAATTCTCCATCTCTTTTTCTCCGAGGTGAAAGCGCCAGAGATTATATGGCATAATTTTCACGCTTTTCCGCTAAAAAAAAAAAAAAGAAGTGCTTCCCTTAGACCCGCAGCATTTGAAAACTGAGAACTGATTTATTATACAAATTAAAAAAGCGACCACAAAGAGGCAGGAAAAACCTTTAGTAATTAGTGAGAACTTTGCGCCGTGTCATGCAAATGAGGGGAGATGGTAGAAGGGACGATAGAAAATGATGAACACTAGATCAAATGGGTAGATAAATACTAGAGAAGTGGCTCACGATATAATGGAAGCGATTAGCAACAATAAAAAGCAGTTGATGTGCCGGACAGGCCGGACTCAGATTATACATATTTAACAGCCAAAGAGCTGGAAGCGGCCATACAAGTTGAGACGACATTAAGTAGCTACAAGATACACACTCCAAACCGCAGCTCTGCTCTTGAGATACTTTTGGACACGAAGCGGAAACACACTCACACGGTCGTAAAAGAATCGAGGGACGATCAACGAGGAGTGGACTGAAAGACAACGGAGAAGTGACAGTGCTGGCAGCTCTAGAATAAAATATTCATTTGTTTACCTAAAGCCATCTAGTTAAAACGTTAAAAGGTCTTAAGTTCAAAGGTCTAACAGCGAAATACACAAAATTGTTCTTGCTTTTGGCAAGGTTGCCAGGTTTATGATTTTAAATTAGAGTTTCTGCATGAAACAAAGTTAGGACAAACTCAAAGTATAGCCGAGAAACTTAGGATTTGTAAAAAGTTCTTTAGATATTATTTTTCAGAGGAAAATTGAAATACTAAAGTGATTTTTTAAAAGGATAGTCCGTTCCTATTTTTAGTCAACTTATCCGCGTTTCTACCTTGGAAAATACATCACATTTTTTTCGGAGTCGATCGTGCAACCCGAAGGCTCTACAGATAAAGCTAGTTTTATTGGAAATACCGTTAATAAATCCATTTACAATCAGTTCGGTAGCCTTCATAACTGTGGCTACAAAATAGCCAAATTACCACCTCTGGTAGATGGACAAATGGACAGAAGCAGAAGGCACGCCTTTGAGCGACTTAACTCTTTGGCTACATCATAAATTTTTAATGTGAAGATGTGCAGAGAGATGCAGCCACAAAAAAGACAGGCGACAGCGCAGCAACAACAAATGGAAACCAGCAGTCGGGATCGCGTATCTTAAAGATACAAATTACAAGCGGTAGACATTGAGATTGAGGCCCCAGCAGCAACAAGAGTAATAAATAAACATCGCCGATATATACGGAGGTAGCATGAAAATGATTAAAAGAGCTAAAGACCATGTCTCCGCGGCGTTTCTTTCCATCGTTTCGCTTCAGGGCCAACCGGTGGAACGCAGCGGCAACGGAACGAGCATAACTTATGCAAATGTCGAGGAAGCTGAAACGTGCGAAAGGAAACGTAAAACGCTCGAAAAAATAATCGCTTAATGCATCCAAAAGTCGGTAGATACAAGGGTCTGTCATCATTTTTGTCACGCACATTGCAATTTGAAGGCTTCTCTTCTCTTCGTTGTCGGCTCTTCTGTCACCGAAGACTCCTCTTCAGCCATGTGTCTTCTTTAGCTTCTTCATTTTCTACAGCTGCCTTGCTTCTTTGTTTCTCTTTGTTGCTTTGAATGCCGCCTGCCACTCGAATTCAATTTGTTAAGCGATTAAGCGTGCCGGAACGAAACGAACTGGAATGGAACACCTAAGTGGGGGCACAGTGGTTCCAAATCTCTAAGTTTTTAGTTAACATTTTCATTCAAACTAAGTTCTTATGAAAAATAGTTAGGGTTAACTCAATAAAAAGGTAGGAGGATCGGCCTAGTGTAGATTTCAAATGACGTCAATTGAACATTTATTAATTGATTAATTATTTGATTTAAAAGGCAAAGCTACGCTAAGAATTTTTTTCTTTTAGAGCGCTTGTTATATTGTTACAACTTGTAATGTAGAGCTTACAGAAATTTCTACAGAATTGAAATGTCTTTAACAGGTGCTTAAAAATGTATATTTTATATAGGAATCTGATTTTAAACTAATACCATTTAAAGTGGATTGAAATCGCTAGAGATTACTACAGCCCCCCTTTTTTAACCACTGTTCGCTCCGACGGCGTCAGTTTTCATCGAGGCACTCGTAAATCGCCTGTGACCGTGCTCGGGCTGCTTATGTTGTTACCGCTGACTCTTGTAGGGCTCTCGTGGGCCGGCTGCCTCGTAAGTATCTTTCGGATTTATGCATTGTTTATGTTGAAATCCAGCGTGGTTATGTCTGGTGCGGTCCGTCTGGCCGTCGTCCATTGATTTCAATTATAACCCAGTTTCATTAATGCAGTTTACTTTAACCCCTCCACCACGCACCGTAGTGTGCTCTCTTTTTCGGCCTTTTAGCTCACTTTTTGAGGTTTGCTCGGCCCGCGGTCCGCAATCTCATTGTCAGATAATTATCACTGGGGCGGGTGTGCGTGTGTGTACTTTTGAAAACCCTGACCTGAAACGATATTTTTTTTCTGTTTACTTTTGCTTAGCCACCGTGTGGACTCTAATGTGCGTGTGCTCGCGTGTTTGGTGCGCTCTATTTTCAGTCCAAATTCCCTAATCCAAAAGTTCCGTAACTCAAATAATTATTGAGAAAACTTTATGCAATCTTTGTACCTATACCAACGTAAAAACAACTTCAAATAAATTCAAAAATGAGCTTTTTAACATAAAAATCTTTTTCATTCAACTTGAAAATAATCAATTTAAATATGAAAATGTTTTTATGAGTCTAGTTCATATGTCCTTTAGAAAATCCGCAACCAACTAGATCTGTTCCCACTTACTCCTCCCATTTTGGATTTCCTATAACCCATTTTGATTACGATCCATGGAAAATCGAGCAAATGCTTACATGGAAAAGCGCTTTGCTATCGAAATCGATATTTGAACAAAGGCAATTACAGATAATGGGTGGAATGGTGGGGGTTATATCGGTTTTGTGGTGGCTCGCATATAATTACCATTAAATGCACGTGGCGCGCTTACACACACAGTATGAGGTCCCCAATATGACATTTTGTTCTTTTGGATCCTGATGAAATCCTGGGAGAGTTTCCTTTTAATAATTTTTTTTCTCGCTGTTGTTGGAATATATGTGTTTCTCCCTTTGTGTTCGGAGCGTCGACCATGAAAAGTCCAATGATAAACGAGCACCGACCAACAACAACAACAACCAGCTCCACGAAAATTGTAGTTGATGACCTCAGATAGACACTTTCAAGGATACGACAAAACGACGTCAGAGAAGGTTGTTGTTGGTGCCGCCGCTCGCATTAACCAAGCAAAGGTTAAAGGTACCAACAACAACAACAGCAGCAGCAACAACCATCAAAATTACTACCACTGCGACGGGTATTACAAGGTTAGAACGTTGCTCGGCTCTCAGTTCAGTTGGCCTGGGTTTTACTTTGGGTCTCCATTTGGTTGGCTGTTCCCATCGCCCGGTGGCCAATGAAATGAAATACCTACAGCCAACCCGATTCCAAGGGAATAAATGAATTAAAAAATAAAACCGATGACAAAGGAGGTGGCTCAATGAGGCGAATCTTAAATACCCTTTCAAGATTAATATTTATAGTAAGAGACACTCAATTGTTGAAGATTAAGGGTTCATACACTAAAAATAAAATTATTTTAAAATATTTGCTAAGCTATTAGAATTAGAATTTACATTTTTAATGATTTTAGGGAGTCATATATCCTTTCATTTTTAAAATCAAGTCTTTATGGGAAAAGTCCTTTAGAAATTTAATTTGTAGTTTAATTACTTAATTAATTTAAAATTTCAGTTAAAAGCGTTTTTTTTTAAATTTATGAATTTAAAAATAACCTTGTAACATGGATAGTCGATTGTCATGACCATCCTTGTAATATATCAGTTTGTTCACTTGCCTATTGCCTTTTATTAAATTTAAATTCATTTTAAATTCAATATAAGTTTTATATACTCTTCATAAACTAAGGGCAATAAGTATTGGACCACGTAAATTACCCAGAGCGAAACAGAGAAGCTAGAAAGAGAGAGGGAAAGAAAGACAGAGGCTAGCAACAGGCCACGGGCAACAACAAAAATGAACGTAATAATAGTAGTAATGAAATAGAAGCGCAACTGTGGGCAGGGCTGCACTTAGCAGGGGGCCAAGGGAATCCCACCAAGAGAATGGTTGTATTAATCAAAGGAGGAGAAGCTGCTATAAATATAAGGAGCAGGAAGGGGAGGGAAACCATCTGGTGCGATCCAAGTGAATCAAATAATTGTAGTTTGCGAATGGAAATTATAAAGAAGCCAAACAAGGCACAATGGGGAAGTAAAGGGGCGGATCGAAGAAGGAAACAACATCATTTGGGCGTTTCAACATCTAAAGATTGATATACGCAAAGGAAAACACGAAAAATCAACAACAAGAAATTATTATCAATCGTTTTACTTTTTTTTTTTTGCTATAATAGAATTTATGACTTTGTGCGGTATAACAAAAGTGTTTATGAGCTAAACTTCCTTGATATATGCACTATTCAAAGCATAAAATACTGTTTATAGTTTTTATAACAATAATCTACAGCTACACAATACAGCATTGGAACGCATTTATCATTAAAATCAATTAAATCTTTACAGATATATGTATGCAAATATATGCCTCGGAAATTTTGAAATTCTGAAACATGTAATTTTATCAACACATGTTTCTCCATTGCTCTTAGATGTGTAATCAAATTATGAAATTTGATTCGATAACCAAATTGACCACTTCGTAAATCAGCTTCAAATATCGGGCAGAATAAATAGCTAAGCAAAACGAAATTTTATTTCAAAAATCCAGCATATACGATAACATTTAGTTTTATGATATTACATCTCGTATTCAACACGTAAATTGCCATTACCCAATTGCTTTGTTTTCTTAGCTTATCAAACTGTTTCCATAAGCAGGGTAATTCCATTTCCCAAGTGCTAAATTAGCTCATAGATCGATATTTGTATATTTTCCACTGGCAACCACCTACAATTGTTTATTGAGAATGCCATAATTAAAATACCCACAGCTCCGTAAGATGAATGTATATATGTATATACAACCACTTCTAGCAGGCCCAAAATGGAGACAAAAAAAAATACAGAGCAGCAAAAACAGAGACGGCATCAGTTTTCAGAATTAGGTCAAGTTTCGGTTTTATTGCCCCAGCACGAATATGTGTGCGTTTGGGGGAACTTTACTCGTCTGATTCGTTCCCCAGGGCACACCCTGTGGATGCTCTGCATGCGTGTATAATTTCCTTTGATTAAATCATAAAATATGCAAAAATACAAAGCCAGAAAATAAATGTACAACAAAAGTTTTTCGGTGCCCAAAAAGGCGGAAACTAGGTCAGAGTTTTGGGGCTGGTTGCCCCAAAACCAAAAACCAGAAGACAACAACAGAGCATCAGCAGCAATTCCAGTGAATTGAGAGTTATTTTGCGGTTGCCAAGGTGTCTCACATGGCGTATGCGTAATATGAGCAATTTCTTTGCAACACTGTTGCCTATGCTAGATAACTAAGAACAGATTATTCCAAACATTGATAAGATTCTTTATTTAAAGCTATCCTAAAAATAGCTAACAACAAAATGTAAAAGTTTGTTGAATAAATAAAAATGTTTTTTTTTTAATAATAAGGCTTAACACTAATATTTTTCCCCTTTTCGAGATGAAGTCTCTTACAAATACACCAAAATCATGGGTTACATTTTTTAAAAATGTCAATATAATTTTATCAGTTTCCTCTGATCAGAGCTTAAAAATCTCTGATAACTTGCAACGAATCATAACCGGACCTTAAATCAAAATGTAAAGTACTTTCTTTTATGACTGACGTGATATATAGTTGAAAAAAGGTCCTTTTTCGACCATTTGAAAAAGTACCAGAAATATGGCCAACATGCCAGTACTGCTACCGAGGCCTAAAAGGTCAAGCTGGTAGCGTCAATCAGCGGCAGCTGAGGTAGTGAAACAGAGGCGGTGGCAGTGGCAGTTTTCAGCATTGAGAGGAGGCGAAACGACCCCCGGCAGAAGGCGAGTGGCGGGGCAATTAGCGCGCAATTGACCTACATTGGGGCAACATTAATGGTGTCAATAGTAAACGAGACTGCGACGACAGCTCGCTGCCGCTCAGCTCTGCTCAGTTGAGTTCATTTCAGTTGGGTTTTGGTATAGTTCAGCAAGCAAAACGCAAAAAAAAAAAAAAAAAAAAACTGTTCAATGTTTATGCACGCACACTAAAATTTATAGACAGAAGTAAACCAAGGGAGCAGCCGCAGCATAAATTCCAAGTGCAATCAGCGTAGAAAAACAAATTACACACTTTTCAAATTATGCCTCACCTTCGGAAAAGTCTGAAACATAATCTGCGCCGAAACGAAAACCTTGCACGGCAAATAGTTCGACGCAATTATTTCTGCCAGTGGCGCCTGGTGACGTCATCACAGCGAGACACTAGGAAGCGATCACTTGGCTTCGAACGAGGCAAATAGAATAGGGAAATAGAGATAAAGTTAATAGTGCATTTACATTACTTTTAGTACAATGCCCTTCAAATGAGTTGGTCTATTGGCTGAATAGGGAAGTCAGCTATTAGGTGAAATTTTACATCATTCATACTTGACAATCATACCAAATATCTGTCTCCTAAAGAAATTTGAGAATAGAAAATTAACTTTATTTTAAAAACAAACAGCAATATTTTTGAATTTTAATTGGTTTATCAACAAATCCATTCTAGAAAAAAGGAATATCATGATATATATTTATACAAATAATTTTAGCTTTTAAAGTTGATTATAAAACTTAATAAATTATCACAATCCCCTAGAAGGTTTTATAATTATTTGTAGGTTATAAAGATATCTATTCTGAGAAAGAGGAAAAGAATCAATCCCATTTTGGCCTCTAAAATAATAAGTGTTTACCCAAGAGCGAGAGTACAACCAATCAAAGAATCTTGACCGAACAACAATTGAAAGCGTTGCATTTTCTGGCGAGATGCGTGCGATATTTCTTTGGCATTTTTTTTGGCCGCTAAGAAGACAAGCCCCCCACCCTCGGCAGCGACGTCGGCAGAGCTCGGGCAGAGCAGCGACGTCGGCAGAGCAGAGCAGCGCAGCATGTAAGTTGTACACGATAAATGAGAAATGAGGTTACCTACTTTTTAAGAAGGTCAATACGACCCAAAACAAATGAGCGAGTCAACGCCAGGCAGCGGCGTCGGCAGAGGCAGAGAACAGAGAGTGGGAGAGAGAGAGAGAGAGATGGTCCCACGGAGAAACAGAGAGAATGAGCGAGAGAGCAAAGCTCAGTGACCATGTGAAGAGCGTCGACGTTGACTGCGCTGCCAGCGTAACATACCACAAACATTACAGCAAACGTTTTCAATGAAAACAAAAGTAGTACACGCTGCCGACATCTGAGGCTGACGTCGACGTCGACGCTGGCAGCGCGGTCAACGCCGGCAGCGACGCCATAGCCTGACGTCAGCGTTACGCGCCAATGTAAAGTCCCAAGTGTCCAAAGTTGGTGACGAATTCGGGGCTAAGATTTCTGTGGCCACATGCGAGGGCGACTGCGCTGCCGGCGTTGCGAGGGCGCGGCTAACGTACAGGGCAAAAAATGCTGCTTCAAAATAGTTTTAGATACAAAGAACTTCAATGTTTGAAAACTTGGAGTTAGGAAGTACTTTGAGTTATATCTTACTATTTAGAAATAAATAAAAACTCTACAAAAAATCTATAAAATAAAAAAAATATCTAACTCCCTTGTTGAGTTAAAAAAATCTTTAAGTTATGAGAACTTCGAGGTATAGACAACGATCAGTTTTTAAAAGCTTTGGGTTCTAGAGAACAACAAGTTAGACCACAAAACCTTTCCCTCAATACGCCCATAATGTTCAATGTTCATGTACTTCCTAAAATCATTTTTGAATAATCTGAATGGCAGTTTAGAAGAAGTGGTATTCGAACAATACACCAATTTTGTACAATTATATTCTTTTGATTTGGGGAAATAAATAACAAATTTAAGTTAAGAGGACTACGACTAAGATATTTATGATATTTATGATATGCCTGATTTAGCCAGCATTTTGTAACCAAGAGTTTGGCACCTCTGCTGACACCTCCAAAGCGACCGCTTGTAACGAGGCTAAATCGGAGCAGCGGCAGCGACGCAGGCAGCGACTGCGACTGCGACAGTGGCAGAGACATAGCCGCTTTTGTATCGAGCACGCCGCCAACGCTTTATTTTTTTTCAGCCTGCTGCATTTTTGTCGTTTGGCAGCGCTGCCGGCGCTCTGCTCCGCTGCGTTGTTTTGCTTTTAGCCTCCACCTCCTTTCGACTGTGTGCATTGTTTCATCGCGTTTTGTTGTAAACATTTCTGTTTGTTGTTTCGCATTCGAATTGTTTGAATGTGATTGCGGATTGCGGGCGAGAATGGAGTGCTGTAATTGAGATTAGTTGCGATTGGGGCGCTTAGCCAAAGTTAAATTAACGGCTAGATGAGTGCAACTAATAATTGACCTCTAAATTTTCGACAGAAACGACTATTTTATCAAGTTTTTGTAAACCAAAAAGATAATTTTTTAAACCTTTTTCAGCCTAAAAGCCCAATGATTTTAAAATTATTTAGTGGTTTAACACATGATTCATAATTCCTCCATTTCCAATAACTAAACATTTTCAATTCCGTACGATTTTATTAGCTAGCCTACTTTTCAGCCTTCAAACCTAACAAAATATCTGAACTATTTGAATGTCTTTTTTAATTAGTTTTCATAATATCCTGCATTTGGCTCAGCCTTCAAACCTCTATAATTTTCATGGTCATATGATTTTGGTTCTTTAAAGAATCGAGTAATGTCTGGCGATAATAAAATTCTTATATTTTATTAAAGACAACATACGAAACCAACTCTGATTGAAATGTCACGACTTGCAATCACAATGTCGAAAGTGTCACTGATAATGTAATGTTAAGATAGCTCTGTTGGGTTCTTGACAAAATTGGGTTAAAAGCTGTTTCTGCATGAAAATCCATTAATTTCGCCTCGACCCATATCATAATACCCTTGGTATGGTTAACCAATTAGGTTGACAGTGATAGGCCGACATAGTATGGCCACAAATTTTGAATCAATAAGTTAGTTAAGTTCCCTTCCACCCACAAAAGCATACATACTCGTACGTCGTGTATGTCCATGGGATTGTTAGCCAGTTTTGAAGGCATGAGGGTCAATGATTGTAGCTCCGTTGCGGGTGGGTGACAACAACAGCAACTACAACGAACCCAGTGGCACACACAGATACGGGGACACACGCACACAGATGACGAGACTCCCACACAGATACACTTGAATTGTGTCATTGTTATCGGGCGCGGAATCGTGAGTTTTGTGGCATGAACATTGAAATGAAATCATGTCATCGATATAAATATAGAACGAGAATGTTTTGGGTTTTTTTTCTCTTTCCCTTTATCAATGGCAAATGGCAACGTTTGAGGGTCTCCCAAGCCTGAAAATTATGGATTGGCTTATTAGGGGAAAACCTTCATTCTCAGTGACCACATTGATTTCCCCACCCCCATTGATTTGATAAAACCATGGGACCCTAAAAGCTCTTCAACAGGTTCAACATCCAACTCACACAATCTGTCAATCTCAGTGTCACCAAAGCGACAAACTCAAAGAACCTTGGATGCCAAATGGCATATTGAATGTGTCAAAAACGGTTTTGGGTAATATTTGAAAAATGTCTAAAAATCTTTTAGACATTGAAATTCTTTATTTAAGCCAATTATTGGGTAACTTGAACTGTAAGAAAAAATACGTTTTCCTATGTAAAAAAATACATTTGAGCAGATTATACAGTTTTTCCATTACATATTTTGAAAAATGTACTAATTCTTTTATATAAATCTATTGATCTTTTAAAATTTTCTAATGAGATAGATTTTATACTTCAGATATTTATTAAAGATGTATTAGATATGTGTGTTAGACTCTGTTTAAAGCTAGCCAACTCAAGGAAGTGCAATATGATTATGAAAATTGGTACTTCCACATTTGTAGTAAACACAGAGCCAACAAAAATTGCCCCCATATGTTGTTACCGCAAAGGTTTTCACATTGAAATATTATCAAATGTAATTACGCAAAATCATAGACCAAAACGACCTTATCGCACAAATTGAAACAGCAGCAACAATAGCAAAACGCTTTTGTAACCCATGATTACAACAAACAAACACTCAGACAAACACACTTGAAGGCAGAGGCATGTAATTGTAATTACAAATGGAAACACCTTCGCACAAAATAGAAAAAAAATACAAAACAAGTACAAAATGCTTGCACACACTTCCTCATAGACAATTAAAAAAAACTACTACTACACCAAGACAAATATACCGTTACAAAAACAAAACATAAACAAAGTGGGGGGGAAGATTACTATCGTGCACATGTGTGCCCTTCTTCCTCTCCCCCTCTCACTCCCTCTCTCGACGATTCACCTTCGGTCAAATGAATTAAAATGAATTAGCACGAGGTTTGCATGCTCCCTCTCACGCTTTTTCTTCCTCTCTTTCGCTCTCTCTCTCCCTCAGTCTTTCTCTGAGAGAAAGATCGCTCAAAATCATCGTCTACTTTCTCTCTATAAATAGTGGAAATCGGGCTTCCAATGTAAGAGACATTTCGAAATCCGTGAAAGTGAAGCGCACAAGGGTCAACCTTACATCTCCATCACCCTGCCACCCATATCCCTTTAATTTGTAATTTATCCATGTCTGTTTTACTCTCTTTTGTCTATCACAAAAGGTTACAAACTACAATTAAGCCGATTTCTACACATTTAAAAATTGCCATTAACATTTTTCAAATCAATAAAAAGGGAATTTTTTTAAATTGCTGAATTATAACTAAAGTTTTGACATTTTAATACCAAATTAAAAATTCTAATCCCCCATAACATATTATTTTAATATATCATATCATATTAATTTATCTTATTCTGTTTCTACTTTATTTTGTATGGTACTTTTCCATATTTTGCTCGTATTCCATTACACTTTACGAAAGCGAGGGGTCAGGCGATATTTATCTACCATATGGTTTGCACTTGACTATAACGGTAATTACATCTAGGCACGGCATTGCCCCTGAATTTTAATGCAATGCACACACACGAGCGCATCAAATGTTGCACATTTCGTTTGATTGTTTCCTCGATTTCGCGCACTCGCCTTGCTTTTTGTTATTGTTGATGTATTTTTCATAGCTTAACGGTAATCACTATTTGCGACGACATTGAATTTTCGTTACTAGCGTGGGCATCACTAATTGATCCGTAAAGATCATCAAATCTTATGGCTGATTTTACATTGGAGTTGGGGATTTCTATAACATTTCCTGTCCAGTTCAGGGACCATACAAATAAATTAGTATTTAATATTTTTCCTGTTTTTCTTGAGTTTCGATATGAAAAATAAAACAAGCTAAATTACCCAAAGGTTTTATCTCATTTTGTGATAAGAAAAAGTATTATAAAATTACTGCACTGTGACATAATCTTATCAAAAGAAAATGGCTGTAAATTGTCAGAGATTTATTCTGTAAATAATGATTTTAAAAATACTAGCTTTTAGTGTTTAATGATTCTTACCTGGCTAGAGCCATTCTAACATGAGATAGCCCTCCAAGAGGCAACGCCAGGGTATCCACTTTGAAGGATTTTCTTCAGCAACAACCCACACGGAACTTAAATGAAAAATCAAAACGTTTGCTTCGATTTTTCAAACTTGCTTATACTTGTATTTCTTGATTTATAAAATTACTAGTTATCCTTGTTTTTGGCACTTAATAAAATATCTTTTAAATGGTCTTGTTTAATTGTTAGCACATCAACGTCATCTTGATTTCAAGCTGGGTAATGCAAAGAGGAATTGGTTAGGTTTGGCAAATTTAAATGTAATTAAAGTAACATTATTAAAATTTCGAAGTTTCAAAAACAACGACAGCACGCCTTGAAATATGCAAACGTATTTATCAAACACCTTTGCGAACAAAGAATAACCAGATAAGCTCAATAAAAAGAGTACTGAGAAATGGCACATCAATTTTATCACATTCAATTGCGCGACGGACGTGTGTGACCATATAATGACCAAGTTGGGTACAACCCGTCGCATACGTGATATTTGCACGCGAAATTATCAAAAAAGCCAAAAGGCACACAAATATAATCGCGAGTCTCTTCTCACTTATACACCGAAAGAGAAGGGTGAAAAAACCAGCGTACAATGTTCAATGCCAAATCAAAATAAAAATAAAGCCAACAACAAAAGATACTAAAACAACATCGAAAAAAAAGTGATTCAAGTTTTATCAGCAGAATTTTGTATGATAAGCTAAATTAAACAAAGACTTTGGTGTGGTTTTCGTTCTATCTCTCTTTCACTCTCCCATTGATAGGTGGGCGCATCTATCTCTTTTTAGACTTTTGCACATGGCTTGCCGGCATTAAAAAACGCTCAGCCTCGGCCAAAAAGTAATGAAATCAATAAATACAAAATACGAAGCAAAAAACAAAAAAGCGAAGAGAAGAAACGCTTCCGCAGCTGGCCGGCAAATTAAATCAGTGCAAAACAGCTTTGGAGGTCACCACTGACGCCCCAGTCGCGACTAGAAGAAGAAACCTCCTAGAAGAAAAGACACCCTAGAAGAAGAATCTTCTGCTATAAGAAGACTATCCAAAAAACTACAGTGAGAAAAAAACCAAATCAATATAAGAGCAAGCATGACGGATAGAGAAACTAAAAAGAAAAAACTATACACTAAATTCCATTCCATAGTCATGAGCGTACAAGGTTCTTCCTATATCACTCGATTCCACTTTTATACATACAAAAAACAATAAAGAAAAAACAAATAAAAAAAGCTCTTAACCTGCGCAAGTGAAAAAGCTACGATTGTCTTTGCAAACACAAAAAAAGCTGCGCCGGCGTTTGCTCGCTGACCTCAGCTGCTTATTTATCACAAGAGCAAGCGAGATAGCTAAAAACAAGGGGAAGAGGGGACGAGAGGGCGAACAAAGTTCTCTCATTTATAAACAATAAACAAAAATATTGGACAGGGGCAGCACATGTTTTTAATTGAACTGCCTGAAAAAAGCTTTTTGCAAGTCGAAACATGTGTAACACACTGAAGCTTGCCTTCTCTTTCTACGCTTTTGAAAATTTCAATGCTATTTCGGTTATTTTTTTACACTTTTCCTCTCCATCTGGCAACGCTGATCGCAAAGCTTGTTTGTTAAACAAATACTAATTAATATAAATTTAATCAAACTCAAATTCCGCATTATAAACGTGTGATTTGCGTCACACACAGAAAAAGAAAGAAAGAGTGGGCTATACGGGATAGGAAAGAGAGGGGGCGGATAGAGAGAAAGAGAGAGCGAGAGCCCATTGCCGGGTGTTAAAAAGCCGACTCTACCCAATGATATAGAAAAAGTTGTCTTGCTTTCAGCTTCTTTTCTCGCTTTATTCTCGAGTGTCAAGCTGGAGGTTGGGTTTATTTCCATATAGCTGTGTATATAGCCTAAAACATTTCGAAGGGCGTTAGATTGAGGAAGTTGTTAAGGCATGTTGTCGTCGTTTTTGTTTCTGCCAAAGCTATTTTGTCATTCACTTTGTGTGTTTAATTGCGCGTGTTTTTGAACTCCAAAGACTATAGAAAATATTTTCAGTTTTCGGCTTTTATATTAAGGTCACTCGTTTAAAACTGCTCGATATTTAGATAACTGCGCTTTTTCATCAACTAAAAAAATTCTAGACACACTTTGGATACGCTTTTAGCATTTACCGTTGCGAATTGTGGGTGTTAAATGGGAAAATCGGTTAGCAACACACACGATGTGAATTTTTTCCGTGAAAATCACACACAAACTACTACTCGCTACGCGCAGCAGCTGACGACTGAAGAGCTTTTTTCTTAATATATATTTTTTGTTTTGCTTCAGCTTGTGTGTTTGTTTTGCTTTTGCCGACAGAAAGCTTCGTATTGGCCAAGAGAGCGAACCAGAGCTTTGGAAACCAGCATTTTTTGAGAGCGAAGACAAATTATAGATTAATATTTCTTGAGAAGAAGCTTAAATACTTCAAACATAAGAAATAGTTAAGACACATTAATATGTCTCCTAAATTATTTGTATTATTTTAAATATAAGTTTATTGTATTCCATGGTCAAAACTAAATACAATACTTAATCCCAGTTTAAAAAAAAAATGATGACGAAAAGTGTGCTGAGAAATGTTTTCCTCTATATAAATCATATGAAAAAAAATTCATTGCATACTTCTAGACATTTTAAAAAGTGATTTCAAATCAGAATTATGTGTCAATCAAATCCAATCGGAAAAATTAATGTGAGATAACTACTATTTTAACTTTTCAATAAATAAAATATATTTATTTTCTTAGGAATAAATATTATTTATATTATGGGAAATTTTAATGTACATGGGTAATGTTCCAATTTTAAGACATGCTATTTTCGAATATGGTAAATGCGCAAATCTAGCTAACAAAAAGCCAAGTTATCAACGCTGTAGAACCAAGTCAAAAGCTCTGTTCTGGATGTTTGGTGGCGGTGGCTGTTGACTCTCAAGGCCCTTAACAAGGCTATTTGAGGGGAGAGCAAGGGAGCAACTTATCAGATAGAGAGGGCGATTGAACTAATCCCCAAGAATTAATGGCTTAATAATTGGCACTGGCTTTGTTCAATTGAAATCATATGTTTTGAGACTGACCGCTCAAGTAATCCCAACTTAATTGCAGAGATCTTGCAGAGAAACTCACCTTGTTTATGTTATTACTGCTGTTCCTTCCTGTAATTTAAAAGCCGCTGCCAAACAAGTTAAGATGTCTGCAAGAGAGGCAAGAAATTCATTAATGTTGACAATTATATTAATTAATTTAATGATGCTAATAACTTTTTTTTTGCAAATAAATCAAACTCGTTTTCATCTGGTTTTGATTGGTATGTAACAGTAGCGAACAAAATGATAGAAGCAAATGTTAAAAATGTCATGTGGCCAAATATGATTAAATTATATTTAATTTTCTTCAATTTTAACTTTCTTTCACAACTCGCTGTAAATTAACTTTAAATTAGGTGTTTTCTTTTTACTTGTTTAAAAATTTTTAAGTTATAATTTTGACCGCAGCTGTTATTTGTATTTTCAAATTTATTTGCATACACCCAACAAATTTTAAAAACAAAAACCCCATATTAAAACAGAAATACACGAATCGGTTCAACGTCTTTGACTTTGTATGCCGCACGCTGCTGTTGTCTTTATATTATTGTTGTTGCCTTTGTGCTGGCTTGCTTATGTACTTAACCAAAGTCGTTGCCACTCGCTGCACAAAAACAACAAAAATAAAGTGAAGCGGCAGCAACAACAAATTACTTTGACAGCACAAAGTTCTCAAGTGAACAACCTGAACATCGGGGAGCGCTTCCATAAACGTCAAAGTCAACAAAGCGGGTCAAAACAGGCAAGCGGAAAGTTTTGGGGGCGGAGAGAGTTCGGTTATAAGTAGGATATTGCAAGTCACAAGTTCTTCGGAACATGGGGATAGCCCCTGGGCCTAGGTCAGTTCGCTTTGGCCCACACAAGAACTTTATCAGTTTGCGGCAGTTTTTGATAAGCAAACCAGTTCTTCTGGTTCATTAAATATTTGATTAACCGAAATTTATGAGTAGTGATTATACTAATTGAAACAAGTCTTTAAATAATACATTTAGATTCATTTTAATAAGAGAAATGTGAATTTTGTATAATCAGGCACAAAATTAATCTAATTAAAAATAAAACTTTTATTATGCTCTTTGTTTGTTCCACCTAAAAATTTATTAAGATTCTTGCATAATATATAAACTTGTAAATACAGGTTTTCTTCTGTCATTATCAAATTGCGATTTGCCGTATCACCCTATTGTTGTCTAGGAAACCGAACAAAATATAACCTACAAATATTATAATGCTTCGTCGGCAACTTTTCTACGAACACAGAAAGCTTTACAATCGCCTTGTCACTATGAGAAGGCACTATTCCTTAATGGAACTCAAGCTAGAGCAATATTTCCAGCTAACAGACCGAACCTACCTCTCCCGAAATCGCTCGTATCAAGTGGCTTTGTTTGTCTCGAAGATAAGGTATGTAATACTATGGTCAAATGGCGAAATGGTTTAATCAACGCGGAGGAAAAACCCTCTTGCGAATATAAATTGGCTCGGATCCGACCAGTTAGTTTCTGTTTGCCGCACGAGAAGTGTGGAAAAGAAAATATATCGATATGATTGGAATACTTCTACTGATCGGTGCGATCACATTACTCTATGTCTACCTCAAGTGGACATTTAGCTACTGGGATCGCAAGGGTTTTCCCTCCATTGGCAGAAGCATTCCATTCGGTGCCCTGGAAGCCGTGACGAAGGGAAAACGATCCTTCGGATTGGCTATTCACGATTTGTACAAATCGACCAAGGAACCGGTAGTGGGATTATATCTCACTGTGAGACCTGCGCTTCTAGTCAGAGATGCTCAATTGGCTCACGATGTGTTGGTCAAGGACTTTGCCAGTTTCCACGATCGTGGGGTTTATGTTGATGAGAAGAACGATCCCATGTCCGCAAATTTGTTCGCCATGGAAGGGGCTAGTTGGAAGGCTCTACGCACAAAACTGACCCCCTCTTTTACCTCCGGAAAACTGAAGGCCATGTTCGAGACCTCCGATTCCGTTGGAGACAAATTAATAGCTACCATAAAGGCACAACTACCTCAGACAGGAATCAAGGAGCTGGATATCAAAAGCCTAGCATCAACGTAAGTTAAAAGGAACTCTACCACAAAAAATCTTAAAATGAAGATGATAAAACATTCCTTTAATGCAGTACAAATTTACGTACATTATATAATATTATACTTAAATGTTTTTCTTCGTTAAGTTCTCTTATCATGATTATTGACCTTATCGGATATATAACTAACGAGCTCCACTTTTTACTGCTACCTCCAGTTATGCCATTGATATTATTGGCTCGACTATTTTTGGCCTTGATGTTGATAGCTTTGCAGATCCTAACAACGAGTTCTTGACCATTAGCAAGAAAATCAATCAAAACACTATTGAGGATATTGTTCGTGGAGCATCGTTATTCCTTTACCCTGGGTAAACAATTTCAAAATATTTTTTAAAACCTAAAAACTAATGTTAAAAACCATACAGCCTGGAGAAATTCTTTGTCAAAATTGGTTGGAAACAGGAGGCAAACGAACGAATGCGTGAACTATCCAATCGCACTGTCGATCTAAGGGAAAAAAACAATATAGTGCGTAAGGATTTGCTGCAACTCCTTCTACAATTGCGCAATCAGGGAAAGATCAGTACTGACGACTCCGTTTGGACAGCGGAGAGTACTAAAAATGGAGTAAAATCCATGTCCAAAGATTTGATTGCCGGACAGCTCTTTCTCTTCTACGCAGCCGGTTTTGAGACGACGGCTTCTACAATATCCTTTACTCTCTACGAGCTCACACAAAATCCTGAGGTGATGGAAAAGGCCAAGGAGGATGTACGCAATGCCATCGAAAAGAACGGGGGAAAACTAAACTACGATGCCGTTTCGGACATGAAGTACCTGGAGGCCTGTATCTTGGGTAGGTTCAATAAAATTAATTTTAGTTTCAAATTCCCACCCAAATACATTTAACATAATGGAAATTATAAACCGAAACAATCTAACAATTTAAATTTGCTTGCAGAAACCGCTCGGAAATACCCCGCTCTTCCACTGCTGAACAGAATCTGTACCCAGGATTATCCTGTACCCGATAGCAAGTTGGTAATCCAGAAGGGAACTCCAATTATAATCTCCCTGTTGGGACTGCATCTGGATGAAGAGAATTTCCCTGATCCGCTCAGTTATCAGCCAGAACGTTATCTGGAAGATGGCAAAAACTACAACCAAGCAGCCTATTTGTCTTTTGGCGAGGGTCCCAGAATGTGCATCGGTAAAAACCCATTCAAATTCACAAAATTTAAGAGAAAAATGACAAAGGGATAATAATTTAAAAAGAATGCCAATTCTAGTTTGATTTATTATGATATCGTACAGAATGTTCGAAATACCGGAAAAGTAATATCTTTTGTTTTCACTATTTTTCAGGTGCACGCATGGGAAAGGTGAATGTGAAGATAGCGATTGCCAAGGTCTTGTCAAATTTCGATCTGGAGATCAGAAAGGAAAAGCGTGAAATTGAATTTGGAGTTCATGGAGTATCGCTCATGCCCAAGGATGGTGTTCCTATACAATTCTCCCTCAAAAAGTAGACTACAAGTCTAGACAATAAAGCTAAATTTGTGTACAAAAATTGACAATTATTTCAATTTAATATTAATGCCAGGGAACACGCCTACAGCCTTCATTCTTGCTTATTTAAAGATATCATTATTATCATAACGGATATTAATAGAATTTCGTGTAACACAAAACGATTAATGTTACTTGTATTAAATATTCCGACATGGGTGTTAAGGCACATACGCCAGTAGAAGCAGTTAAAACAAGTTTTTAGACGGTTTATATTTGTTCGTTCAATATCTATTGACATTTTATCAATTTTACAAGCAACGGTATATAAATAAAAAAATGTTTTAGAGGCAAGGTCAATAAAGTCAATGTCAAGCAGAAAGAGCGAAAGAACTATCTGTGATTGGTCTGGGATGCTACATATTAGGATTGTATCTACGGGACCCTTTGTAAAATTAAAAAAATAAATAACTAAAATAAAATTACCATATATTTATTAATATAAAATTAGCATCTATTTAGTGACAACTGTAAGCGAATATGTGAAAAAACAACTAAGCTATGTCGATTTTCTTGTTATCTTCCGATCTTTTTAATGGAAGCTATATATGTATTGCTATAATCGTACAAAATAAATATATTTCAGACAATTTCCGTACTACGAAGTCCTGTTTATTTTAATGTTGTTTTCCTATTTCGTTTCCGATCTTTCCTAGGGCAGCTATTTTTATTAGTTTATATTGTATTTGCAAAAGTTGTAACAGGTAAAGGGAAATTTCCGACAAAAAAATATATATATTCTTGATGATCATTCCTGAGTTATATAGCCTTGTCCGTCTTCCGTCTTTTTTTCCTTTTTTTTTTTCACGCGTTAACTAGTCTTCAGTTTTAAAGATATCGAATTAAACTTTAAAAACCCTTTTTTTTTGCAGTTTATAAAGAACTATATCCTATAGCTGCCATATAACTGATTGATCGGAAATGCCATAACTTTAGTGTTTGTTAAGTTAGGAAGTTGGGATTTTCTATGGGTTTTATATTTGGCCAATCAATCCGACCAATAAAATTTATAAGGATCGTATATCCTATAGCCGCCATATTACTGATTGATCGGAAATGCCATAACTTTGGTGATTGTAAGTTAGGAAGTTGGGTTTTTATGAGTGTTAGAATGCATCATATGAATAATTTTGGAGAATATAATTTACAGAATATTCTGCAAGGGTATTTCAACTTCGGCTCCTTTCCTGTTAAGTTATTATTTAATTTTCCCGGTTATTCCAATGGGAGCTTTATGATATAGTCGACCATTTCGGCTTATTTACTAAATGCAATATAAAGAATAATTTTTTGAAGGCAAATATTTTTAAAACTTAGAGACTTAGACAGACATACACGCCTAGATCGATCTGCCTGGTGACGATCGGAAACGACTTATTCACTTCGTCGCAAACTTTTGACTGAAATTATAATACCCTCTACAAGGGTATTAACCTAGACCCTTTTAAATCAAGCTCAGTGATATATAGAAACTTGTTTGGTCCGTATTTACGACAATCAAAAAACTTTAAATTTATTCAAGGTTTTGTTGTAAAACCAGTAAATTTTCTTTTAAAAGCAGTGTTCTAAAAAAAAATGACATAAGCATCATTAGAGATTTCAAAGATTGAATCGCATGCATGTAAAGTGAGCTAAAAAAACAAACAAATACGTTTGTTTGTTTACCCTAGTTAAATAAGGGCGAAACCTTGTTCACAATATATTCATCAATTAACAAGTGTAAGTTCCTTTGTTCGACTATTTCATGATATTTGTAATTATTTAATAACTCAACTTAGGTGGAAATACAACCAAAATGGTCTCTGGGACAAACTAAGACAGCAATCTATTTTTTTTGAGAGTTATATAATAAAAAAAAACGTAAATTTTTTTGTAGTAAAAAGTATAGAAATACCTTATACATTATTTGTTAATTTTGAAATCAATTTAATATGTATTATTTTAAAACTTTGGTCCACAATCGCTGATCTACGATTTTAAAAATTTAAATATTTCGGAAAAGTAAAAAATCAGTTTTATAGAGTTTATCAACTATCGAACTTAGAAGAAATTTTTCAAATCGTACCTTTCGTTACAGCAAGTTATGCGTGAAAGTTTCATCACCCACTCCCTTTAGCTGAGCAACGCTACTAAAAATAGCGTTTTTTTTTTGAAATCAATTTAATATGTACTATTTTAAACTTCGGTCCACTATCTACAATTATAATCTTTTAAGAGAACTACAAAGTATTTCGTTACAGCAATTATCTGAAACATCACTATAGCTAGCAACCTACTAAAAATAGGTTTATATAAAAGCGATTGCCCTGTCATTATCAAGAGGCGATTTGCCGTATCACCATTGCATTTCTGCCTAGAAAGTCAAGAGAAAACAGTACCAGCAAATAATATAATGCTTCGTCTAAATCTTGGTGCCTTCAGAGAACTTATAAATCGCCGTATCATTCTAAGAAGGCATTTCTAAATGGTCTTGTCACTCTGAGAAGGCACTAATCTACATGGGAGGATCTTCTATGTAGGTAAATTAGCAGGCTGACCGAACCTACCCCTAAGGGAACCTCAAGTGGCTTTGTTTACGTCCGTGCCGAAAGATAAGGTAATAGCTCGGCCATATGGCGGAATTGTTTAGCACACGAGGCGATTGGGAGAGCCCTCTAACGACTATAAATCGGCAGTCGTCTCCGACCAGTTAGTTTCGATTTAGCACGCGAGAAGTGCGGATAGATAGTGAACAACAAAGAATCAATATGATTGGAATATATCTACTGATCGGTGCAGTCACATTGCTCTATGTCTACCTCAAGTGGACATTCAGCTACTGGGATCGCAAGGGGTTTCCCTCCACCGGAGTGAGCATCCCTTTCGGTGGCCTGAAATCCGTGACGCAGGGAAAGCGATCCTTCGGAATGGCCATTTACGATTTGTACCTATCGACCAAGGAACCTGTGGTCGGAATGTATCTTACTTGGAGACCAGCTCTCCTGATTAGAGATGCTCAATTGGCTCACGATGTGTTGGTCAAGGACTTCGCCAGCTTCCACGATCGTGGTGTTTATGTGGATGAGGAGAAAGATCCCATGTCCGCGAGTTTGTTTTCAATGGAAGGAGCAAGCTGGAAGGCTCTGCGTAACAAGCTTTCGCCTTCTTTTACGTCCGGAAAACTAAAGGCCATGTTCGAGACCTCCGATTCTGTCGGAGATAAGTTAATAGCCAGTATGAAGGCACAATTGCCCCAATCGGGCAGCAAGGAGTTGGAACTTAAGAGACTAATGGCAACGTAAGTTAAGGGGTTGGTTAATACGTAATAAGCTTGGCATATTTATATTGAATAATATAGCAAACATAACCTTGAGTTGATTTACTTTTCTATTTGCTACTTGTGTATATTAAAGCTGTTCAGCATACTTAATTAAAAGATAGGCTTACGCTTGACTGCAAACATAATAGTAAATAGATAAGACTTTCCAGTTTTTATAAAATTCTGGTTATTTGAAAAATACAGTTCTTTGTCTAATTCGTCAGATATCGACATGACCGCCGGTCATGTTTGATGTTATATTTATAAATGTTATATTTAATTTATAAATGTATACAATTTTTTTTAGCAGAAATCTATTCTCAACCCAAGTTTGCCCTTTCATTAAGTGATATTTAATTAAAAACCGCCAAAAATACTTATTTATGAGCTTGCCTAATTGCAATTTGAGGGAACAGATATTTTTGTAACGTGGTATTTCACAACTGATTTGTCTTATCTGATAGATAACTAACAATCACTTTATATTTTTTCCTTAGCTATGCCATCGATATTATTGCAACAACTATTTTTGGCCTTGATATTGACAGCTTTGCGGATCCGAACAATGAATTTCAGGTTATTAGCAGAAAAGTCAATCGTAGGAACTTTGAAGATATTGTTCGTGGAGCATCTAGTTTCCTTTATCCCAGGTAAGCCTCAAAGGAATTAAAATAAATAAATAAATAAATTCATAACCCATATGCTTTGTCTTTCTTAGCCTGGAAAAGTTATTTGTGCGAATCGGCTGGAAACAGGAGGCCACAGAAAGGATGCGCGAGTTGTCAAACCGAACAGTCGATCTCAGGGAGCAGAACAATATTGTGCGCAAGGATTTGCTGCAACTTCTATTGCAGTTGCGCAATCAGGGAAAGATCAGTACTGATGATTCAGTTTGGTCAGCGGAGAGTACTAAAAATGGAGTGAAATCAATGTCCAAAGATGTGATTGCCGGTCAGCTATTTCTGTTTTACATAGCGGGCTATGAGACAACGGCGTCCACGACATCCTTCACTCTCTACGAGCTAACCCAAAACCCGGAGGTGATGGAAAAGGCGAAGGAGGATGTACGCCAAGCTCTTGAAAAGCACGGCGGAAAACTAACCTACGATGCCATTTCGGACATGAAATACTTGGAGGCATGTGTACTGGGTAGGTTCTGTTCCAATTATCACTTACAGTGTGATAGATAAAGATTCCTGTCCATTTACTGAATTTCTTATCGATCATTTAAAATTAAACTAACTATTTAAATATTTCTACAGAAACTGCTCGCAAATACCCCGCTCTTCCACTGCTGAACAGAATCTGCACCCAGGATTATCCTGTGCCCGATAGCAAGTTGGTAATCAAAAAGGGCACTCCCGTTGTAATCTCCCTAATTGGAATGCACCGGGATGCCGAGTACTTCCCCGATCCACTTAGCTATCAGCCAGAACGTTATCTTGAAGACAACAAAAACTTTAACCAGGCTGCATATATGCCTTTTGGGGAGGGACCCAGGATGTGCGTCGGTAAGCGAAAACCTGATAAAATGGGGTAGAATCAGCAACTGAGCGATTTATATTCGATTTTTTCTAATAATAATCCAGTAATATCCAAAATCTGAATTCTCGTATAATGATCAAAGCCTAAAGCTGTTTTTATTGTTCCAATTTTACTAAATAGCTTCAAAATTACAGAATTTTATGAAAATAAAATTTTATTTTATTTTCCAGGTGCCCGCATGGGAAAGGTGAATGTTAAGATAGCGATTGCTAAGGTCTTGTCAAATTTCGATCTGGAGATCAGAAAGGAAAAGCGTGAGATTGAATTTGGAATTAATGGAGTACCGCTGATGCCCAAGGACGGTGTTCCCGTTCGTCTTTCCCTCAAGAAGTAGCCCCTAAACATAAATTATAACCCTATAAAACCTTAAAAATAAACTGTAATTTGTAAAAAAGAAAAATATCGACAAACATTTCAATTGGATGCACTTCTCCCTTTCACACACAAACACACACGCACACAGTCTCGTACGCACCTTTGTAAATGTAAATAATTTTTTGTTCTCTGCTTTACATAAGTCGCGCTATTTACTCGACATTTACGGGGTATTGTGTAAACTTTGGCTGATCGACTGCACTTTCGCAGGTGCCCAGAATCTCCATATGACCGGGAAATGCACTTTTTCCAGCTATGACAACACAATATGGCCGAAAAAATACTCTTTCACTTTTTCCAGGCCAAGTTGTGTGAACTGCGCCACACACACACACACTCCCGCACGCACTGGGGACACGCACACTGTCGCACACGCGGCGATGACGAAGGCCGCAATTAATGCACTTTTCGCGGCTAATCCGACTGCACTAATTTAGCGACGATTCTTTGCTATTACTTTGCAAATTTCCAAATAAATACGACGAATTTGGCAAATCAGCGAATCACTCGCTTCCCATGCTGCGGCACACACTCACACGCTTACTCCCACACCGACGCATACATATGTTTGTCGCCAGCGATCTGGCAACTCCGCGGCAATGCAACTCTGGCTGGCCATTTGGCGGATTCGGCTATTCTGCGCCAAACATTAAATAGCTATTTTTAAATGACCTATTTTCAGATCATTGTAGACGAAGTTATCGAGTCGACGTAGGCCATTTTAAAACAATGTTTTGGTAGCCTGTTATTAATTTTAATTGCTATTTATTTTAAGTTTCAGAGTTAAATTTGCTTACCTTAATATTTACTAGCTAAAACTAGCCATTTTCCGTGTCAGCCCTGCAGTCCGGTGCAGCTCTGTTCGTGTTTTTCCCGCAACTGGGTGGCAACTCTCTTGTTTTTCTCGGCTGATGAAAAAGTTGACCAGATAAATCAATTAAATTAAAATTGCAGTAAAATCAAATTCTCAGTGAAAGTGCGGGTCTACGGCATACAAAATAGTGTAGTTTTCAAGGAATTACGAGTGCGAAAATCCGGAACCCAGCAGGCGTACGTGTGTGTTCGTGCGTAGTCCGTAAACGTCACACAGAGACGAGGCTCACGCACACAGGGAAAGAGAGCGGAGCCCGACTATTTACTTTGATCACCACGTAGTAACTAGTTAAAACTAGGGATAATCAGTGATTACGGCTAAAAGGCGACATGGACGGCAACAAGGACGAGGCGCAGCGGTGCATCGATTTCGCGGTCCAGGCACTCGCCGAGGGGAAGATCGAGAAGGCTGAGAAGTTCCTGCTTAAGGCGGAAAAGTTGTTCCCCACGGAAAATGCAAAGAGTAAGGATAACGGGACAGGGATCTATTTTACCCTAGATAATTCCCATGACCAAGTCAACCTACTTTCTTGGCCAGCCTTTCTGTAACCCTTATAACCGGTAATCTTTCACATTCGTTCTTATCTATAAAAACAACAAAGATACATTTGTTTTTTGCACGGTATAGAAAACGGTGGTCTGATAATAATCAAACCATGTGTACCTTCAAAAGTGCGTATTAAACGAGTCATCCAATTCTTCTGCAAAACTATTTTTTATTGCTCTGTTACCTCTAACATATAGTATGGCAACCTTGATTAAATATTGTTATACAATAATTAAGATCAACATACTAAGCTTTATTCAATGATCTTAAATACAAAAGTTAAACTTTATTAAGATAATTTCTAACTTAGCGTTCCATAAATACCATATTAAGTATTTTAGTATCCAGTCAGGATTGATTTAATTATCATATTTTTATAAAACTCTTCTTTAACCATTTAAAAGTTTTGGTTCTTCTTAAAAATGGACTAACCGAAAACTAAACCGAATAATAGCATATTTCCAATATATTTGCCCTCTAAAATAGCATAAAATAAAAAATGACCCTTGACCTACTGACGTGTGATTATCCAATCTTGTAGAGCTACTGGCCCAGGTGAAGAGCACCTCGGGCAGCGGCAGCAATGGCAAATCCCGATCAGCGGCTGCAAGCGATGAGAAGGACAGTGGCCCTAGAAAGCGTGTGAACTCCGATTCGCGCTCCAATGCCCCAGATTACACCAATGATCAATTGGAGGCGGTCCGAAAGATCAAAAGGTGCGTACCATTTTTAATTTTTACAAATATCACTAAAATGGTTGCCTTTTATAAATACATATAATAAAATGTTTTTTAAATCTGTAAATCTGTTCTGTTTTAAAATGAACCTTTACCATATTTTAACTACTACCTTGTAGATGTAAGGACTACTACGATGTTTTGGGCGTGAGCAAAACGGCAACGGATTCGGAGATCAAGAAGGCGTACAAGAAGCTAGCTCTGCAATTGCATCCGGACAAGAACAAGGCCCCCGGGTCAGTGGAAGCATTTAAAGCGCTGGGCAATGCTGCAGGTGTGCTCACGGATGCCGAGAAACGCAAAAACTACGACTTGTATGGCAGCAATGAGTCGCACAATGGTCACGGAAATCATGGAGGCGGTCACCATAGACATGGCCAATCTTACGAACAACAATTCCCGCCTGATATCAGTGCCGAGGAGCTGTTCAACATGTTCTTCAACGGAGGAATCCCACAACAGAATGTATTCATGCGGCAGCAGCGACGTCGTCATCAGGCTCGTGAGGAACGCGATGTAAATCATTAGGAACTCAAACTTATCAATTTAAATTATGATAAATTGCCGAAATGTATAAAAAATCGTTGGTCTTATGACATTTTCTCTTTGTTTTCTAGGGCAACAATTCTTCAGCTTTGATCAACTTGTTACCAATCTTGCTGCTGATTGGTCTCTCCATGATGTCGTCGTTCTTTATCTCAGATCCCATGTACAGCCTGACGCCCTCCCAGTAACTATACCCCAAAACCCTCCCGAGAGTTCAAAACTAAGTTAGTTTTCTTTTTTAACCACCAGTAAATATTCTGTGAAGCGTGAGACGAACGCCCTGAAGATACCTTACTATGTGAAGGACAACTTTTATTCGGAGTATCAGGGATCGGTGGCCCGATTAGAGGAATCCGTGGAAGAGGACTTTGTCAATCATCTAAAACACTCTTGCAGTCGAGAGCGCAATTATCGTAAGTTAAGCAAGTAAACCCTTTATAACTTGTATTAATAAAGTGCTTTTCAGGCGACTCGATGCTGGCCAAGGCGCGTACCTTTGGGGATCGGGACCTGTACAGAAAGGCGCAGAACATCAACACGCCGTCGTGCGAGAATCTGCAAAAGTATTTAATCACATAATTTAGTTAATGCTGCTACACGAAACCATACTTCCCCAACCCCCTTTTTAAATCTTAACTGGGTTGTAGTCTACCTAATTTGCTTTAGTTGTTATAAATGAATTTCATTGTCTGTTTTGTTTCATAATTTATATGTCTCTTCAACTACCTCCCTCTCTCCCCCACCCAAAACGAATCGGAATGAAACGCATAGAACTGCTATGAGACGTCAGGTTTTCCCTTACACCGTATGGTAGCAGGATCGATCGATCGATCGACAATATTATTTCTATAGAGCAATCGGCAATATGTGAGAGCGAAGCAAACGCAACTGCCAAAAAGTCATATATACGAGTATAAGTGGGCGGCTGAGACGAAGGACTATTGTTTTTTCATTTAGATATCGGATAACTATAAACATAAATTATACTTGGATACGCAAGATCACATAATGATAGTCAAATTGTCAACGGTTTTTCTTAAGGACACGAGTGCATGGGCAGTGGCGATACTCTGAATAAAATTGCAAGTTATTATTACACCAAAATAAAATCATTTTCCAAGGAAAAGACTTGTTCTCTTGTGGGCTTAAATGTTTGTTTGTTTTCCTTCGCTAGAGTTTATAAATGTACAAATAAAGCAGTGTTACGCTACATAAAAGAAACGGCGGTTAGTCCAGGTTGTCCAAGCACCTCAGTTGCTGATGATGGCTTCCAAGGCGGCTACCACATCGCCGCTCTGTTCGCGGAGTACTTTTTCGGCCTGCGCCTTGCTAACTAGCAGCTCGTTCATCTGAAACGGAAGAATATTGAAAACATAAGTATGGGTGCCCCAAAAGCAAGATATTGTTGGGAAACTTGACATTCATTTAAAACAACCTGAATTAGCAATAATATCTTAATCTGAACTTAAATGCATATTTTTGACTGAAATGTATAGTAACTCTATAAATAAATGAGGGTTGTATGAATTTTGTATAATGATGATAGTGCTATCTTTAAAACTGAGAAGAGGGTATTGGTCTTTTTAAAAGGCCTATTATCGCACAAGTAAAAATGGTGTGGACATCTAAACATTACTACAAGGACTATCAAAGCGCACTTTTGCCAATGTATATATAAGAACAAAAAAGAAATACATTTTAAGAAAAATCTTGCTTCCTGAATCAATCAAAACCATGCTTTAGTTTGGGTACGTACAATCAGTTCAATATCCTCCTTTTTGACTTGGACCTTTTGGAGCTCCTTTTCCTTGGCCACTCGCAGTTCGTTCTCCTTGTTTCGCTGGTTGCCAAATTGTTCCACGGCCTGTTTTTATATATGAAAGGTATATCTGTTAATTATTGGATTATCTGGTGAATAGGGGAACTACTAACGCTCGATATATTGGCCGCAGATATCTCTTTTTCCTCGGCATAGTCCGTAACACGTTCCAAATCTGCGGAAATATACAAATTTGGTATTATTTTAATTTAGCTACATTTATTAGATCCGCCAATTTTTCCAGAATGGAATAATCACAAAAGCGAAATGATTTTTTCATAACACATTTAAAACTCTATTATTATTATTACGAACAAACATTGACCGCCAAAAATAGGTGTCACTCTAATTCATAATATTTCGTTGATACATGACTCTTTTTTTGCAATTTTCGTTTGAGGTGGGTGGGGGGTATGTTAAATATTTACCTGCGGCGCCATCGTCATGCCGTTTCACATCGGATTTCTTCTGTTTTTGATCATGTTCATCATCCTCCACTTCTTCTCTACCGTTAATTTCCTCAGCTTCCGTCATTTTCAATAGTTTCCTTCTTTTTTATTTAATAAATTATCTGAAATTTGTACGTTTTGTTCGGCACCTCGTGCGAATAGGGATGGTCAATAAACGATGACACTATCGATATGATTTAATTGGAGATTGGCGATGATCGATTGTTTGCTGGCAGCGTTGCCAATCTGTAGCGTGTTAATCGTTGTTCGGCAGCCCTGTTTAAAAGCGCGCGCAGTTTGAAAATATTGTTTATTATTTTTGTACATTTACAACCAAAGGAATAGCAAAATCATCAGAACGGTTAGAAATATTGTCATTTTTTGGGGAACAATTTAAATACATTTAATTTTGACAACTAAAGACGAGCCTCAAACTTTCTTATGAAGAGGGGGAATTGGAAAAGTGTTTAAAATGTGGTTTAACTATTTATTTATGTTCACTGTAGTTATAAATTAACAACTATAAAGCTAGATATAGATATAATCATGACTAAAACAAACCTAGATCTCACCATTTAGGTCAATATTGTAAATAAAATTGTATTTAAAGTGGATGAAGACTTCAGTTAAAGCTGAAGTTTATGTGTCAACCGCAAAACTAATTAAAAATGTCTAGCAAATAAAACTAAAGCAACTGCTTTTGGCGTTTTTCTCGCTTCTTGTGCACATTGAAATTTTGTGTTGCGGTCAAAATGTTAATTATAAGTTTGATGCCCGGGTGTAATTAGATTTTGCAGCGCCCGAGACATAAATACTTCTCCACAACCTTTTTTTCCTGGTCTCCTGGCGGGGTTCCCCTAGAGCGTGTATTTCAAATGCCATGTGTGTGTCACTGTGTCCTGTTGACATAATCGTTTGCCATCGTGATTAATTTAATTGTCACTTTGACGTAAGGACACTCACAGTTTCTCCTTCTTCCTGGCTTTGCTTGGTTTGAAAATCAAGATTAATTAGCATCCATGACCATGGGCGGTCAACATCATTTGTTAGGGGGATTGTGTGTGTGTGTGCAAAAGGGGAGTGCGATGGGGGTATTGTGTGTATGTTCAATGAAGGGGGTCCACGGGGGTGCCAACATATGCGCTCCGCATTTAATTCGATTTTATTTTGGCAGCAGCGGCTTTTTCGTCAGAATTTCGCATGCAGTGCGCGGTGGATAGAAAAATAAAACGGAAAGTGGAGTACAGAAATTCTGTTTTTTTAAGCGCTAACATACTGGATACCCTTACAAAATGTAAATGTACCCTTACAAATGTATATCCTGCTTTGTCAATTCGAAATTATGAAAAATAAAAACTTACTTTTGGGGCTTAAGTTGTGTTATTTTTTGCTGTTCTAAGAATTATAATTAGTATTACATTTCTTAGTTGATAAGAAAATGAATAATAACTCTTAAAAAGGAAAAAAAGGGAACATGAACTTATTTTACCCGGAAAATTCCAGCTTAAAAGCAGCATACATTTGTGATTGGCAGCAACAGGCATTGCATTGTTAGCCCAGTTCTCGTTTTCCCCCAAAAACCCCATTCCCCATTTTTTCCCCACTCACACACACTCATTTTTTTCGTTGGTCTTGCGTTTGCCAATTGGAAATTAAATTATGGTGCTAATTAGCGCAGCACATAAATTAAGATGGCAATTTCGGTTGGCATTGTGGTTGGCAATCGCAAATTGAGCGTTGCATATCTACAGGGGCATCCTGTTTCTGTATGTGTGTGTGTCTGTGTCTGTGTTGGTTGGCACCCGAAAATTCTCACAGTAAATTTTTTGCCACTTTTTGGGGGTACAAAACTGAGTGGGAGAAATTCGCTTGCGTGACGTAATTTAACTTGCATTGTCTTCTCGAAGGGCAAACATTTTTGTCGATTTTGTTGTTTCCCTTTTGGTGGTTACTTTTTGCGTTTTACATTCGTTTTTATTGTTTCTTTTTTTAGGTTTGGTTGTCGTTATTGGGTTTTTTTTTGGCTTAAGTTTTAAGTGTGTGATATAGATGTAAAGATAGGAAAGACGACACGCCATAAATGTGTTATCAGGATTGTATAATAATTTAAAGCTCCAGAAAGTAGATATATGTCATATGTGTGGTTTATTTTTAATGGTTTAAAAGTTTGAAGTTTTTTTTAAGAATATAGGACTTTTGTGAAACTTTTATTTAATATATATAGGAGATATTGTATATCAAAAAATAAAATAATTTTTTTTGATTTTACTTTATTGTTAATCAATTTAGAACTGACTTTTGTCTTAAGTTATTTAAATTTGTAACCCACAAATGTACATATTTTGATTATCGACTTTGCACCGTGAATGATACTCAGGTGTGTTTCTGTTGCCGAAAACCAAATTAATTCAAGGATTTGGCAATTCAATTCGTCTCACCTCCCCCAAAAATCTGAATTCCTGCTGGCTCAATGAAACCACACTCCCTGCTTTTCCGGTACTCCCTTCATGAACTGTGTGCGAAATGCAATTGTGTATGCACATACAGTTGGGGTAAAAATATTAGCATTAGAGATTTCTCTTTGTTTTTCAAAATGTTAAAAAAATACATTAATAATGTTAACTCTTTATAAAGATTAATGAATTATAATTAACGGTTTTAAATTATATAATTATAAAAAGCCTGTACCTAAATCTTAAGAATAAATATAAAACAATTTTTTATTCTATCAAAATGTAATTTTTCTAATAAATTTGATTTATGACTAGAAATAAGTTTTGCTCCAATATTTTGACTTCTACTGTATAAATGCATTTGTCTGCGTGTTTTTCAGGACATATCGTCTGTGCCAAATGATATTGGGCTGTGTGTTGGCGGTGGCCGTGGTCAGTCAATAAATAAATTAGCATAGCAAATAAATTAAGAAAATGCAATTTTCAAGAACTGTTGCACAGACGGCGCGCTGAGGTCCTGCAACCCTACACAATTCCGAAATGAAATGCCAATTCAAGGACAGTCTTTAAATTCGGGTTTGGTTTTTGGGCTGTGAACGTTGCCGTTTCTGGCTCATTGCATGCATAATTGACTAGCAAACTCAATTACGCTAATAACACTCGAAAGCCGGGCTCAAATCTAGTGTGTGTCCTTAAATATTTATGTCTATGGGTGAGCGCTTGACTGACGCCACGAGAAATTATCCTTATAGAAACGAGAACCAACCCAACTCAGTTGGCGAAAAAATGAAGATGGGGACAAATAATTGAGCCATTGAAGGCGCTCGAATGGTCAGCAAAAGTTCCAACTGTAACAGATAGCAAAGTAGGAAAACTTGCTCCTTGCAAGGATATTTTAGTGAACAAGGATTGGGGTTATCCTTGAGGTAGAGAGGGGCATATCTGAGTTGCTGTGGCGAAGGCGACCTATTGACGACCTTTATCGGGCTGTACATAAACCATAATCGCAATTGGCAAGTGGTCGCCACTCGAAGGAGCATCCTTTTGGCTATTGTCATGCTTCACAGCGTGGACACACAGCCACCGATCCACTGGCACACACGCACAAACGCTACAATTGCAAAAATAATCCATGTTTTATTTTAATCAAATTTATTCAAGGTAATATTTTACTTTTATTTCAATTTATTTGTCTTCTTAAATGATGTGCACTTTCTAAAACAAAACTTTTGCTTAAAAGCTAATATGTAAGTGTCTATAAAATATTATAGCAAAGCATTAAAAAACAATTATAAAAACAAACTTACTTAAATAAATGTGAAAACCAAAATAAAACTGTAAACGCCTCTCATTAATTACAATCTTAGTTTTATAATGTCTAAACAAGGTGTAGGTCCGCAGAAAGATAAGTCTTGCCCATACATTTTTGTTAATATCTTCTAAAATATATGCGCTATGTATAAATCTTCCTAAATTTTAAGTAATTTTAGTAATTTCATTTTTTTTTTGGTTTTTAAATTTCAACAATTTGATGACTATTTTAAATTTGATGACCTTATTCTTATTTAAAAAATAGATGTTACTTATTTGAAAATAAAAAATTATTTTCCAGAATTTAGAGCCAACATTTTTAAGTTCCCCCATTTTTTCTGAGTGCATTTTCTGGCTCTGGGCATTGGCCAGTTGGGAACGCATCGAACGGAAGCCACTGCTCATTCATTTAAAACTTGTCTGCAAGTTGCCAAGTTGTTCTCCTCTTCTGCCACTCCGCCGAAAGAAGGTGCAAGCCCTTGAGTGTGTGTCTGTCGTAAAGTCTCTTTTCCGCCCACTTTTGCGACCCAACCCCCTCCCTCCCCCCAGCCATAATGTATCCCTGACATTTTGCAACTTTTGCGTTTAACAATTTCGCTTCCTTCCGCTGGCTAAACGGCGCCAGGTTGTCGTGGAAATTTGTTTTAATCGTCATCTTTGCCATCTACGTAAGCGTTTTCCCAGCCCCCACAAACATTTTCCAAACCCCCCCACCTCCCACCGCCTTAAAGGTTCGTTGACAGTAACTCCTTTCGGTTATCGATGGCCTGTTCAATATTTTATTAGTGTCGTTAGGCGAAACGACTCCAAACATCCTTTATACCTTTCGACTGACTGAGTTTGCCTTTGGTTTTCTTCGTTTCCTGCTCAATTTGTTGGGTTTTCGATTTGGTCTCAATACATTTTTATTTGGCAGTAGGTTAGTTTGCCGGCATTGTTTCATTTTTAGTGCCTGTTAACATTTACATAAGTTACCTATGTGGATTGGTGAAGAGGTACTTAACCCAAAGTCAGACAATTGCCCGCCTAGAAGATTAATGGGATTAGAGAATCGGTGAAATAAAAGCATAATTTACCGGTGGGAAAATATTGGGGAAGGAAGGAAGAATATTTTTTAATAAATCCTTGCAATGTCGAAGAGGAATTTATTACGGATATGTTTGTGGCTTACATAACCTTATTAAGATTTTCGAATGTGAAATAAAGCTGTAAGTCATTAAAATTTGTTCTATTAGTAAATTGAATATCTTCGGCACTTTTAATTATTTAAAACTATTCGACTAAAATAAAACTATTAAATGTTAAGCCATCTCTAAATACATATTTGAATGAATAAAGATTTTTTTAATTTTCCATAAAATATACTTTGTTTCAAAAGGAAACCTTGTTATTCAATGCAATTTTTCCACCCTCTGCCTAATCTAACCTTAAAAAAAAAACAAAGAAAAACCACCATAGTGCAAGAATGCAGAAACTCTATCGGAAAAGTTGCGATGATAAGCTTGGTGAACTTTTCCAGACCAAAAGTGCATAAGCATTTGCAGCTCCTCTTATCAATAAGGATATAACATAACCCTTACGTTCGAGGGAAGTGCGTATTTTCGTAGACTTTATAACCGGCAGACACTAAAACTGTCTGCCATTGTGTCATGCATTTAACTTTAAACGTTATTATTGTCGCCTGACAGTCTCCGCCAATTTGGCATAATGTGTAATATTTCTTTTTTATAACCGAACTACGCATCCGCCTTCGGCCACCGCGCACTTAAGGTGTTCCGAGTGGGAGCGAGAGAGGGTTACAAAAAGAGTGAGAAAGGGCACTAAGTGTGCAGCCATATATCCTGGGTGGGTGGTTTATGCTAAGGATAATAAAATATAAATACCACTGCATACTTTTCGGCGGAACCGAAGTCCTTTGTCAGAAAGAAAAACTAAGTGATGAACTTGAGGATACTTATTTTTATTTATTGAATTAAAAAAAATATATATGGACTTGGTTTTACAGTTCTACATTGTATTGCCATTTTATTTGAATATTGATTTAGTTTTTAGTTTACATTTTATATGTTAACAACAAAGTATTTTAAAATAATTCTTCTAAATCAACTATTTTTAATCTTAAAACATATTTTTGACAAATGATGATTAGTTAAAAACCATTATATGAGGAGTTTTAATTTATACTTTCAATTAAATTTAATATTTTTTTGTATACCAATTTTGAAAAGTGTTTCTTAAGCCTAGCATACACTAACACTAAATTCTAGGGTATTTGGAGAGTGTATAAATCAATGAACACATCCGCACATTATTTATAATTTCCTCACAAATTATTCTTTATTTCTTCTTCACAACTTAGTAAAGGGTTGTTTCATTATTATTCCACATCCTTTCGGGGAGAAACTTGTTCCTCCGTTCGACTCAATCAATTTTATATGCTCACCATCCAAAAAAAGTTTGCCAAAATCAAAAGCGAAAAAAAAGTGAAAGAAATCTTCAAAAATTAATTTTTCGCCTGAATGTTACTAATTAGAAGTGCGGTAGCCAGACGATTGGCGAAGGAAAGGAAGAGGTGTGAATGGTGGGTACACTCAGAAAAAAATTGTAAAAAATGGTCAGGATTTTTTTTAGCAGAAAAAAACTTTAAAAACTAAAAAAAATGTGTTATTTGTAAATTAGAAACCCCCTTTTAGATCGATTTAGATTAATATGCTTTTAAGGTAAAAATCTCATTACGTAAAAGAAAACTTATACAGGAAATTTAAAATAAAAAGGTTTCAAAGGCTTTCAAAATTCTTTTGTATAATATTTCAACTTTATCTAAGTTTATTACTACCCTATTATTTAAATGCTAAATTTTCAAATATTTTTGTTTTAGTGGAGTTGGAGAGGCCAAAGGCAAGAAGTCGAAAACGAACTGGCGAACAAAAACCATCAAATGTCTATACATCATTTTAACAATCAATCAACTTGAGCGCAGTTAATCCTCACGAATCGTGTTACATGCGGCCAGGGGGCGGGGCTGGGTGATTTGCCAGGGGGGTGGTGGTAGTGGGGAAGTGGGCGGTGAGGGGCAGGTCAGGCAGAGGGGTCAGCTCTGCTCGACTTGACTTGAGCCAAACTGGAAATCTTGTATATTAATCAGTCTATTAGACACGATTTGTTCCACTGTCCTCCACATGGCGGTGCGATTATTCAATCAGCTAGCTCTGCCTCGACCCTCGCAGTGGGTCGTCCATCTGGCTCTGACCCAATCCACCAATCCCCCGAGCGGAGTTGACCCCTCACCATCCAATTTGGGGGTCTTTTGTTTGCCGCGTGGGTGAAAGCCGTGTAACTCATGTCTGGGGCCTTTGATTTGGAGGGTTTTTTCGTGTAGCGACCTTGAAACCGAAGCACAGGTGAATTTCTATGCCTATCAGGGTGAGTAAAATCCAAGAAATGGTATTACATAACTTGTTTGGCGTTTGAATGATACAGCATATTAAGACCCGTTTTCTTGTCTTTATGAAAAGATAAAATGGGGTTAAAAACCCACTTTTGGATTTCAATGAAAATGGCCTAAAAGAAAATATATAAAATCAGTCAAAAGCACATTAGAGTTTATATTTATCAGGTCATAATAAGTGATGATCAGTTAAATACTCTAAGATAAAACTACCACCCCATTTATTGCTATGGTTTTTTTTATACATAATCCTTAAGAATCTTATCTTATATTGATCTATTATTTGTAATGAACTCGTAAAAATGGGTGTGAAATTCACGGTGAATAATAAAACACGTGTTGGTTTATTTCTAAAAAATTCAATCAAACATATGAGTTCTTAAGCTTAATATCATTGTTATATGAAATCATCAAATGTTAAATAATCTACCCATTTTTTAACCCCTTGGCTGCTTTTGCATTAACAAATTCCTATGTGACCATAAACAATCGGCACTAAACATAATCCAATACTCATTATATTTCAATATGTGGTGGTAAAAAAAAGATGTCTGAGGAGTTTCCCTTGCGAGTGTCCGAATGCCACACTTTTGACGGACAGTAGAAGCTGCCCATCCAAACGAACTGATCCATTTATGGCATTTTCTCTTCAATGAAAATTTTCGCTCATATCGTAAAGTTTGTGTGTGTTGCTTTTTTATGAACCCGCTGCAAAATGGCCAGCGATAGAAAAGGCATCAAATTTGATGGCGGCTATGGGAAAGTTGATGCGACTTTGCCTTCCAGTCGAGATGGAAAATTCGCAAAAAATGTTTGAGTCCGGCCAAAAGGGCTTTAAAGCCAAAGGGTTAGAGCTGCTCGGGACATAAAAATGAAAGACAAGCTCAATTGGGCAGCATTTGCATATTGAAGTGACTTGAACTGAGTTGACGCAAGTCGACTTGAATCGTTCTGTGGAAAAGATATATTTAACATTGGTTGGGGAAGCAAGATAGTGTCTTAACATATCCCTGGCACCCTTAACTCCAATTATGCACTGGAGAAAAAAATGTTCCCACTCTAAGCTTAATATTAAAAAAGCCTAAGCAATAAGCTATTTAATAAAGATTTGCAATGCGATTTTTTAAAACAACAAAATGTAAGAACAATTTATTTTACTTGTATTATTAGACGGTTAAGATAATAATATTTTTTAATAAATATTAGCTTACATTTTATTTTAATATATTGATTGATTTGGGAATTTCAAAAAGCTGAATAGCAAAAATTATTTATAACAATACAAAATAAAACACAACAAAATATTCGCTTTAAAAAAGGTCAGTGATTAGTAGAAAAGTATTTAAAGAAGATAATTGTATACACTTAATTAACTCTTTCGAGACTGGATGGTTAGGAAAATTGGTATCGTGTAGGTTTTTAAGAAAAGTTGTAATTATTTTATTTATAAAATTTTCTCAGTGTGACAGCCGCAATATTCCAATTGGGAAGATGCAAGCCCTCAAGGATAACGCTCCATGTATGACTTATGGCGCTCCGCAGCCCTTCGAGTGCAGCCAGGGCAATTCAATTTCATCATTACCAGCCCGCCTGCCACTCCCTCCTCCGCCCACACTGCCTCCTCCCATCCCCCTGCCCCTGCCCCTGCCCCTCAACCCTGCAGCACGTCAGCTGTTGATGGCGCCGCGTTGCGCACTTGCAAAGATTTATTTTTATCGCCTACCATTCCAATTCAATCCAATTCATTTCGCTTGGCTTTCCATCTCTCACAGGACTTTTTTTTTAAGATTTTGATTTTTGGCCACAAGTGGCGTGGGTGTGGGGGGGATAACAATTGTGGAAACATTTGGTTACCATTCCTCCAGCCGCGCCACTTTCATCAGGACAAAGTGAAGATGCCTCGGCGGCTTTTGGCTTTCGGCTCTTGGCTTTATGGCCAATTGGGTTAAGCTATTGATGAGGAAATGCGCGGGTGGGTGACATCAGAGCCATATCCACATGCCTGGCCGCACATCAGGCAGCCAAAATATATTGATATACGACTCCAGCCAAGAATCCAAAAGGTATAAAAAAACTAAAATGTGCATAGAGACAAGAGCTGCCAAAATTCGTTGGTTTCCATTTTAAAGGTACAAATGTAAAGAATGAACTTCCTGAAAAAAAGTACAAGGTGTTCTTTTAAAACTCCTTAAATAAGTGTTATTTGTATTATTTAGGTAACTTTATTACATATTCTATATGTTCAATACGGAATACTCATAAAAATTAATTTATATAAAATGCATTAATTGGAACATAAGCTAAAAAGTCTTAAAGAATTTTAAATTAAAAAATGTATCAAATGTGTAAAAAACAAACTAGTTTCAGATTTTAGATAGGTAAATAAAAATGTTGTTCTACTAGCATAGTAACTATTAATAACTGTTTGTTTTTGTTTATTCTGCCCAATTTTAAGCCACCCAAAAATTATTTAAGTGTTAACTCAGTTCTATTAGTTGTTATTTAATTAAGAAAGGTAAAATGGAAACTAACAATAAATGTTTGCCAACCAGTTTTAAAAGTGCTTTGTAATCGAAATTAAATCTGAGGTAAAATATTCCATTGCGTTATTCACACTTTATTATATATATGCATCTTAGCATTTTAATTAACAAAAAAAAAGGGTTGAAAAGAACAAAATATTCCATTCGACGAGGATGGGATTCGAACCCACGCGTGCAGAGCACATTGGATTAGCAGTCCAACGCCTTAACCTCTCGGCCACCTCGTCACTTTCTTTTCCAAAAATTTTAAACCTTTTCGTACTCCATCATACCATATTCGCACTTTCTTTGCTCTACCAACTATCTATCTGTTCTTAAAGAAGTGAGTGAATTTGCGAATGCGAGTAGATTATGAGCGGAAATTTTATTATTTAATTTTAGAACTGGGCCAGAGTCGCAGCCTTTGCTCCAATGATAACTGGTTTCAGCTCCAAACTCGAGTGAATGCCTAACAACAGCTGCGTTTGCTAAAGACTTATATAATTTATAGTTTGATAATACATAAATTAAATGCCAACTGGAGTTCTTGAGAAGGTGTATACATATGACAATTGATCTACTAAATTATTGCATTTTTTTTTAAATTTATAAGCATTTAATACTTTTAAAAAATGTGAAATTTGTGATTCGCACAATCCGACCCTTTTTCTGTATAACTTATATGTTTTTAAAAGGCAATATAATTCAATATAACTCTTAGGCCAAACCTCCTTCTTAAAAAGGTTCCTTGAACCGCTGCCAAAAGGCATCCACAATTTCAACTCATCAGAGGAATCAATTTAAATTAATTTTTACGAGCGCTAAACTCAAAAAGTTCCCACTTCCCGATAACTCCTTCTCCACTTAAAAACCAAACTTTGTAAAATCGTATTAAGTCATAAAAAATATTGTGTGAGGAGCACGAGGAGACTGGTATATAGACAAGGACCGAAAGGAAGGATAAAAGAAATTGACTTTGACGCATTTACGACGGATGGAGGCGCGTGTATAGTTTTACGATCATTGCCAGGGGGTCCTTTCCGCCCCGCCCACCTCACTATCGGGTTAACCGAGCATAAAATCTGCAAAAGGCGTCGGCGGCATCGACTTAAATGCTTTTACGACCCCAAAATAAGGGGTTGGGGGGCAGGGGGTCGACTATAAAAGTCAGCAAAAGCGCCAAAAGAGTTTTGATGAATGTGTGAAGGCGTTGTCAGGTTTATGGATACGCATCTGGATCTGCAAGTACGGGGGCTACTGCCAGTTGCTAATTGAGCATAAATCAGAGATGCTAAAATTGTTCGTTACTCGGAATTTATTGCCTTCCGATACTTTGCGCACTCTCAAATTCTTTCGCGCTCCATCCTCTTGCGAATTCGCAAAACTTTCCTAATACAAATTGCATCGACACTGAGGCGGAAATTTCACAGAAAAGAGAAATTAAAGAAGGAACTTTGCAGTCCTAAGACTCTATTTTGAGATACCTGGTACTCAATAATGCAGAACGTGTTGCATATTATTTAATTTCCGTGTAAGTTGCTAATGACAACAAAATTAAAGTCTCGATTCTTGTGACGGTTTTATATTATGACAACATTTTTATAAACTATTTATATTTGTTGTAAAGGAGTCACAAGTGATGTCCCAAAATGAATTTTTCTACCCCTAATAATTTCTGACAATTTGTTGTAAACAGTTAAAGACATTATAAAAGCGACTTGTGATTTGTTTTTAGTGACGAAGGGGTTTTTCAGAAGTCTAAGAATCATTATAAATATATTTTTTACAAGTGACTTCACTATTACTAAACTCTCTATGACTTTACTATTACAAACTGACTAAATCCACTTTAATTGGTCATAAAAACCAAATCCTAAATTTCATATAAATAACCAATATAGTTCCTGAGATACAGAAGTTGATACTCAGACTGTCTTTCTGCTATTCCACAAAAACATAATACCCCTTAACCATTTTACAAGGTACTAAAACTAGCCAAAGGCCGACGACAAAGTGGTCAACATGCCACAAACTTTTTTGTTAGTTATCCCTTTGCCAATCGCGGGTGGCAAAGTTCCATGCTCTGCAGAATTCTTCTCCAACATTTTTAAACAATTTAGCGCAAGAATTAAAAATCGCCAACGCCGCGCAACGTGCAAAACTTTTCATCGCAACGCAGGACAACAATAAAAAAAAAGAACGAACTCGGCAAAGAGCGAAAACTTTTGTACGCAAACTTTGTCGGGTTATAAATTATCCTCTCGAGGGGAATAGGGTGAATGAAGGGGATTCTAGGGGAAATGGGGGCTGCACAGCACCTTTGGCATACTGCTGGGCGCCTTTTTTTAAGCCGATTTTCATCTTTCGTTTTTGGGTTTTTCCTTTTGCCATTGGCAGCACCGTAGACTTTTGGCGCCAACGGATTTGACTTGTACAAATTGCTGTGTCGACCGGCAAATATACACACTCACACACACACTCAGGGACGCACCCGCACGCACAGGAAAAGGGGGAAATCAGCGTTCTTGTCGTCGTCCTGGCAATGTGGACAAGTTGGTGACTCCTTTTTTGGGGAATACCCTACACTAATAGGTCGAAATGGTCATTGATGCCATTTGGCATTCAGTATTTCAAAACTAATATTTATCTTATTAGAATGAGTTTTATCTTATTAGAATAGTATTATGCAGAATGGTATGGTATGCTTCTTGTTGGGAAATAAAAATATTTTGAAAGCCCTATCGATCTTTTAAATAATATAATTTTACATCTTTTAAAATGTATAAAACAGTTATATTTTCGTTAACTTATAGATACTTCAACTTTTAATATCATAAACCAACTTGATAAATATTTGATATTATTAAACTCATTTTGATTTTTATTACGTTTTTCAATTAGATCCATCTACATTTGTATTACCATTTTTTGTTACAAAAAAATAAATGATACAAAAAGACTTTTAATTATTCATTGTTATTAATCATTGCGTTTAAATATTTAACTTTAAGTTTATCTTACAGTTTGGCAGTAAAAAAACCCACTTAGCAATTCAAAAAATTTTATGAAAATGAGTAATGTATGTTAATGTAAAAATTTTTAAAATTCCACGAGGGAAATAATTTGTTGAGTAAGCTCTCTAAGCTGGGTAAAACTCTAATCTTAAAGCATATACAATCTTTTTCGACATCATTACTTACTCATGACGTTATTTCCAATCCACATTTCTGACTATATGAGAAGAGTATTTAAACTTCGATGGACGACCAGGGAATCTGTGATTGTTGGCCCTTTTATACCTTTTGGCCTGGCCTTTGGCACTAATGGATTATCTAAGCCTTTTAGTGGCTATTGGTTGCCTTGGCAATTGTTCCTGGGCTTTAGGTCGTTGGAGCCAGTCAGGGATGAGGAAAGGGTTGGGAAAATACTAAAAGGAATAGAAAGGGCTGTGCTGTTCCATCCATCGACAGCTGTGTTGGCAAAATCTTGGCAAAGGGCAATCGTATTTAAATAGTTGGAATTCCGCAATCCCCATTCCAGTCCACCATGTTCGGGTCATCATTTCATATGTAAATGCTTTACATTTTAATCGCTGAATTATACCGGGAGAGGGTCCACGATATATCCATAAATTATGTTTATGGAATGAATAGTTTCAATTTATGGATCAACTAATCAATATTAATGTCTTCCTGAATGTCTTACATCTGCGGGTCCAAACTAAACAGATTTGCATATTACAAGGGTTCTGTGACTACAAAGCTTTGAAAGTATGACCTAATCAAAGTTATTTTTAAAAAAGGTAGGCCTAAATGTTCGTGGGAAAACATATTTCTTAAGAATTACGAACTTAACTTTACTTTTTTGACCGTATTCCTTTGCAAGTTATTTATTCATATCCTCTTAGATTAACATACAAAATCTTCAAGTCTTATTGCTAAATATTTAAAAATTAAATTATTATCACAAGTTTATCATAAAAACTGTAATTTAAATTTTTGGGAAAGAGAAGAAATATAAAATGTATAGGAATAGGGAAAGCCGTCAATTTAAAAAGTTAAGTTTTAAAAATAAATAAAATCTTAATAAAAATTTGTATATGATTTTGGTTTAATACAATCCTAAATATTGAAAAATTAGAAAGTCATTGAAAGGATGTGTCAAGTTTTAAAAGTAATTGAAGTGTAAATACTTATCTATCCAAACCTCAGCGCTGAAAAAAAAAACGTAATATCTGAAATAAATTCCTTCAGCTTGCCTCATTCAAAGTCATTCATATATCGCATTGGCCTCTCTCCAGATACGAAGGGAATTCAAGAATGCCCGCCTGTGGATATCGCAAAGTTGTTGCCAGTGCATTCAACTTCATTCATGACATGATTTATGCACTTCCAATCCAATCAAGAAATGCCCCAGACTCGTAACTCGTAACTCGTACTTGTGCATGCACTTATATAGTACTGGACTTACCTCAGCCACAGAGATCATTCATTTCAGGGCATCGCCAGACGGTTGCGATATCAGTGGAGCGCCAGACACAAACCGGCACATATACGTATATAGCGATATGCCCAGAACTTGCATCTATAATTGGAACAAAGGAGCTGGGCTGGGCTGAGCTGTGTTGAGCTGAGCTGATCAAAACCCAAGAAACAATTCATATTTCCGCATGCCCATGCACTAAGTTTCAATTGCGGTTGCAATTGCAATGCAATTTCATTGCCCGGCAACAAGCAAATGGGCAGAAAACCTACACGAACACTGCCATAATCGTGTCCACAAATATAGAACCGCAATCAGCAAGGCCGAGAAGCTCAAGCCATTTTCATGCACCCACTCCCCCACTCAAGTTTTTCACCCACTGCACAAACTTTCGTGCTCCACCTTCTCATTTCGTCCATATTTGTGGCTATCTCTATCTGTGTGTGCAAGTGATGATAATGCAAATGAGCGAAACAAGGAATTTTCCAACGGCAGCCAATTCAATGCAAGCTGGTTCAATGATGCCATCAAAAGTGCAAACAACTGATCGTACAGTGAATCCTAAATATTAAAGGTACCTAAAATATCATAAGTCTTACATTCTTACATCCAGACTATTTAAAAAGATTCAGTGCCTTTAAACATTTATTTGGCATTGTGTATAATGAGTTTTTATATATATTTCAAATGAAATAAATCTAATTTTTATCTACTAATTTGTGTTACTTTCGGTTGACGTGAAGTCGTTTTGTTGAGTTTAACAAAAGTATTAAGTTCTAATGAAAAATATATCTTTATTGGTCTTAAAAAATATAGAGTAAATAAAACATTACATTATCAAATGAAATGTTAGGCCTTTTTTGATAGTTTCATTGTTGTGGCCAGAAATTATTTTGTACAAATTAAGATTCATAATTACCTTAAGTAACGTTATAAAGCCAGAAATAGCTTTCTACTTATCACCCAACTTAGGCAGTTTCCACTGTCTGGCCAATAATTTAATAAAAGTGATAAGAAAGCAGGAGCAAATCTTATCTTTAAGTGAATGTCTGTGTTTCGGAAATAAAAGACTGGCACGACAACCCTCTTAACTTCTGGGTCATGTCACATCTTCTGATGACGTCGATTGTCTGCTCCCTCATTACTTTCATGGCTTGAATTTGTTTATCGTTGAAGAGGAGGGTGATACATGGACATACAAGCAGAATGCTTTAACTTAATGGGAAAATTTCAACGAGCTTCCAAAAAAAAAACATTAAAAAATATTTTTTTGTATTACATGTACATTTTTTCGATGCGAATTAAACGTTTAAACTTATATTTTTTGGCAAGTCTAGCTAAATTTACCATCCAACAAGAAAGTAATGTTAATTATAATATTTGCTTAGGGACCATCATAAGTTCCTTTTGTATTCCCCCCGTTTGCCCTTTCACGATGCCGACAGTTCTTTGACATGTCTCCTTCTTTTGTTATACCAATTACACAATGCAAAAGGCACAAGCAAAACAAATATGATGTCAACACCATGACTTTTACCCTTAGTTGTAGGGGAAAATGGTTTTGGGGAAAGACGCAGACCACAGAACAAAGTGTTTAATTAACAGGTTTTACAATGAGTTAAATGGGTCAACTGTTCGCACACTGTTGAGCATAATTTTCCTAATGGACGCATGGAATGAACAATGATAATGATGCTAGGGATATGGTAGATAATGTTGTGGATTCGAGGGTTTGGACACTTGTTGATATGGCAACGCCCCGATGGGTATCATTGTGTGTTATATAATACTGGTGTATTACACAGCTATTGTCTGGACTTAAGGAGTAATAAGAGGTTGGGCGGTAAAAAAAAATTAGATAGGTATATACATACATAGGTAAAATACAGCTTAATGTAAATTTATGACATTGATTAGTAAGAATTGTCATTATGCCTTTAATATATAATACCAAAATCGTGTAAATTTTGTATTTAATGGCAAATATTTTATCAAATCTTTGGAAAACGTAATTTAGCCTTTTTATTTCTTTATTTGAAAATGGTCCACCCTAAAACTTCTGTAATTATTATCGGTAATTAAACCAATGCCATGCAAAAAATCAGCACGCCAAAGGAAGTGTCAGATGAGCTCAAGCTTAAATGGTGACCCCGATCACAATGGGCCTACAAATAAAAAGCGTTTGTGCGTGGGTATGTAAGTACCTTTTTTATTATGTACACGTGTAATGTATGCGTACCATATGGTAATGGACCATTACCGTTTGTCACCCACTTACGACGCCCATCCACCTACTCTGGGTACTTGGATATGTACCACCAAGGACACTGGGTCCTTAACAACCACCGAACAAAAAGCCCGACGGTAAATAAATCTAGGGAGCAGTCGAAAAAGCCGACGGAGGACGAAGGTTTGGAGGGGGGTTTCCGGGAATGGGGATTGGAGATTGAGAGTGGAGGTCCTGGGGGATAAAGGAGAAATGAGTTCCGTTTTAGGTACCCATCCAACCAGGAGGCTCGTCCTGAGATCCCCAGCCAGTCGGCAATTAAGCGGCCAACTAACCCAACTGGCTGACGACCTATTGGAACCGAGCACATCCTGCGCAGAATCCGAAAGTGCCACACCCACTGGGTTTTTTTTTGGGGGGCGGGGAGGAGTTTCCCATTAACCAGAAGCGTTAACGTTGCATCGAGGAATCGAATTCCATTTCTCCTCCTGCAAAAAGTATGTCAAAGGAAAAGCGTTTTACCATTACCTGCCGAAGACGAGTTTTTTCACGATTGCTATCTCTTTCTTTCGTTAAGCCAGCAAGCAGGATAGCAAGTGTTTGAATTGGGGGTTGAGTCAGCAAACCCAAAAGAAAAGTCAAGAACAGCCGAAGCTCAAAAAGTTTGTCGTTTCTTGTAAGACGAAGAAGACAAAGTTTGTTCGCGAAGGGAAGAGAGAAATTGCAGTGGTGTGTGTGAGAGACCTAGAGAGCGCTTGTGGATTCCAAGTCCTGCTGAAGTAAAGTGCAACAAGTGGCCAAGGATGAGAGCAAGGATAAAGAGCTCAATTCAAAGAGTTCACGTTGATTCAAATGGTCTTACAAGTAGAATGTGTGCAAGATCATCCAAAACGTTGGAGGCTATTCAAATACAATCAATTAAGTGAAAACGATGAGTTAAGTTGAAATTACATGAATTAGCATGAACTTAGGGCTTAAAACATTCCACTTTGTTAAAAAATAAAACTAATAGTACCTTTTTTTGACAAACCCCTTAATCCAAAGAACTGAGATAGCGGCAGAGCCGCTAAACATTTTTCTCTTTTTATCTCCGCCCCACTCGTCTCTTTTTTTATCAGGTAAGTGTAAGTCTGCTCTTCTTATTTACTCTTTATTCCCAAAAACCCAAAAAAACGCCACACCAAAAGCTCAATTTTTGAGCGATTTTCTTCTATCAAACATGTGGTCGCGCGTTCTTTTCGTTTCAAATGTTTTTTCCATGCTTTTTTTCAGCAGATACTTTTATTTATTTTTTTTTTGTTAGTTTGTTTGTACTTATTTTTTGTTGCTTTTTCTTATTTTTATTGTAAGAATATTTGAACTACGCAATAGCACACCACGATTTTGTTGCTGTTTGTGCGTGTATGGGTGATAGCGTGAGTCTGTGTATGTGTGAGTTTTGCTGGCGGGGGGCAGTGTGTCAATGTGTTGGTGGCATTTTGTAGCCCACATTAGGTAAGGTTAGGTTTTTAATTCTGTTTTCGTTTTTCTACTTTTGCCACAAATTTGTTCTGGTTCAACTTTCGTCTGGAGGCTTTTTATTTTCTGTCTGGATCGTTATTCTCTAGCGATTCTCCCACATCCTGTTGGACTTAAAATTTCTTACTCTCTTGCCGCCCTCTCTTCACCACTTCCACCCATCTCCGCCCACAAATCTTCAAGCGGTTTTGTTTACATAAACCTCGCGCGTTTTTTCGCTTTTTGCGCTGGCATTTGTTTCCGCTTTTCTTCGGCACTGCTTTCCCGCCTCTTTCTAACTGGTTTTCGCCCCTGCCGACGCTTACAAATAGTTTCGCGCACCATGTGGCTTTCCTCAATTCTTCTCATGGCTACACTGCTAAACGTTTTCACAGGTAAAATTTAAATACATTTGCAAGAATATTTTTAAATTTTGATCAGGTCAGAACAGAATTCAGCAACACATTTATCAGCACACCGTTTTGTTTATTTGTAACATAAAATCGATTATATTAATTGTAAAATAAGTTTTCATTAATCCGGTTAAAACAATTTTCAGTTACTTTTAAGATACATAAAAACAGAATCATGATTTTAGAATTTAATTTAATATTAAGGGGCTTTAATTAAAACTCTTGAAAGATCTTTTAAAAAATTTATACTCAGTGTACCCACACTCTTTGCGGTCATCTCTAGTTTATTTATGTGGCGCGCTCTTTATTTGTTTCCTTGGCGTTTGCGCTTTTTGCCTATTTATTTCGCTCTACGCCTTGTCTATGTGATTCGCTACGTTTCGTTTCGTTCCGTTCTTCTGAACTTGGGGGACCACGTGGTGCGACATGTGTGGATGCCAAGCGAGTGTGGATCGCATTCGTATCTTTCAGATATTGTATCTCTCACATAGTGTATCTCACAGATATTGTATCTTGTATGTGGTATCTGGCTTCAGGAAGTGCTCTTTCGCATTTACATGTGCGCCATTCTCTCGCGCGCTCGCCAACATATTTGCATATTTACATACGGCTCCCGCCCCCTTTCTTTGCGCCACCGACTGGCATTAAGAAAAATAAATGACGATCAATTTGATTTAAGAATATCATCGAAACCCATATTCAAGCCCTTCAAATATTTTTTAAGGGATATATAAATATATCAGAATGAAATTCATTAACTGAAATTAAAATTAAATTAAAAAATTCATTGGAGTGCGGTAGGACTTGAACCCGGACCTTTGTCACCAGAAACAGATGAAGTATACATCTTGATTTCACATTATTTACATATCAAAATACGTATTATAAAAGAATTTAATATAAAAGAATTTAATATAAAAGAATTTAATATAAAAGAATTTAATATAAAAGAATTTAAATATCGACCGACTTTTTTTTCTTCACTTGATTCAGTTTCTGTCAATTCAAGTCGCACTTCAGGAATTCTCTTAACAGATCAGTGAAAAGATCTGAAAAGAGGGCTGTGGGCAGGTATAGCTGTATGGGTGGGTATCTGTGTTGCGTCAGTTCTCCTCGCGAATCGTGCGCTTTTGCGGCTGCATCAATTACGTCGTTAAATTAATCAGTTTGCCTTAATCTCAATAAATTAGAGATAACGCTTAAGCGATATTTTTGCATTTTAAATGCCACACGCTACCGGGGGAAGCCGAACCGGTACAGTTATTGGAAATGGGTCCAGTACTACGACAGCCAGAAAGCCTTCACATCGCTCTTTGGTCCCAGTGGCGGTGAAAAAGGGGTTTTTATTCCAATAAACTACTTATAAAAAGGATTCTCGGATTACATTCTTTAATATGAAAACTTTTAACTCTATCATCATTTTTATTGGGAACCGCAGAACATGACCTCGTTATTTTTTTGTAATCCCTATCCCTATTTATATTTATATTTATATTTTGGGAATTGTGCATTAAATTCCAATTTTATTACTCAAACGTATACATATTAAACGTGTAAAAGTTAAAAAAAATAACCCAATTTATTGAACATAAATTAAATTTCGAAGGCTAAATCGTACTACTCAAACACTCACTCATAGTGTATCCCTTTCAAATTTTCTTCCTGGCTACACCTCTGCTTGGAGAATTCCATGTGGCCACATTAGGGGGCTCGCTTTTGACAAACACATGCTCATATAAGCATATTTCTGCCTGCTAGTGTGTTGGTGGAGAAGTCTTTTAAAGTCTTGGTAGTGCCCATCAACAACAACATACGACGTCGAAGGCGACACGTCACAAAATCTTGTTTCACCCGATCTCAGTAGCACAGCAAATACCGTTTCGGCCACAGTTGATCAAGCTATTACTGGGAAGTTTTCAGAATTTAGTCACCATTTCTAACATGAGAATGGGTCAAAAAATTGATCAACATTAAAATGAAAAATTTGAATACAGATTTTTAGAGAATCGAACCAGAAGTCTTAAGAGATATGTCACTTTGAAATCGACTTAAATTTGGTAAAGTTATGGATTACAGAAGGGCAATTTTGGGTCACCTTTGAAGAAGTCAGCGGAAACTTAGAAATTGGATTTTCTGGTATCTTGCTTCGCATAAACCTTTTCCAAATCAATTAGTAGTCTCAATTTCTATCATCGTCGCAAACTCGTTAGGAAAATAATCGTGTTTTGTACTCCCTCGCTTCATCTCGCACTTGCAGTGCGCTCTATAAATTGTTGAGATAACAAATTGTTACTACCAATATTTAAATCTTTATATGAAACACACACACTGCCGAGATCTGGTTGGTAAACAAAGATCGGGCGAGCCAACTGGAGCCTAAGTTTTAATATTTCGCCCCCGCTATAGCCCCCTTCGATCCACCAACCACCATGCCAACGCAGTCGATATATTCAAACAGAAATTATAATTTTTTGAAGGCCAAGCGTGAGTAGAGCCACTCGGATCGGCCCGACTCGATTTGGATAGCTTGGTTTTACTTCGGGTCGGTTCGATAATGTTAATGCCCTAGAAGAGAGTATTATTTATGAACTTTTCACACGTTTTACGTGATAACTGTAAGTGTTTTCAAGTAGTTTGTAGGAAATGCAATAAATACTACAATCTTAATAATAAATTAAATATCATCAAGTGCTGTTGTACAACTGTGCGGATACGTGATTTAGAAAGCACTTTTGTGTGCATACAAAAAGAGGTCTAATGAACATAAGTATCAAAAAATAACCTTTGGGAAAATGAATTGTAAAATGTTTAATTACCAAATTAAATCGTGAATAATTCTTAGAAAATAAAAGATACATTTTTAAAGGGAATCCCTTATAAAGGGTATTTAATCTTTTTTGTTTTTCTTGTTCTACAACGTAAGCCAAGCTTTTTGACAACTTGAGACCGCTGGCGTGGAAACTGGAGAATTCAAATATTCGGAAGAGCCTCCTCCGCTTTCGTCATTTTTGCGACAGAAAGCTCCTGTCGAGTTTTGGCGCGCAGTTTGAAACCTGAGTTAGTGCCTTGCGTGTCCAGTTTGTTAAATTTGGATGTGATTACGAGACGGAGACTTAGACGGCGTCGACAGTACGCCATTCGCCACGCGCCAACGCAAATAAAACGCTTTATGTACAACTTTTTTTTCTTCCAATTTCAATTTTTTGGCACTGGCAATTATGGTCAAGTATTGGCTGGCGATAGTTGAAATGTTTGTGTAATTAAAATGGAATTTATGGGGAGTGGGTGTTTTATTGAGACACTGATCGAGTGGTTCTAATAGGCTTTCATCCGATCAATGTAGTGAATAAATTAGTCTTGCACATTGCACTTAATTTAATACTCCAGTTATCGCGTAATTTACACTCTTTTTTTATGGTTGTGATTTATGAGCCAGCCCCAGATGGAACTTACCTATACCAACGTGTTACTTATCAAACTTAAGCCAACTTCATAACATTGTAAAATATAAGTTATCTTCTTGTTGTTCTCGCATTCTATAATCCCAATCTAAACAAATACAATTTCGTTTGTCGTTCTCGGGACTTTGGAGACACTTAGGCTCACAGTCTTTAACAGAGTAAAAAAAAAACAAGTCACAAATTTGGTTAAACGAAGATAAAATTATTTTACCTATATATTTAAAAGAATTTTTTAGTTAGCTCAGCAAAAAATACTTTGTGGAGCTTTAAAAAATTTAATTTCTTTAATGAAACTGTTAAATACAAGTTAAAATTGAACTATTATGAAAACGTGTAGTTATAGCCATTTTCGAAAATGATGACCCAATTAAATGATCCACTTGTATCCAATCTCCTAGACTCGCGGAGATGCAGCTTAAATTCCCATTATTATTGCAGCACACCACCTTGGATGACCCACCCCATTGCGGATCGGACATTAAGTTTGGACGATCCATAAACTGTTGGGGTTCGGCCTCAGCGTCTAGACTTCATTAGCCGTGTAATGTTGCGGAATTTATGTGGCAGGCGCATTAAAAAAACACCGATACACACTCACATGGACGCGTACGTACGTTCAAATATATACAGATATCGGGTCTAAGCGAAAAATAAAACAAAAAACTGGTAAAAGGGGGGTTTGGGGAATCGGGGGACTTTGGTAATAAAAAAATACATTCTTTCAAAAAGCTCGAACACATCAGAGATGCGGGACATTTTTAAATCCATATTCATATGCACAAATGTGCAGTTGTGGCATTATCAGTAGAATGCAATTTCGGGAAATTTTCCATCACATCACGAGACAATGAACGTAAGAGAGAGAGAAAAGTAACTCAGAGCGAGAAATAGAGAGAGCGGGTAATCGTGAGATAACAGCTGCCTTATCAGCAATGCCGAACGACCCACCACCCCACACTGCCCCTTTCGCCGCCCCCTTTCCATAATGTTCAAAATTTCGAGTTCAGAGCAGCGCGACCATAATGAACAGAAACAATTTAAGTTCCAAATGTATAAAATAGGTAAACTAAGGCTTTTATTTATTGATATCGAACGCGCACAGTGGCGGACAAAAAAATAGAAAATATACAAAAAGTCAATTATTTTCTTCGCTCAATAAATATACAAAAATATATAATTTTTTTCACTTAACAACATTTTTTTTTATAATTAACAATTTAACAAACATCTTTGCTTACTTAGTTATACAAATAAAACAACGAACTAGATAAGGCCAAGAACAAGATTATTTATGAATAACAAGTTTAATTATGAACTTGGTATTAGCTTAATCTAGTTCCTCCAATCTTAAAGCGTGCAAATCTCTGACACCAATACATGCGTTTATTAGTTAAGAAATGTGGACTATTATTAAAATGTTTAGGTTTGTTTGATAAGGTTTTAAAATGCTTAAGCTTTTAAAAAAACTTTTAAAAACTGAACTTATAAGTTTAAAGTAAAATAATATGAAACTTGTTTTGTTCTTAAAGTAACAAAATTTACTTGAAAACATTTGTTCTTTTTTATAAATTTTAATTTGCTGAAGCTTAAATTATAATTTTTGGCTTTTACTGAAATAAATTTGTTTTAGATTCAAGCATTTTCTAAGATTATGACCCGAAATCTTTCAGATAAAAAAGTAACTACAGTAATTCAAATAGAAGAATCTTTTCGATTTTTCTTTAACTATTTCTCCTAATCTTTGTCTTAAGATTAATCCAATGTACTAGAAAGTCTTTTGGTATTTTAACTTTGTAAAAATTACCCGTAACTTGAATGCTAAATATGTAAAGTATATATGTCTGTACATATGTATACATTTTTGATTTAGCATTCCCCTCTACTTTTTTGTCCGCCACTGTTTTAGTGTGTGTGTGCGGGCGCGCCACAAACATACAAAATATAAAAACGTGAAGTTTCTTCTCCGTGTGGAACGCAAGTGGAACAAAAGAGAGAGCAAAGCTCCCCCACTCTCTCCCTCTCTTTTGGGGCTGCTTCGGCACACATACACCCCCCGACCGACACACAACACACACTGACACACGCATAGACCGCCTTTTTGCGCCGAACGAAACGAAATGAAAAATTTTACGAAGGCGACGGCGAATCAGTTTCAGTTGTCAGTTCGCATCCAACTAGAAAGCAGTTAACGAGTAGTCCGTGTTTTTTCGCTTGCGGTTAAAAGCCACGAGGTCGTTCATCGTTTTCCTTTTCAGCCAAGAAATAATACCCAGTGATCCTCTAGACCCTCTCTTTGAAATAGTATATTCCAAATCGCTTTTCGCCAAAGGCAAAGTGCAAAAAAAAACCCTTAGAAAAGTGAAACAAATTTCAATATCAAAACATGTGAATGTGCGGAACTCAAAACTGAAGCGTAGAAAGAACGCGTTCGTTTTATATGCGATATATAAAATAAGAGAAAAGCTCCAAAACGTATTATATAGCGATGCTTGGATGATCTTCGTCGCAGTCACGTTGTGTATATACTTATACATATATATATACCAATAAAAATACAAACGTTACGCACACTACTAGCCAAAGCGAATTGGAGTAAGCTCGAAAACGTGTTTATATTAAAATTTTTTACCCATTTGAACTTTAAACAACTTTTCGACTGCGCCGCTCGGTTTTCATTGAATTCTCATACGAATTCCAATTAAGTGTTGTGTGTGCGTCCAATTGGCATGAATTGATGACGTGACGTGATCGCCCGTTTCGCCCTCTCGCTTCTCTTAAGCACTCTCTTTAATAGCTTGGCTCCTCTCTTCGCGCTCTTTTTATTTGTTTATTTTTATTGTTGTTATATATACATATTAACTAATTAAACGTTTTTACAATATAATCTTTAGCTTAAGCAAAACCGCCGCCCAATAACAACAACCCCAATTTATGTGTGTGTGTGAGCAAGAAATTATGCCAGCTGAAATCTAAAAAATATATATTCAACCATTTAAAAATCAAGAAACCCGCACAAGTTTTGCTCAAAACAACAACACAAATATATACTCCCCATAAAATAAACAAGCTCATAAAAAAGTGGAAAACAAGAAGGAAAATAAAGTTAAAAGTGCCAGTTAACAACAACAACATCAAACAAGAAATAGCGATCAACAAATTCTACCGGCAGAATCAACAACATTGAACACATCGCAGTCAACAAGGAGCACTGATTTTCGATTGAAAACTTTTGGCGGGTAAACAATATCAATAAAAAATAGTTTTACTTATTAATAAGAAACTGTCATCGCAAATCATCCTATATTTCAACTGCATCACTATAAATGTTAAGTAAAAATCTATTTAAATAAAACCTACTTACAGATTTTTAAATTCGTGTGACCTTATATTTTTATAAATATCGCATCTCAAAAATCAATCTGGTAAAAAAAGTATCTATAGAAAGCTTAAACTAAGAATTAAAAGTTTTGGAGGGCTAATAAACTGTGTCTATCCATATAAATATTAAGCTGTGAAATCAAAACCAAAAAATGTTAAGGAACCAAAAAACTTTAAGTTTTGCAGTGAATTATATATAGGCTAGCATTTTTTTAATGTATTTCCTCGCCTTAAAAAATATAATAATAAGTTAGGACATACAATATTACAGTTAATATTAATATGAATAAGCTCCAAAAACTGGAACAAAGTTTAAGCTAAAAATATTTTGCACAATACTCCGTTACTTTGACTTATAGAGATAAGTTTAAGTAACAAAAATTACCTTCATAAAATAAGATGTGTATTACGGCACGCGATATGTGAGTTTTTCTTGAATCTATAGGCAAATGTTATAAATAAACTCATTCTTAAATGATATATTAAATGACTATTTAAAAACTTTTGTTCACATTCAGGAAAGTTTTTAACCACACGTATCAATTTTAAGAATGAGTTTATTTATAACTTTTGTCCATAAGATTTATTCAAATAAAAAAATTAGATGCGCTCGTTTTTTAAAGAGAAACATTTTTTCCTCATGCTCCTTTTTTCAAATACTATATAGAGTTTTAGGTGTTATATTACTGTCCCAGTAATTTACAATCGTTTCACTTTCAAGATCAAAACGCCAGAACCATAAAGCTCAGTCATGTTCCGCGCTCGACCGCGTTCAATAGATGATCTTTATGTTCGTGTGGGCTTTGATTAGTCCATTTAGGTGTGTTACTTTGTTCGAGAGTGGGCTGGGGAGATCTTAATTAGAGCACTGCTGATAATGGCTCTAAAAATAGAGTCCCAGCGCCACACTGATAGCAGAAGTTCGGAGCGTGTGTCGCTTATAGAGCCCGCTGTTCATTTCTTTCTGTGTTTGCTTCCCCGATTTTCGTATTGGACCCATGAAGGCCGATTTTGTTGCTATATTGCCAGCGATTTTCTATACGCACCGCAACACTTTACTATTTCAATGTAGTTTTAAATAATTTTCATCGTTAGTTTTTGACATCAGTATTGACATTGAAATTCGATTAGGTTTAATTTTCATAAATGGGTGGATTCGCCACTCGGTTAGCTGTCGAAAAGGCTTTTTTTCGTACCCCAGATAAGGCTTTTATCTATCCGCAATGTGCCAAGGTATAGCAGCTGATGGCTCAAAAAATATATAGTATGCCTATATATTCCTTTGTATGTGCTTGTGGTTTTTATCATATCTTGAGTGTTTGCTGGCCACATTGGTGGAACGTGCCAGGTGATAACAAGAAAGTGTGCAAAAGTTTGTCGAAAAAAACGGTAGTTGAAGCGCAGAAACCGGGAAAGTAATTAACAAAGGGAGTACATTTTAAAGGGGAACTTACTAACTAAATAATAAATTAATTAATCAAGAACGAGTACATATATTAACACGTTTAGGCATATTTTATATAATTGTGGCGAATGTGGTTAAGGAAAAAAAAAGTTTATTTTGTAGTTGTGGAAATGAAGTGTGTTTTAATGAATACATGTTGTAATAACTACAATTCAATTCTTACGAATTTTTGAATTGAATCTAATATGCTTTTGTTGAGTTATTTAATATTTTGTTGTGTTTTTTGGGTAATATTTAAAATCTATTGGTACAATAAAATGTTAATAGTTTAATAGTTTTTGGAAACATTAATCATTTTTAAGATCCTTTCTTTCCGTGCAATTTATTTCCATATTTCCGTTGACCCCAAAACGTTAGTAATGCAAATCGATTGCGTTTGCATTGCGGATGATAAAGTCAGATGATCGCATCCAAGTTTTCCATGCGTCAGTTGTCTCAGCTGTCAATCGAAGATCGATGTTTGGGGGCTCTACGTTCTTGGGTGACTTCTCCATCGAATCGAATTGTTTGCTCCTTAATTATTTTAATGAATTCTAGAAACATTGCACGGGGTGCCTCTGTACTCATTTGCATTGCATTCTGAACTATTGCACATTGCCTGGTCGAGCCTCTCCTTCTCTATTTCCCCATAGAGACATATACTCTTCTCTGTCGCTCTAGTAGCGCGTGTTTCTCTCGCAGCCCCACGTGCCGCCAGATAACTGCACTTTCAATAAGCTTTTATTTGAATAAGCTTCCGCGATAATTGACTTAATAAATTATTAAATATTTACAGCGTAGAAAAAACCTGAATGCGACTGACGACTCCTTGTGCGTTTTCTAACGCAATCTAATAGGAAAATACCTTACTTTCATTTATTACACAAACGTTCTCTTTGACATCTTTACACTTTTATGAAAAATGGGGACAAATAAAAAACTATATTTGTATGTACATATATTAATAAAATGATTTTTTGTTCATTCATTAAACTGCCTTACATTTTTGGTTTGCAGTGTACTGACTCAACTCACTCGATTAGTTTTTACTGTTAGTTAGCTCAGTTTCCTATTTGCATATTCTCTGTTCTTCTTTTTCCTAAACTTTCTTCCTTTTAATTTATAAGAAATTGTTCTCAACGTTTGACAACATTTAAACCAAATGCATAGCCTTTAGAAATTGCTTATATTTATGCAAGAAAAATTAAAAATTAAAAATATCGTCGATAAAATATAGTTTAGCCATTAACTTAATAACCATTAAAACATGGTAGCAACATTTCAAAAAGAAGCCTCATACGAATGATTTAAAGAAGAGCACAGATTGAAAGTGTCGCAAAAAAAGATTTGTTGTCCAAGGTTTATGCTTGGCATTGTCAAGGGGTTACGGTGGGCGGTTCTGAGGGGGTGGGGACTGGGAGGGGGTTGCGATAAGCTGCGAGAAAGAGATACACGGACAGAGACAGCGGCAGAAGAGTGGGACAGGCCCACATGGCAACAGTTGCTCTGGAGGGGAATGCATAAAAATATGATGTGCATTGCTTTCGCTTCTGTTCTTTATCGCTCCTTTATCTTTTCGTTTGCGTGATAAGAACGCAGTCGGGAAAACCACAGCACCACAGTGTCTAAGGGGATTTATGGAGTATTATAGAGAGTTCACTGGTTGATTGGTATTGCTGAAGTTCTTCAAGTGAAATTACAAAAATTAATAATATGATAAGCTTATAATTTATAAACCTCTCATTCTTCGATGGTCGAAATATTAACTTCTATAGTGAAAGTTTTGTAAAATTTTGAGTCAACCTAAAACGTATTTAAACAGTAAGTCAGAAATAATGTTATGTACACTTTTTAACCTTTTTCTGAACCTCACAATAAGTTAACTCTTTCTGGTAATTCTGCACCCACATACTTTAATTAATATTATCACAATACATTAAATAATTGACAAGTTATTAATGAGTTGATAGGGAGCTAGAATAGTTCTGAAGATAAAGTACTTTATTATAAGTTAAACCAAAACTTTTTTACATTTTTAAACTTAACAGAATGTTAAATTTTCATATCAATATGTTTGTTTTATTCGAGTGATGGTAAGCCCATTTCAAATAAAGAAAAGAAACAGGTCCCCTAACATGTATTCTATTAAACCTAAAGGAAAATTAAGGGGTCACTTAACACGACCAATACACTGCTTTCACGTTGAAGTGCCTTATCAGCAGGTTAGCCTATGACGAAGTTGATATTGCTGGAGTGTAATTCACTTTCGAATTAAAGGTCGATTGGTTTTGCGGAGGGTGACAAGGCACACAACCAGAGACCCCGCACACTGGAATGGACTGGCCGACAAGTGGGTTCGATGTGGCCTCGTCATCGTCATCATTATCATTATTATTATCACTATGATCATTATGGGGTCGCGAGGTACTCGGCACTCGGTACTCAAGAGTTGGGACCTGATATCTTGGGCCCGGAACCTGGGCTTCGGGAGTGATTTGATGTGATGTCGTCGTCTTCATCTCGTCGTCGGCTCATTAGGCAGGGCATACCGGACCAGATCGGTCCAGACCATACCAGTTGCTGTGCGAATATCTCCGCACCGACGACCAGCTGTCAGTCTTGCTTTTTATTTTCTCTGTTTCTGTTTGGGGTTTCTTTTTTTTCGGGCCGAGCATCGGGCCTTCTCTCGCATTGACTTACTTTGCTTTATAATCCTGTTTGACGGGTTGTGTCGGGGAGTAGATCTCTTTTACTTCCACATTGCTGAACCCGGTCATGTGTGAGGGGCAGGTACGGTGGTGGTCCGGGGAGGTGAGGACCCCATATACCTGAATTCAGGGGCACTACGTCGGACCAGGTCCGGTCTCAAGCATATAAAATCACATGGTTTCGCTGGGGTCGAGGGTTTCTGCGGACAGAGCATCTGGCGGACACTTTCGTGGCCGGCTTTCTGATCTTTAGAGCTTTGCTCCTACTGATAAGCACACAATTCCCATGGACGTGGACAATGGGCGATCTAACTAGGATGAGTTTGGAATACGTTCTTAAAATAAATCTAACTGGAAGCCATCCCAACTTAAAGGGATAATGCAGGGGATTTTAATTTTAAATAATAGTATAAAGAAATAGACAATTTTATCAATTGATTATTTTAAATATAATTTAGTTAATTGCAATTACTTATATCTACCATTGTTTTCAAGCTTAAATGTAATACAAATTGTTGATCCATGTACTTGCTATTATATAATTTTAGATTCGCCTCAATGTCAATATCGAAAACATTCAGTTCATGCAGTTCAAGAATCTTATATGGTCTGATATTTTTATTTACAAGATTTTGAAATTAAATTAGATCTTCGAAGTCAATGTATTTCATATCAATTTGGTTGTTATATAATTGAAAATTAAATTAGTACCTCCTCCATTAAAATGTGTATTAACTACGCCCCTGATACGGCGACTTCTTGGCTTATCATTTGATCTCCGAGGCCAAGTCTATCCGGAACAGATTCTGAGTGTTAGCCTTAGCTAGGATTATTTTGGGTCGGCACCGAGTGTCACCAACTGATAGCCCAACTTGTCTGTACACCCTCGAAAAGTGGGAAGTATGTGGTACTCATACGCATATAGAATCAAACGAAAAATACATGAGAAAAGTCGGGAAGCAGAGCGAACTATTGAAAGGCATTACGTAACAAGTGTTGGTTTATTTTTGTTTTGCTTGCTCTGTTGATCTTTCTTTATTCCGTTTTCCTTTTCATTGCTTTCTTTCTTCGTACTGATTCTGTTTTAATTTTTATAATATCTTTTTATTGCTGTCTTTATTTAGTTTGCTTTGCCTTTGTTTTGTTTTTTATTATTATTTGAGATCTGTTTTAGCTTCTTATTTCTGGTGTTTTTTTTTTTTTTTTTGCACTCGCTTTCGTTTGGCTTTTGGTTCTATATATCTATCTATATATACAACAACATCTTTCTGAGGACCCCCACGTTCATCGGCGTATATCTAGTTTTAGAATTCTCAACTTGTTGCGCGTCACACCCTCTTGAAATAAGGGGACCACCTGAAGATTTTACCCTAGTGAAATTTTTGCCTTCGATCTGTTCGTGACATTGAAACACTTGGAATGCAGTGGGAATTTTTGTGTACACTCCCCCAATTTCCTGAAACGATTGTGTAATTTTTGAAAATATACAGATGGTTTTCCTATACATTTTCACATCCCACGCCGGGTTCTTAAAAAGGTGATTTATGCTATATATCTGTCCAGTTTGAGAAAAATACCACACAAACAGGTTTCCGAATCACCCTACATTTTTTGGTGTGATAATAAGCCTTTTGCGTTGTTTGGATTTTCATTAGAATATTATCTGATATTATGGCTATTGTAGTATTAACATAATCTAACAAGGTTTGGTTGTGTTGATCTCCCGTTTAATACCGACCGATCAAAGAAAACCACCTACGCAAATTTGCGTCACTGGCCATATATGTACAAAATGCAAATTCTAATCTGATGTAATAAAAAATATGTTTGTTGAGAACCTGTCTTTAAAATTGTCCACTTAACCGACTTTATATATAGTAAATTGTGACGCAGTAGATCAGAGTAAATCCCATTCCCAATCAATTTTTTGTTTGCCTTTCGGACGAATTGTCTTGTTATTGTTTACATTTTCTATGCTTTACCTATTTTTTTGTATTATTGTTTTGCTTTTTCCCCTCTAGTTATTTTTGTATAATGACGTGTTTGAATATTATCAAATGTTATCGCATATTATTTAATGTTTCACTCCCGACTTTGCGACGCAATTTCTCTTGGTCGAAAGTAAGAAACAGATTACATTTAAGTGCAAAATGCAAATAGCAAATGCTCATTTACTCAAAATAGTTTTGCAGCCGGCAATGAGGGGCACCAATTAGAATTTTGCACAATTTGTAAACGAAATGTTGTCTGGACTTGGTAGATACTCATTGGTTGGGTGGTTTTTGAATTATCTGACTTACTCTTAATAATAATTTTTGATTGGGGTTAAAAATATGTTTATAGTGACAAATCACTATAAAAATATTGTATTTGTTTCGATTTATTTAATTTATGTAACGAAATATAAAACACTTCCATAAATTAAATAAAACGAAACAAATATAAACTTGATAGTGATTTGTGACTACAAACTTCAGCTTAAATAAAAACGCATAATTTGAGAAAAAATGAGGGAACGAAGAGAAAGCGATGATATGGTGACCCCAAAACCGAATCAATGAACTTTGCTGCAGCTCGGAAATGCCTCTCCCAAAAATTCCAGATTCAGATACAGCAAATATCTCAGTCGATCACTTCTGGATTTAAAGTTACTATTAGTATATTTTCCTTACGTGAGTGTATTTCTGGGTTTCTTTTTTGACAGCCTCATTATATTTGCTTTGATTTTCGTTGTTACTAGTGGCTTAGGTCAGGTTGGAATGTTTCGTTTAGTTGTTTTGCCGACTGGGTTTTTTTTGTCTTTTTTTTTTGCTCGGGGCACTTTAGTGCGACTCATTCGCATTGCTATTATTTGCGGCCATAAACCTTTCGCTGGGAAGATATTATGCAATGACAAACGACGACGCGCGACCTTATCTAAATAATTTCGCTATTTAAATACATAAAAAAAACACCAGCCAGAAAATATGGCAGCCAGTTTTTGAAAATTTCCGAGAACGAAATAATGAGGTGACGATCGGAATGCTTTCAGGTAGGCAAATATGTTTAGGTAGAGCGAATGAATGAACTTCCGTGTTCTCAAGGCAGTTCTTCGCTGTCGATGTCGAAGTCTCTTCCTTTCCCCTTTCCCTTTCCCTTTCCCCTTCTCCTTTTCTCCCTCTCCCAATCTTTCTCTTTGATGAACAAAAAAGTGTATAAAAAGCTAAATAAAATTGCCTCGAACGATCCACACACATATACTCGCTGTTGTTTCGCAGTATTGGTGAGTTGAATTTATAAATTCAGTTACGCACACTTTTCAATTTGTTTACGATTTCAAGTTGAAGAGAAAAACTTATTCTCTTTCATGAGCTTTATTCCTCTTATGTGGACACTATTAACTGGTAAACATTTCGAAATTTAAACGTGTATCTATGACTATTTTTTTAAGCATAAGTACCGTTTTTATCAATGTTAATTAAATTAAATTAATTCATATTATAAAGGTACAAGTATTTATTTATTGTTTTAAAATTCCTAATAATATGTATTAATAAAATTCGAGTCACTTTGTCTGCTGAACATCATTAAAAAATTGATATTGGCTGGCATATATTTGAACAGTCATACCTAAAATGAATTCTAATCTACAAAGCATAAAGATAAGGCTAATTGTCTCTTTAATTTTAATTTTAAATTGCATCAGACGATTGTCATTATCAGGGTATAATATCTCCATGAAATATGTCCCTCAAATTTACCAGGGCATTTGACATTAAAAATGCAGTTCATAAAGTATACCTGATGCGATTAAAATGGCCAGAAATAGCAATTAATAGGCGGTAGTTCAGGAGAGCTCATTGATAAGGTTTCATATTTTACCTAATTTTCGGTTAAAATTGCACCAGACAATTGCTATCAAAGTTCGTGCGATGCTCATTGAGTGTATATGTCTTATCAGTTCTCTCATTCCAGACAGAGTCAATATACCTTAATATTCGAACAGATTAAGTCACATATAGAAAGGCTGAGAGAGAGAGAGAGAGATTTACCCTGGATTTGTCACACTTTTCATTGTATTTTAAGCTTGATTACCCAAACCTATACATCACCAATTATTAAAGAATTGATAACTCTCGTCGCCGCCGCGCTAATTGAAATCGTTTCCATTGGCTCAGCTGATTCCATTTGTATGCTAAATTTAGTCATATAGGCATTTATAGCTTTTATTAAAACTAATTGATTTCCATTTCTAAGCAATAATAACAAAAATGTGGAGCATTGGAATGCAAAGAAAATGTGCGAGGCATTCGAACAAGATCATAACCTACATTATCGTATCGCTATTGCCTCAGGCTTGGTTTCCTCTCTTTTTGTGGGTATGCTGATAACGCTCTCTTAATTCCATTTAAGAGCTTTTTTTCTGGCACTTGTTGAGGCCAAAAACGTAATCTTGTGAATTTCTCATTTTTTGTTTAGATTTTCTTTGAATAAATATACAAGGTAATTTTCCAGTAATTTATTCAATATATTCAATTATAATGTGAGGTTCTCGTACAAAGTATTAGAACACTCGAAAGTAATAAAAACGAGTACGTTAATTGAAATCACTCAAAACAAGTCCAGAATAACTGAATAATTTCTGTACATTTTAGGTTTAATAACTTATACAAATAACCGGAAACTTTTGAGTTTGATTGAACATCAAAAATACTTTATATTTTTCTTTATTGAAGAAAAGTGTCAGTAAAATCTGAAGATTATATGAGCTCTCTTCTAAAACGTGATTAATTTTATCGTCAACTGTAAAATCGAATTGTCAATTAGATTAACGATCCAAGATCATTTGGAAATCGTTTCGACATTTCGAAGCACGAAAACAATCAAAATGCAATTTTGAACGAAATGCTTGACGGAGATGAGATGATTTGACACAAAATACTAAAGTCATTTACAATTCAAGGTTCATTTTTGGCTTTTATATCTATCAATATGCCTCTTTCTATTTTTGATTCAGTTGCACTGAAAACAAATGCCAAATATTATTATAAATTTCAGATTTTACAAAAGTTTTGTATATATAGTGGACTTCAATGTCCACCCACTTTTGTTCATTATCTATGTAATTTATATTTTTATCAGGGAACCTAAGAGTTTTTTTGTTAGAAAGTAAAAAAATTATTTTAGTAAATTTTATATTTTTGTGTAAGTTATAAAATAAAAGTTTAAATAAATAAAAGAATTATATTAAATTTATGTATTTTCTTTACAGCTTCAGGTTGCGATTGATCGCGAGGCTTTCCAATTTGCTTCGATACTTTTTGGGCTGGCGAGGAGAGATCGAAGAGCCGCAAAGCTGCAACTGCACAACGACCTACTCTACCCCATGATGGACGGCTTCGCACAGGACTGGCCTCCGTTGACCCACACAGACAACGGCCTGGCCATGGACCAGCTGGGGGGCGAGTTGCCCCTGGACGTGGGCTTCGAGCCTCAGACCCGCGCCAGATCCAACACATGGCCCTGTCCGCGACCCGAGAACTTCGTGGAGCCCGTCGACGAGTTGGACAGTACAAAGGCCAGCAATCAGCAGTTGGCCCCAGGAGGTAGACCTTCACTCACTGAAATCATATGCAGTCGAACTTCCATAAATCGAACTTTCCACATCTCGAAGTTTGTAAAAGTTGGACTAATTTTAGTGGCATCAGAAATTAACAATTTGGGTTAAATGGAAGTTTTTATAACTTTAACTTACCATCAATATGCCATGGTTCGCGTTATGGAAATTCAACTGGATATAAATTTGAATTAAAAGAAAATCATTTTGATTACATAAAATCATTCTTTTCTTCCCCCAATTAAAAACATTATTAATTTTTGTTGTATACCCCCAAACAGACTCACAGCAGGCTATACAAAATGCGAATGCAGCCAAGAAAAACTCATCGCGTCGCAATGCATGGGGAAATCTATCCTATGCGGATCTCATCACGCATGCCATTGGATCGGCCACCGACAAACGACTGACTCTGAGCCAGATTTACGAGTGGATGGTCCAGAATGTGCCATACTTCAAGGACAAGGGCGATTCGAATAGCAGTGCCGGTTGGAAGGTAAGTTTAATATAATATTCATAATTTATTATGGAGATTGTTAATAATTAAAATGTAGAAAAATATTTGAAGTCCTTAAGATTTAGGTATTTGTATACAGTTATTCCAAAAATCCCTTTAAAATTATTGATGCACTGAAAACAGGTCAGAACTTCATTTAATAGGCTTTTATTCTAGAATCTGTAGGAGATATTTTAAATTTGTAAATTGTTACAAAATTATACAAATTTAGAAATGTGGAAAATAAAGGAACGTCTTTTTTAACAAATTTAATTTTCCAGAAACAACTTTAGTGGACTATCAATCCTCTTACTTACACAGCTCAATCTTCCTCGCCAACTCTTAAGCTCCACTATTTTTTTGTTTTGTTTATGTTTATTTTGTTGAGCGCTTTCAACTTTGTCTTTTTTTCCACAATGCTTGTTGGCTTTCAAATAACAATTTCATTCACATTTCGCCAAGCAAACGGTCAAGTTCATGGCCAAGTCAGCCAAATGGAGTGAGAGTGAAGATAAAGTGGAGCTTGTGTTTGGCTTTCATATTTTGTGGTCGTTTTTCGCTATTATTATGCAATCGTCAGTCAGTCAGTTATTTTTTTTTGTGTTTTTAGCTTATTTATTAAGTGTGTGTGAATTGTCTGTCATAGCGCCTGGCATCACATTTCCTACTGTCTTTTCTGGATTTCCATTTTCTTGCAGAGTTTTGCAATTAATGCGCTTTTATCTTCGGATCGTTTTTCGTTTTGTTTACATCCCAGCATACGTAAATAAATAGAAGCGTGCACAATCCCATGCATGGGTACTTTGCGTAAATCATGCTTCATTTTCATTCATATTCAGATACCGGTTACCCCTTTTCTTCCGCTATTTGTCTTTCTCCCCAAAACCACTTCATTTCACTTTACAGTACATTTTTAATGGGCTTAGGCATTTTTATTTGATTACCAGGAAATCCATTTGGAATTCTAAGTTTTCACTAAAAAGTAAACACAAATTAAATTTACTTTTGTTTATATTGTTTTACATATCCCCCTCTTTTCTTTTTGTTTTCATTTTTTCATACTGATAACATTTGCTTACATAGACAGCATTCGCTTATTTGTGTGTTTATACTATACGATCTTTTTTGCAAGTTATCAATAACCGCTAAAGTTCATTGACATTCATTTCAAATGGGGCTTTTTACTTTTTAATTTCAATCAACACGCACACTTGTGGGTTTTATACATTTAAGGGGTTTTTGGCTACACCTATTGTAAGTAAATCCGATAGGTTAGAATTTCAATGACTAATTTCCTAGAACTTCTTCCGTTCATGTTCGTCTGCGTATACGTGATCCGGCAAATAAATCATTCGATCCACTCATATTTCTTGGCTAATGCAGTGCGTCATTCACGTGATTGTTTTCTTTATCATTTTCGCTGATACTTCATTTCATTTTTGCTGGTTTCTTAGCACCTCGCAGTGATAAAAGTCCAACGGCAATTGAAGAATGCGCTGCGCTGGCTACGAAGAAATCGAAGACGATTCTCCACTTGATACCCGAAACTTTATTTTGCGCAGACTGCGCGTTTCCAGCGAATTTCAGTTTGTTTTTGTTTTTTGAGTACATTTTTCCCTAGGGCTGTGAACTAACATTGGGATTATTTATATTAATGGTGTTTTTTTATGATTATTTTTGACGGTCGCTTTTTGCTGGTTTCACGGAAGTAGGTTTGACGCTTTGGTTTTTTCTGTGATTACGAGTGGGAATAACAATCATCGTGATAAAGAAATTTATTCTCGCGTCGTAGAAAAAGTTATTTGAGCCTAGATAGTACCTTCTAGGAATATGCAAAAAAAAATGTAAACAAAACTCTAATCAATGCATTTTTAAGGGAGATTAAAGGTGAGGAATGAAAGTGTTATGGTTTTAATTTTAAAAAGTATTGTTTATGACGAAAAATTGTAAACAACAGTGTTCTATATTATATTTTATTTTTTTATTTTGCGTCGTTTGAAATAGAAAACATTTTTATAACTATTTTATTATTGTTGAATTATAACTTCAACACTATATATTAAATTGTCAAACTATGCAATTTTATTAATAGTATTCAAATTAAAAGAATGAATTCTTTCCCACACTAAATTTTATCTTATCGTCTTTATTTAACTTGCTTATTTGGACTTGATTTATTTTTAGACTCTTCCTATTCTTCTATTGAAAGGAAGACTTATGGTAGGAAGTTTTATGGGATTTATTAATTTATGCAACACGTTGCCGCATTCCACCTGACACTTGCTTCCTTTTTCCCAGTCTTATACGCTCGTCCCTGCTCCACGTTTTTTCTTCGCAAAGCTTCCTCTTCGAATAGTCGTCATAATAATAAAGAACGAAACGAGCGAAACACTCAAATGACATTTGTGGAATTTTAAATTTGCCACTCGACGGCGACGGCATTGCAAAGGCTTCCTCCGGTGGTTGGTGGTTCTGTGGTGCGGTGGTTCGGTGGTGCGGTGGTTAGGTGGCTCGTGTCTTCATCATCGAACTCATCCTCGTCGGACGATTTGGCCATTGAACCGGTGCCAAGTATTTCTTTCTGTTGCTCCTTTTATCAATTTATTTTTGTGTTCGCAAAATGTTATTTTTATTCTTTTTATATTTGCCTCTTTTAATTGGCAGCGAACCGCAGCGGGTTATAAATATTTTTTGGCCCAACATTTTCGTGGTTTTCATTCGCCCTGAACTCGTCGCGCTTTGGCAATTATGTTTGGAAAATTTCTGTAATTTATGACGCCTTCTTAGGTGGCATCCCACGAATTTACGATGGGCGAATACATTTCCTGATTTTACTGGGGAAGGCGTTTGGAATTTTGCTTGGAAAAGCGGCAAAGCGATTACGGGGCGAAGGGATTAGAGATAGTGGCACAGAGAATTAATTTTATTTATTTCGAAATACATACGGAAATAAGTAAATCTTAACCCAGATCCAAATGGAATCATTTCGACCTTCTCGTGTGGAAATTTCCCGATTCAACTCGATTGCTTGTAATCTGATAAAGATAACACAAGCATATTGTATAATATTTCAACAATGCATGGCTTATAGTGTAAATGCAGTTTGCCTAGCACTCTGGTTAACCTTTGTTAACTTTGGCCTTATCAATGGGCCTTATCAAGACAATGGCCTTGCCAACAATGCGCCAGAAACCAGAAGAACCCAAAGTGGGGCGACGAAATGCGCATTACTCAGTCCGTCACTCAATTGCCCAATGCAAGCTCTTCAAATAGGTTGAAACAATATAAATATGCCATAAACTAGGGAAATAATGGCATTCATTAACGATAGCCGAGCGTTTTGATATAAGAAATGCACATATTGCGTAATCAATTTGACACTTGACTGTGCAACCACCACCCCCAACCACCCCTCAACTTCTCACAGTGATCTGGGCTATATGTTCCCCCATTTTTTTCTCATTTTTCCCATATTTTCTTTAGCTATTCGCGCTTGTTAGCCGCGCATTAAGTATACGCATTGTTGGTCTGTTTGCTTTTTATTTTGCTTTTTTTCGCGGCGCATTTTATTTGGTGTAAAGTGCATTTGTACGTAAAATCAAAACAATAACAAAACCCAAAGAAATCACAGCGATATAAGTTTTTTTAATGATTATTTTGAATTTGATTTGGCAGGGGCGTTGAAATGAAACGTGCAAATACTGGAAATAATCAAATTCAGCTAAAAACCAAATGGCAGCGCAAATCGCAAGCGAGAACAAGAACGAGATCAGCACTCTAAGATCGCCGAGCACATAATATTCGTTTATAAATAAGCATTAACCTTGCTCGCACCAGACCATGCCGAGCTATTCGGGGTATTTATTTCTATTATTTCTATTATTTGCATGCAACTCTCAGTCAGTGTGGCCCCACTTACTGTACCGGCAACTGCGTAGTATTAATTTGCCTTGCCGGCCAGCACACGCCCCCTTTTTTCAGTGTTTTGTTTTTAAATTTATTTTTTGCACTATGCTGATAAGAGTGGAGGCAACACGGAAATAGCCGCGCCCTCGCCTCTCGTTGTTTTCTAAATGTTAGTTAACAATTATATGGCCAGAAGGGGGCTCGAACTTGCATCGTGTTATAAGCCCTTTCAGCTGCGAAACCTATTACTTAATATTCCAACGCGTAAAACGTTTACTCGATTGGATCATTCAGTATTTATTACCCAATATATTTCTCGAATTAATGACATTTATATAACATCTTAATCGATCAGGGCAGCGTAAAAATGTCCGCTCTCGTAAGGCTGAGGTCGAGAATTTATACTTGAATAACTGGCTGCCTATACTGCGCAATAATAATTTCAAATATTTATTCTCACTTTATATTTTAATACATTCCTTACTCGCAAATATTCAAAATAGGTGAACAATAAATGTAGAGATTAAACATTTAAATTGGTTACTGGATAATTTGAATTTAATTTAAAGTGTTTAACGATATTATACTTTGTATTTTTTATTACGTACTTCTGCTGCTTCAATGATTTATCTCAAAGCATTTACAATATTTCCGATTCTGTCGACCAAGTTGTCAGAGTAAATATTGTTTACATCTTTGTATACACAATTACAAGTTAAATTCTTTACGATAATTGTCACCTTCAATGATTTATCTTAGTGCATACTAAATATTTCCGATATTGCTGACAAAGTTTCTGAGATATGAGGTCCTAAAACATGGCCTCGTCATAAAAAAGGGCACAAATCATCAGTCAATCACATGTATAAATATATTCAACGTCTGACCCGTCTAGATCGTAATAGTCTGACTATTAATTATGCTGCACTTACAATGTGTACTCGGCATTTTATTGTGTGAGGTTAGTGTGCAATTTGCTGAGCAATTTTACTACCCCACTCCGGCAGTTGTTGTACTAATTAACACCACCGCCGCAGCCGCAATTTGCCTCCGGGTTGTAAAATTCGCAAAAACTCACATAGCCTAGTCCCACATGCAAACATGTATCTCTATGGACGAAATTTATGCTTTTTGCTTTAAGTTTTACGATTTGAGCACGAACCAGTCGGTGGAATGCAAGTGGCAGTCGAGCATTGCCGCAGACTGAGTCTGGCATTGCAAAGTGTCTGGCCCTGGGACTTTTATAGACTCTGATCCTCGGGTCCATAAAACCCCCCCTCCCATCCCTCCTCTAGAACAACGCACTTTTCGGGTTTATAGTCGGGGTAAAAAGGAGAACAAACACTCATTTTATGCCACACTTTCTGACTTCTGTTCTGCATACGAATTATGACTTTCGAGAATATGCAATTATTAATATATAAAAGGCTTATTAATATGTTCGGACTGCTCTTGCCATATAAATATCAAAGTTTGTCATTTTAATGAACTTCTTTGTGTGCCTGCTTTCTATTATTACTGCGCGATATATATAATCGAGTGAGAATAAATACTGCATGCCAATCAAGGCAGCGCAAATCAAACTGGTTCCGTCTCAAAGCCAAGCAAAAAAAAGACAACAAAATATTGCAAATTATTTATTGAGAAATTATCTCATGTGGGGCCCGGGGCTCCATAAAAAAATGCCACTCGTTGTCTTACTTTGCCAGTGGAGAAGCCAGGGTCCAGCCTCAATAAATATGCAATAATCATAAGAAATAAGCCATAAAGTCAACCAAACTGATGAGGTTTGTCCGCTCCACACATTGTTTCATTCTGAATGACCAAAGGCGATAAAAGTAAAACAAAAGGCTACAAAAACTAGACCTAAGAATGATCGAGCTTTTAATACCCTAGAAACTTCAATAAATAACATAGAAACTTTAGGAGTTTTTATATTTTCTTTATTATAATCCTACCAATCAGAATATTGTTTAGCATATAGTTGCTTATTTATTAATTCTTTTTTTTACTGTTTGGTAAAGTGTGTTATTCTTTATTATTATTTTATTTACAAGTTGGAATATTTTAATTCAAAATATTGATTATAAGGTCAAAGAAATGTCATAATTTGGATACCCCTTTCTATTATTGGTAACATCTTAGGAAAACTTTTTATTGAGCCACATGGATGACCTAGCTGCAGATAATAAAATCATAATATTTTTTCTTACTTTAAAACTTTTTCGCCCACGAAGACGGCGGGCTGGTGGGCGTGGCCTAGACCAGGCGACACACGATGACAACTCGAAATCCCATTGATTGTCGCTCAAAGACCACTTGCTCAAGTTCCGCCCACATTTATCACTCGATTGGAGGATGGGGCAGTCCATTCACGTCCAGTTAATGGCCAAAGTGGGGGCGGGGAATCGGAAGGAAAAGGAAGCAAACTAATGGGGCGGCCACACTAGATCGTAAATAAAGTTTGGTGCAAATTGTTTGCCTGCTTCCTTGGGTCAAGGGAGAAACCAGCTTAAAGCGTGGGCATTGGAAATCGTTATTTAATTTGTTGCGCGACTCTTTAAGCCTCGCCTGCCCCAAAATCCGCACACATAATCAATCAGGAAAACTAAGTATTAACCACCAGCTAGGAGAGCTTTTCATGTTTCCTTTTCCAGTACTTAATGAGTGTCACTGAGCTTCATAAACTTGGATGGGAATGGCCAGCAGCAGACAAACACATTTATGAACTTGGCTCCAATTTTCATTGCATACATTTTTGGGGCAATGTCCTCGCCCGCGCTAAGTAACCAAACACACACATATATAAATATATATATATATATATAGAAATTGCACATCATTTGGCCCGATTTCGTTGGCGAAGTGCAATTGCAAAAGTTTGTGGTGGTTTGGTTTCTAGCTTCAGTTAGAGCTCGATTGCTTCTACTTCAAACTACTCTATCCAAAATAGGAGCTATTTACTTTAGGGCAGAATAAAATTTATAATTTTTGATCTATTCAAAATACGATAAAAATAAAATTAATCTAAAACATAATTGTATTGTTTATGGTTAAAATAAAATGATGTATAAATAAAACAATAGGTAGAAATATTTTCAAAAACATTTTGTTCTCAAAAGGTTTCTCTAATATTGGCCTTAATTTATTTATTTGTTTATATCTATATGAAGAAGAGTATTCTTTAGTCAATCTTTGTGTACGAATTTTATTCCTAAATTCATTCCTTTGATATTCTTTGTCGTCGCGAATAAAACGCAACACTTATGGACTGCTTACAAAACGCTCTTGTATTGCAGACAGCGACTATTCACATTGGACTTGTCCTGGGTCCTTTTAAGTGAGTCCTTCGGGCCAAAGTATTTCTGCTTAAAGTTGCTCAGGTGAAATTCAATGGGATTGCAAGAGGAAGGCCGCGTATATATTTTTTGTCATTTGATTTCCGTTTCCGTTTGGCACGCAGGCGCCAACGTGTCCTGCGATTAATCGTCTTCGGCGGCTTTGTCGCAGATTCTTTTCCCTTCTCTAATCCACTGGTTTTCATAAAAGTTTGCCAAAAAAAAAAAAAAGTAAAACCGAAGAACGAAATCGAAACAGACGCAACTGAGAAGTAGAAAGAGAAAACTTTTGCCATTCCATATCATATCATCACATCATCATTGCGATGATAATGCCGCCTGTTTTATGTGTTCACATATCTTTACAATATTTGCGGAGTGCGAGGGGTGTGGGCCATATCAGTTGCTAGGGTCCATGTTTGTCCTATGCCTATTGCTCTTTTATTTAGTTTGGCAGAGTTTGGAATTCGTTTTGCTTGTTTGTTTGCCTCGCAAATGTGTTTTTGATATAGAAATTGTTCAAATATTGATTTTAGATTGGCTTTAAGGGCGGCAACTTTAAAATTTCTGTTTCAGTTTTAGCCAGTTTTTATGCCGTTTTCTATAGCCATTAAATCAATTTGGCTTACATAAGACTAATGGTGTCATTTGATTAGAATTTTGGGTTTTATTTGATCGATGGTGGAATAAGTGTTCCACGTTTTATATCCCACCGATTGAGCGCCGGTCAGAACATCAAATGTTCACTTGGTCTAGGTCGTTACTCGGTCATTATCTAATCAATTAAAGGTGCCATTAGGTTCTATCAATTTCGATGATTGGCTAGCGTCTGGACACACTTAATTCTGCTGCACACGCGCCAGAAATCACTCGGAATCCAATCAATACCCCGATCGTGATACGTTTCCAAATGGATTTCTAAATCGTTTGCCATTTAATGCCAACTGTCAATGATCTCTCGGTGTAAACAATTTTCGAATATCGTCTGTTGCCATCTTGGTAAGCTGAAATTGTTTAAACAATTAATTAGTCTTGGGTAAACATATTGCAGACACTTCTGAGACCAAATACCCAAAGACCAGAGCCACAACCAGATCCCCATCGTCATAAATTTTCTCTACCCGATTTGTTTAGTCTTTGGCCCACTCGGAACCAAAGTGTTTACAAATTGGCCAGCCGAACCAAATGTTTTGCTCAAACAATTGAAGCAGCAAAAAGTCTGAATCCAAACTTACTGGTCTGTATTTGGATGCATATTTTATACGCGGTTATTGGAGAGTTCAAGGCTAAATGTGTGTGATGTTAATGTGGCGTTTTTCTCTTTGATTAATCCTTTAAATTTCGTATAAAATATTTACTTGACTCATCAAACTCAATGCATATTTTCTGCCCACTCAGTATAATTGTTACAGATCAACACCTTCAAAAATCAATAAAATCGAATTGTTTTCCGCAGTATTTTGAATTTGTAGTGGATAATGTAATCACTCATATTGGTTCATTGAAATTCTTGGAACGGGTAAAATTAATCACAGAACTTAATTAATTTTGGTTAAATTTTTTTTGAAAGTATCTTAAAGTTGACACTCCAAACCATTTATCGTTCTCACTGGTTTTTTCCTTATTTTTGTTGGCTATTAAATTTTAACTGCCCAGCCTGGTCGGCAGCAATTAGCCGAATGAATGGGGGGTGGTGAAGCAGTAACCTGTTTGCAGGGAGCTGCACAGGCAGCAGCTAGAGAGAGTGTCGTTTCAAAAATTTATATCTCAATTTCACATCTAAATGCGAATAATCTTTTTTTTTCTATCCCACTATGTGTGTGTTTGTCCATTGAGTGCTGTGGGTTCACTTGATTTGTGTGTGAGAATCGCTGCAGCTGTTTGGCATTGGGGCGCGAGTTCTCCGCCGTAAAGCCCCAACATTCTACCCCATTCAGAGGTTAACCGTTTACCATAAACCGATATAGATCTACCTCTTTTTTCACATTTCGTTTGATTTTTTGGTTCATTTTTTAACCACAAAACATTTAAGATTTCAATAGGTGCAGACCCATATCCCACAAGACTTAGGGTGTACCCCAAAATGAATAAAAAATGTAATTCTGTATGGCTTATCATTGGAGCAAAGCATTCATTTTATTTGTTTAATGCCTATTATTATTTAATTTTAAATTGTTCATTTTAATTGAGTACATTCCTATTATTATTTAATTTTAAATTAGTTTGTAGTGAGTGCATTTAACTTGAATTTCAATTAAGCAAATACATTTTTCTGGTACTTAAACTCAAATAAAGGCAAGTTGTGAATTATTTTTAAAATCAATTTATTGATTCTGTCTTTCAAGTTATTAACGATTAGTTCAAAATCAAAAAAATATGGAACTGCGCTTTGATCTTTATAAATTTTTTCTTAGAGGTTTTTAGATACAAACCTCCTCGAATGTCACTTGTTTCGAAGCATTGGCGACGACCTAGTTAGCGCCACATGTCGTGATTCCGCTCCTTCATAAGCCGCTAAAATGGCCCAATGAAATATGCATATTTGATACGAGATGACAGCGTATCATGGGATACAACGAGGAGGAGGAGGGGGGTTGCCCTCGTGCAGGGAAGACCATGAGCCAAGACTGATAAAGCCTCAAGTCACCCCAGTGGAAAATGGGAATGCTTGTCTTTCTTGCCGGCGAATTTAATATATTTTAGTGCTACCCCCTCGTTTCCTTTGTCCCCGCCTATCTCCCTCAATTACTCATATAAATTATAAAGAAATGTATCAGGGACCCAAATTCCACACCCATAAATAAAAGTTTTGCTGTAATAATTGTAATTGGTCAACGGAAAACTTTAACAACGATTTCCACCCATCGATTTTGGGTTACTAGTGAATTCCTAGCAACTCAATTTGGTTTAGTTCCTTGTGATTCACGCTCGATGCACATTAATTGTACACAATAAGGACCCACATATCCTTGGCTACGAATGCTATATCCCCCCTGTACGTATGAAATTTCCATTTCTGGGTTTTTGCTCATTTACTGCTCCAAGTGAATTCAATGGAAGCCCAGTTTTTCCGATTGCTTTTCCTGCGTTTGCCATGGATGCGAATTGTGGAGCGGGACGACGAGGTGACCTACATATGTATAAGTACATATGCACTGTGACAAAAAAATGTTCTCTACTCACAAGTTATCTCTTCTTATTTTTAATGTATTTAAATAAAAATAGAGACAGAAAGAATGAAACTTATCCAGACCCATAATATAATTTTAATACTTCGTTTTGTTATGACATACATTTTTTTCTGAGTGGAATATAGTATTGCCTCATCTTGCTGGGCATACATAATGCAGCTCCTTGGTAACCACTGCCACTATATAGACTTTATGTACATAACTGGTCGACATGTGGTCGCTGTCGCCGAATCGCGCATATATCTCTCTCGATTTAATAGGCCCAATTAGTTAGATGAATTGTGAATGCTCTCGCGTTCTTTAGGCTTTTTTCTCTGGCCGAGATTTAAGTTTATGAATATTCAATGAAGTGTGTGCCATAAATTATGAATGCCATTTGTTTGCATTTTGCCTTGATTTAATGGCCTTGAGCGAGTAAGCCTAAAGCACACCCTCTTTTGTGTTGATTTGTCTGTCTTTAAGGTTTCGCGGTTAAAGTGAATTCTATTGTATAATTTGCTTAAAATTCTAAAAATATTAAAGACTGTCGTTTAAAAAAAAGAGGAATTTGATTAAGTTATCTTTTATTTATTAAAGTGTTGCTCTGGCATTTAATATACAAATATTTTCTTAAAACACATAAATATAAACACACTGATCAGATGCCCCTTTGCCACCTTCAATTTAACTCTTTCCTCTCAAAGATAAATATATATTTTGCATTCCATACCGAAATACTTTCTCATTACTCACCCACCCACACAACCAGGACATCCTGTTTCTGAACGGAAGTTGGTTGGATAATTCCACAATCTGGCCATTAGCATAATCAGAACGTTTGCCAAGAAATGAAAATGTTTGAACACGCTAACTGGAAGGAAAGGGAAATGGGAATGGGAAAGGGAAAAAAAGACGCCTCAGCCGGCAGCGCACTTAAACATTTAAATAAAAATGATAACTTTATGCGAAGGGGGTAAAATTAGATGTGGGGGCCAAACCAAAAATGTCATTACAGGACTATCTCAACGACGGACACAACAGACGCAGCATCCACTGACGCCAAGTAAAAGTTTTGGCCAAAAAGGTAAAAAAAAGAGGGAGAATAGTAAAGCAAATCCAGAAAGTATTAGAAAGTCCGTGGGGTCGGGTGCTGTTGCTCCTGTCTGCGAACAGGTTTCGTCGTCAGGCGGGCGTCTGACAGGCCCCACAACTCCCCCATCCGCCATCCGCCTCCTAATCCCCTGCCACCCACTCACATGTCCTGGCAACGGTGATAAATGGCGCCAATGTGCCGCCTGGAGTCGCGACGCGTCGCAATCGCTTTTCGGTGCCTTTCAAGGGATGCGCGGTGTGTCTCCACAAAGAAAAATTAGAAAATTACTATCTAATGCATTCCTGGGACTTACAAAAAAAACATAACTTTTATGTTTGAAAATATAAAATAAGTTAATTTTTTAACAAAATAAATTTGTATGTTTGTATAATGTTTGAATAAATTGAAAGATTATATTTTTCAAAATATATTTTTCTAAAATTTAAAGTCTTACGGAAACTTCCTAATTTGATGTTAATATCTAAAGATATGATTTTTTGGAAGTTAAAAATAGTTTTTAATAAAACAGGATTTTATTTTCAACTTCATACCAACTTCGATAATAATTTCTCTAAGTGTGATCTAGTTTTAAGCGGGTGGATTCTGCGGCAAGTTGCCTTTTACAGTTAGTTTAGTTTGTAATGCTCCATTTAGCCTGGCTGCCAATATACCCATAGGTTTTTTTTCCTGATACCAATACCCCTGTCCAAAATATATCCAGCTGATGACAAATCCACACTAAACGTGTTTGATTCTATTTGTTTCTGGCATTTCGCTTCTTTCATTTTTTTTTTGCACCCGATGACATGTAATTGTCGTCGGTTTGTCCTCCTTTTTTCCACCTAGACAGGATTGCGAGTTATTTGTAGGGGTTTTGGGTTGTGTAGACGATGTCGATTCGCTGTCATTACGCTGCTTACACGCGGTTATTTATGACAATTGTTGGAAAATATGAATTGACAGGAGCGACGGCGACAGGCGACGAGGTCTAGTGAAGACATCTTCCAATTAGAGAGTGGAGAATCTATGTGTGCGTTCTGCGAGACATAAAAATGTCGACAGACAATTGAATGGCACAAGCGGCGGGCGAAAGGAAACGCAGTCCTTCCACCCAAGCAATTGCTTACAAATCGTTACATCAGCGCAATGAGCAACGTCCCGGGGATTTGCAAATTTTGCAATTCCTTTATTTTATCTAAATTTTATCTAAATGCGTCTTCCAATCTGGCATCTCGTTACAGAACTCCATACGCCACAATCTGTCGCTGCACAACCGCTTCATGAGGGTGCAAAACGAGGGCACCGGCAAGTCCTCCTGGTGGATGCTGAATCCGGAGGCCAAGCCGGGCAAGTCGGTCCGTCGCCGGGCCGCCTCCATGGAGACGTCGCGTTACGAGAAGCGCCGCGGACGGGCCAAGAAGCGGGTGGAGGCACTGCGTCAGGCGGGCGTGGTGGGCCTCAACGATGCCACGCCCTCGCCCAGCAGCAGCGTCAGCGAGGGGCTGGACCATTTCCCAGAGAGCCCGCTTCACAGGTAACTACCAACTGCGATGAGTAAACTATAGTAGATTATATAATAGAAATAGTTAAAAGCTTAGCCTTCTTAGTTGGCTAGAAATTATTATTCATAGATTTTTTAAATTCTTATATTAACGGTCATTATTAAAACCATTATAGAAAAAAAGAAAGCTCATTCGGAATTTGTTTAAAATTGTGTCACATAATTTAACTGACTAACATGAAAATAAAATACCCATTTAATAAAAGTTGAGCATGTTACATTTTTGACTAGTCAAGAAATTATAAGACATACTTTCAAATGTATCTTTATAAAATAGAAATTTGATTAATTAAGTTAGATAGCGCCTTTATAGCATGATCTGCAATATTGTTTTAATTAATAATTTAGCATTCAGCTTAAGCTTCACTTTTGTGAATGATTGGCAAGTTTTCTAGTCCCGTCTCTATAGTCTTGTCTATAAGTTGATTTTTTTGTTTGTTTTATGTAAGTTATGTTTTTTATTTATTGGTTTTCTTCTTTTTTTTCTTATTTATTTTTATCTGCGATGATGAAGTGGCGGTGGCTTCCAGTTGTCGCCCGACTTCCGGCAGCGGGCCTCATCCAATGCCAGTTCCTGCGGACGCCTGAGTCCCATTAGGGCGCAGGATCTGGAGCCCGACTGGGGATTCCAGGTGGACTACCAGAACACAACGATGACGCAGGCCCAGGCCCACGCCCTCGAGGAGCTGACGGGCTCGATTGCGGACGAGCTGACGCTGTGCACCCAGCAGCAGCAGCAAGGGTCAGTTCTCGATGGCTGTTTTCAGTTCGTTTATATATGTATATAACTATATATGTCACTCCCTGGAAAACCCCTCGATTCCAAACTTTATTATTGAATATAATTTATTGCATGCTAAAAATCTAAAAATCAAAGAGCTACCGCTTTGCATGTTTGCTAACCTACGAAGGATATGCCACTGATATATAACAGATCTATAAAGTCACCTTCTCTTCTCGTTCTTGCCACCCAACGATCGTACGGCTGGAGCAGGTTCAGCGCCGCCTCGGGACTCCCCTCGCAGCCCCCGCCCCCGCCCTATCAGCCGCCGCAGCATCAGCAGGCGCAGCAGCAGCAGCAGCAGTCGCCCTACGCCCTCAACGGCCCCGCCCCCGGCTACAACACGCTGCAGCCGCAGTCGCAGTGCCTGCTGCACCGATCGCTCAACTGCAACTGCCTGCACAACGCAAGAGATGTAAGTACTATGGAGAGGCTTGAAATATTCAAAATAATATACACTTAAAAAAATATCATCTAAATTAAGGTTCCTAAAATCTTGTAAAATCATTAGTCCCTAAAGTAGAACTATTAGAAAAGAGATCGAAAAATATTTTCATTACAAAATGATTTCCACTCCAATTATAATTATTTTTTAAATTTATTCTGTATTTTTACAAATTGGTTCTGTACTTTTGTATAATACAATTTCTAGATTATTACACTTTCATTAGTTTGATTACACGAGATATAATCGATAATCAATACAATAAAATTTGAAGCCGATTTGCAGAGCCATAAATAATGGTGCAGATAATGATTTGTAATATTATAATTCCGGTTATTTCCATAGTCAGTGTTCGGTTTTTTTCCACCACGAAAAGCATTTATTTAGTAAATACATTGTCAAAGTCTACAAACAGATACCAAAAGGTATTAAGAGGAGTCAGTATTGATTAATGCTCAAGTAAAATTAATAAACGTAACTTTTGTTCTTATACTGGTCTTAAAGCTGATAATGAAATATGTGATTGATTCTTTAAAAGTTGCTTCAATATTTTATAAACCCTAAATCGGATACCCATTTTCTTAGCATATTTAAGACATATTTTCAAGGATTTTTTACTGAATGTTCTCTAATTTCCAGGGTCTCTCGCCGAACTCAGTAACCACTACAATGTCGCCCGCCTATCAGAACAGCGAGCCCTCCTCGGACTCCCTGAACACGTACAGCAACGTGGTGCTCGATGGTCCGGCGGATACTGCCGCATTGTTGGTGCAACAGCAGCAGCAGCAGCAGCAGCAGCAGCAACAGCAGCAACTGTCCGCGAACTTGGAAGGTAACGAATGCCGATTGATGTTCTAACTTCTTATCTATACCTCTATCCTGCTTATCTTCCCTCTAACCATCTGCGAAACTCCACCTATCTCGATGCGATATGTTAGATAATAACTGCGCCTCTACTTTGATAGGACAATGCCTGGAGGTGCTGAATAACGAGGCGCAGCCGATAGACGAATTTAATCTGGAGAACTTCCCCGTGGGGAATCTTGAGTGCAATGTCGAGGAGGTAAGTTGATTGCGATTTTTAATTAATTTCGGATTTAATTAAATTAATAAATTCTTCAGATCGAAATATCTGCTAAAGTATAAAGTTATATTAAAGAAACTTTTTAAACGAGATAATAATTTGTTTATTTTTCAATAGCTGCTGCAGCAGGAGATGAGCTATGGGGGTCTGCTGGACATCAACATCCCGTTGGCCACGGTCAACACGAGCCTGGTCAACAACAGCAGTGCGCCCCTGAACATCAGCAACCTCAGCAACATCGGCAGCAATTCCGGCAGCAGTCTCAGTCTAAATCAGCTGCTGCAACAGCAACAACAGCAGCAGCAGCAACAGCAGCAACAACAGCAGCAGCAACTGCAGCAGCAACATCAGCAGCACCAGCAACAGTTGCTGCTGAATAACAACAATAACAGCAGCAGCAGTCTGGAATTGGCAACACAAACGGCTAGCACAAATCTGAACGCCAGGGTGCAGTACTCGCAGCCCAGTGTGGTGACCTCACCACCCTCCTGGGTGCACTAGATGGGTTCAGAATGGTCGCTGATGATCCCAGGACGGTCTTTAGTCGGTAGACGTCGTTGTGTGTGCGTGTGTGTTGTTTGTATCGCCAATGGAACGCTTTAAACGCTAATTCTAAGGACAATAGTGTAAAGAGTTGTAAGCAGCCGCAGATGGATGGGAAACTGGTAACGGAGACGGAATCGGTGTAGTAATCGGTTACGCAGCAGCTGCAGGATCAGTGAGCAGTAAGCAGGAGCCGCAGCTGGACCGCCACTAAAAAGTTTACAAAGTGAGTATACAAACTAACAATGGTAACAAATTTAAAAATATTAAAAGGAAAAAAATCTTAAAATTGTATACCTTAATTGAATGCCCCAAAAAGAAAAATATAAAAGAATATATTTATTCTTATAATGGATACAATATACATTTCTTATATTGACTTGGCTTTTGGTAGCTCTTCCGTAAATAATGATTATGGATAAAATAATATTTAAAACCGGAGATTTAAAATATTGAGTAAATCTAAAACGTATTAGCCGTTTTTACTTCTCACCGCACCGGTCGGTTTCAATTTACATCAGCATTAAAAGCCATTCAATGTGACAGCATAAATTATGTTAATAATGTCATTTCACGGCGCACATTTTATGAATATGTAAAATGTGAAAAAGTGGCTCAGACCGGAACCACTCCCCCATTCTTTAAAACATTTTCTTTTTCTTCCCTTTTTTGAGCTGCGACTTCGTGTCCTGTTTATATACAAATCGTCTTCACTTGACTTCACTTCACCCATGAATCTTTTATGGACATTCTCTTTCGTGTATTTCTTTTTCTTGGCCGTGGAATTTGTACTTATTATGTGCTGTTTTTTTTTTGTCTGTTGCTACTTGAGGGCAATTACACGCGTTCAATTATCATAATACATTGTCAGGAAAGCGACAAACAAAAAGGCGGAAGAGGAATTGCTTTAAGTCCTTTTCAATTTGTGCGCTTTTAAAGTGAGAGGTTGCCGCGCACGGAGCTTACTCAAATTATGGCAAATTAAGTCAATTTACCTAAGCCATAAAATATGTAAGAGCCACTTTGCTACCTTGGCAGGACGAGGATACGTGGTCCAATGGTCTATCCTCGGCGGCCAAGTGTCCTTTCCCGTTTCCGCGCTAATTTGACTGGCCAAGCATGGCGAAGCCAAGGGAAAATAGCCCGAAGGCATCTCAGCGCATGCAAACCGCGGCGCAAATTCGTCAAGGCAACTCCCCCGATTTGCCTTGTCCTTTTTGGGCCAGGACTAGCGTCCGAAAGCAAATGCTGAAAAATTAATTACGTCCTTAGGGTGACTTATGCATGCCACTGATATCTGACCCAACTCCCCAGTCCGTCGATTTCGTCGCCCACCTGAGGGCCACGTGGACAAGTTGGCCCAAATGGGCGGTGTGGGTTCGGCTCAAATCAAGCGTGTTAAACGCTGCTAATATTGAAAAATTACGCTGACTTGGCAGGTGGTATTTCAAGTGGGTGAGGTTGTTTAATGGCAGAGATTTAAAATTGAAATTCGACAGTGTTTGAAATGTTGTGTACTAATATGTTCATTTAGAAAGGGGAAAAATAATCAACACATTCTGTTACGAATTGGTTTAAGTGCTTTTGTTTTTAAGTCAGGATCTTAGATTTTTTATGGCTTTAATATTGTATTGTATTTAGTTTAAAATTAGATTAGACTTTGATCAGTTAATTTGGCTGCTACATTTTATTAAATGTAGTTTTGTTTTAACATTTAGCATTATTTTTAAATAAAATTAGTTGATTAAATTAAAATAAATATGGAAAATAACGTGGCTGAAAAATGTATAGTCTGTCTTAAAGATAAAATCACATTGTTACACACATTTTAATATAAATGAACCTCTTAAGATTTATATTTTTTAGTATCCTAATGATACTATACTGAACTAACGATATTGAACCCCCACTCCCCCAAGCAAACTTTATCTCGCCTCTCAATTACTCCCATTTCTGATCGAGAAATTTCTGATTCTACTTAGCATTTCTCCAGCTTTTGTTCTTTTTTTTTATTTCAATGTCACGACTGGCGACTGTCACCGCGCATTTTTGCTTTGTGCCAAACTTCATCGAGCAAAAAAAAGGTCCTTTAGGATTGGTTGGGGGAAAAACCTTTGTCCTGCCTGCACCCACACACACAAATTGAATTCCACACTAAGTTTTGCTGTAAGCCAACAATTAGAAAACAGCAAAGCGACCAGAAAAAGAAATACCAAAAGAAAGAAGGACCAACTTGCTAGAGGACCAAGTTGTAACTTTGTCAAGTTTGGCGCCAATCGCATGACGTGCTAATAAAATAAAATTCCCAACTTGGAGAGGGGCGACAAAATAAAAAAGAATAAATGATTTCGAAATTTATGCCAAGTGCAAACTTTTGTGTTTGCCGGGGGTTTTCTTCGCCGCCTCCGCTTCATTTGAGTGAATAATTTGAATTGCATCAGCATCAGCATCAGCAGCGGATTTCCATTTCTTTCACTTTTCATAATTCACCCAACTGACAGCAGCTAGAAATTCTTTTCTTATTATGTTAATTCCTTAAAGTTGTCTGCGAAGGGGGAAGGAAGGCTGTAGGCTTATTGCATATTTAATAAAGAATTCTCTAAAAGTAATGTAACTTTAAGCAAGGTCTGGTTCCATTGGCCCTTATTAGCCAGGAGCGACACATGCCACTCAATAAGTTGCCGCAACATCTGCCCAGGAGGAGGTGGCTATAAAACGCTGAAATGTTGTAAAATGAGACTGGGATTCCTTGGGAGGGGGCAAATCACATCATCGTCCGCAGATTGACTGACTTGACACATAATAAAGTCACACTCAAATTATGGTTGCAGATGCTGCGCCACCGTGGGCCATGCTTCCAGTCCTCTGCTCTATTAATACACTCTAAAAATTACAAGTTTTACATTTATTTATATTCTTTCCAATTCTAATAGTAAATGTATACTTAACATTTAATGCGCTGGGCACTTTATAAAAAGTAAATTTAATTTTTTTCAAGAAAATGGTTTGATTTGGCTCTTTAGTTTAGTTCGAAGAATTTATACTTTATAAATACTGTTGTGAAATACATTGAACCTTGTTGCTGATCAAAAAAATATTTTGTTTTAAATGTTTAAAACATTTTTTAAGCTTTACATTTTTTATAAAATACTCATAGTATTTTTCTTGATTTTTAAAGGAAAGCGACATAATTTGGAACTCTTTTACAGCCGATTTTTATAATTGGCCTTTGTTAACCAACTTAAATGTTTCCCTTTCTTTTTAATTTAAACTTTCTTTTAAATAGAAAAAAACATGTTTCCTCCAGTGCATCTTTAACGTGGGGGTGCAGGTTGGTTGCCCTGGTGAAACCGCGCGTGAAACACAAAGGCATTTTCAGGCAATTTATTAGTTGACAAAAAGAAGGAAACAAAAAAAGCGAGGGAGCAGGAAAATGGTGAAAAAATGTGCGGCTTCGTTGCCGCGGCCTATGCCAGATGCCTTGACAACCAGATTCGGGGGCAAACAGCCACAGGACCTTCAACAGGACCACAACTTTCGCTTAGGTGTTGAAACTTGTCCGCAACTCGCTGAATTATTCAGACGACAAAACTTTTTCCCGGCTCACATTTGATTAAATTTTAATGCCAGTGCATCATTAATAAATTCCCAGAGGTGGTCGCCGGCAAGCGGGGGGGTGTTTGAATAAATTGAATTAGCGACCGGATTTGTCCGGCGGGAGCCAATCCCCGCAGATTGTTTGACAAACTTTGGACAGGTTTGGTCGCCTCGAACAAAAGTGTCAGAACTAATTGTCCAAGTGCTGGTAAAAGGGCGGAGGGAAGAATTCTTCGCCCGCATTGGCATCGGCATTCAAATGAAAATTTCATTATCCTCCGGCGGCAGCGGGAAATCAATTTGTCAGCATGGGGAAATTAATACGCTCCTCGCGACTTCATAATACAAATTGTCAGCAATTTAATAACATTTAAGCTGCCAACGGCGGCCACAATGATAAGCGAGGCCAGACACACACACACATAACCATACACCGACAAGGACCTGTCCGGAAAGGTCCTTGTGGCAACAAACCGCATTTACACTCACTTAACTCAACACGATGCGGAGGTCGCTTTCCATCGCTTTTCCCCCGTTCAGAGCAGGGAAAACAATTGCCAGGAAGCAAGGGAAAACGGAAAACGGCTTGTGTACAAGCTGCTTAAGGTCCTTTAGGACCCTCACTCACACACGCACGCCGGTTCAAACAAATAAAGCTCTGCGAGCGGTTTAAACACTTGTTGCATGGACAAAGGATAATGACGTGACAGGAGCTAGAACTCACACAGGAACACCCCCAAACACACACACCTCATTATACACAGTAACATATTTTGAGATAAAATTTCAATCATTACAAAATGAAAATCTTTGACATCGATTTATAAAACTAATTAATCTTGACATTATTAAAAATATTTAAACAGAAAAGGTTTTATTTTCTGAACCCCCTATTTTTATTAAATTAATGTTTAAGTAAGAACCATATTCTTGTAATTCGATGAGGAGTGGTATACATTCTGGAATATCAGCTTGGGTCTTTTTTTACCTTGGGGTTTATATTTGGTAAGTGTGCAACGCAGGAAGGAGACATCTCCGACCCTATAAAGTTATTATTCTTGATCGATCACCTCCTGGTTGATATAGCTGTCCGTCTGTCCGTCTGTCCGTCTGTCTGTCCGTCTGCCGTTTTCGCAACTGTCTTGTTTAAAGATATCGAGTTGAACTTTGCACACCTTCTTTCTTTGCCGCGTATTGTCGGAACGGCCGGATCGCCGACTATATCCTTAGCTGCCATATACTGATTGATCGAAATGCCATACTTTGGTGTTTGTAGTTGGTTGTTTTCTTGGGTTTTATATTTGTCAATCCGACCTATCATTTTAAGGATCGCCGACTGTTCCTATAGCTGCCATATAACTGATTGATCAAATGCCATAACTTTGGTTTTGTTAGGTGGGAAGTTGATTCTTGGGTTCTATATTAGGCCATCAATCCACCTCCAATTTCTAGGCCTTTCTTAGTGTTAACTGATTGGTCGAAAATGCCATAACTTTGGTTTTGTAAGTTGACTTGTTTTCTTGGTTTTATTTGGCAATCAATCCGACCTAATTTTGGTTCGCACTTATCCTTGCCCCTATTCTGATTGATCAATGCCTCTTTGTGTTTTGTTGTTTTGTGTTGAATGCTCTTGAATATTTTGAATTTTTCGTTTCTTTTCTTCCTTTTTTTCTTTTTTTTATTATCCTACTTTTTCTGTGTAGGTGATAAAGCAAACAGGCAGGTCGTTTTGTAATAAACTGCTAGGCAGCCGGAAGGAATTGCCGGAAAATCTGGAAAAGGGCAAAGACGACAAGGACACCTGGTGGCTTCTTGTCCTGCCAATCCGTCCGTGAAAGGCACTGTAAATATGCTTGGGGGTATGGAGCGGCATCTAATCACAGGGCCTGGCTCACAGTCACTCAATCACACACTCTCCTTCGCAGTCACATACAAAATTTAATGCCACCGAGGGGTGGCGGCCATAAAGCGCTCATAAGTAGGCTTTACACTCCCTTTTACCGACTTTTCTGGTCCTCCGAGTGTCGCATAAAATTCAATTGCAGGCCATAAAAACTGCGCGTGATCTACATACACAATATAATTTAAAGCTGTAACTAATAAAATTGCCAGCGATAAGCGAGAAGCTTTGATTTTTATGTTTTGTGCGAGCGACAACAATTTGCCAGCAAAAGGGAATTTATTGGCGCTGAGGCTAAAATCTTATTTTAAATGTTTAGCGCCGCCGTTTTTATGGCATAATTTCGGCCGTTTGTAGTTTGTCCTTTGGCAAAAATTTGCATAAAAATTGCCAGATAAGAAGAAGGGGAAAGTGTCGAGTGCTCTATCTCCCTCTCATCACGCTGCTTATGAATATTTCTGTCAAGTGTCAAAAGCTATTAGACCCCAAAAAAAAATGGTTTGAATAAATTAGCTGCCTGGCAGGGAGGCTGTCTTGGTCATTGTCAGAACAGTCTGATTGTCCTTTTATTGAGTGCTGATGTGGGGCTGATTTACTCAAAAGGGGGATGCTAACAACCACTTTATATAAACTTAATAAAATTATAAACTCAAGTTACTAAACTTTGCTTGTCTTTTTCTCGTTTCAGGATAAATCTGGTCGCTTCTAATCTAACATACATACAATACATATACATAGATATATAATTACAAATATATAGTTATGCATTACACATAGAAACGAAGCATACAAATAATACCAATTAATCACCAATAATTAGATGCTACAATTAGTGAAATTCTCTGTGGCAGTGCAAAAACAACTTTGTCCGCTAGCAAAGGGAAATTTGAATTGAATTGAAAACACGGTTTAGTTATTAAGTTCAACTTTGTAAATATTAATTTTAATAACCTTGACGTAACGAGACCCACAAATAAATAATACTACTGATAATAAACAACAAACAAGCGTAAAACGTAAACTAAATTTTCGAGTACTAAATGCAAAAATATTCGTTAGAAAGCTATCAAGGAAAAAAGCAGAAAATGGCAACAGAAGCCGAAAACAAAAGAAATTAGCACAATTATGTAATAATTTATGCTTAATTAATGTATTTAATTGAAAATCTAATTGTAACTGTATATTTTTTCTATAAACAGCAAAGAAAACCCTTAAAGAAGAATAAAACTTGTGTAAAAATTATAATTAAGATTCGCAATGATATACGTAATTAATTCTCCGATTAGTTAGCACACATCAAATCAGCTCGGCTTATAGGAACCCTTTGTTACATAGCTATGCCAACACCCATATGTAGATCGTTAAAACAAATTGAATGTAATACATTAACTTTCAAATATTAGTAAATGTAAATGTTGATAGGCGAAATAGAAATACAAAATTATAACAGAATATCCACAAAACTCAAACCCAAGCAGAACTAGAAGCATACAAACTAAGCAAATACATGCGCATCATTGTGTACTATTATGGGCTAAATGTTAATTATTAACTAGATTGTACAATTCAAATGTAGTTCATACTATTTAAAATGCAAAAACGGAGTGAAGATGAATAAACTGATGATTCAATATAAGAAACAAAAGCTTGTTGTTATTAATAAAGCGAACTTCTGACTGAATTTTCAACAGACTTTGCAAGGGAATAAAAAGGGTTTAAAAGATCAAAAATTAAATCCTGTTCACGAAGCAGGCAGACAAGGTTCATGCCGAATAAACGACTCAAGCGTTGATAATAATGAGCATGATCCTCCAACCTTCATGATGGGCCCATGAAAACTGAGTCAGATCCAGATCTGGTGCAAACTAATCACAATCAGTCAGGTGATTAATGTGAGGTAGACAATTGAAAGCCTTTGGGTGGGATGGTGAATTGAACGTAAATCTTTCTTTTGTTCCGTCAAGTATTTTTATCATTTAAATATATTAATTTTTTCAAGTGCACAAAGTTCGAAAACTAAGACTCACTGCTTATGCCGCAAGCAGTTCACTGCTTTTAAACTATTCGACATTACATTACATGTAGTATACATGTTAATGTTGTCGACTTTAATATACATGTCAATAAATAGTCGCCATCTGGCGGGGGTTCAGATACTTATTTTATTTGAGTATAATGCACTGAAAAAATAATATTTTTAAATGAACGTAAGCAAACTGTGTTTAGATTTTAAAAAAATTTAAACAAGTATGAACAAGTAAACAAAAATGTATTCCACATAATATTTTTTTAAAGCTTTTTTGATATCTAAAATCAATTAAAAGAAGTAGAGAATATTTATACATAAATTCTCTAGTCTTAAAAGTGGAAGTCTTCCTTTAAATAAGCTAAACAGTTGTCACTTCCGAGTTGAACAACAAGTTATCATCACTTCCCCAATATTTGCCACTTCCAGCTCATTCCGTATGCGAAGTGATGTGTCAACAAAAACTTAAAGCGCAGTTAGGATTTCCTTAAATACGAATATTTGCCGCTTTCCTCTCGATCTCAGCAAAGAGCAGCAGCTGATTGAACGTTGACCGCTTGAACACTGGAGCACCTACTCCACAAAAGGCCGGAAACTTTCAATTCTGCAGCATTGTTTAAAGTCTTTCAAGCCAGACAAACCGGCCGGGGCAGATTTCTATATCTATTTGGGCGCAGCTTTCGGTTTCGATGTCTGTCAGTTGCATTTCAAGCTTCGAACGCTGCAGTTGCGGTCTAACACACCTACCCAAAATCAACAAACAACAAGTAATACTATATTTAAAACTTAATATTATTCTGAAATGTGCGTGGAATTTCTAATTTACATACACAGTAACAAACAAAGCAGTCATAAACGATCTTTATTTACAGACCAAAGTTACATTTGCAAAAGGTTCACATCTTTTTGCTATAAACATTCACTTAAAATATATTTTTTACAATTCCAAAACTCTCGTAATTGCAATAAATTGCTTGCTTACATAAAAAAGTCATCAAATAAATATAAACATTATTTTTTGTGTAGTCACGTTTCCGTAAAATACTTGATTTCAGTTTCGATTCGTTACGTTTTTTTTGTGTTCTCAGTTTCGTTGGGAGCTCGACTTTCTAAATGCTAATAGGAATGAACTTAAAAATGGGCGCGTCACACTCTACAAGTCATCAACTTCCTGGATAATCCGAACAAAGGGGAACGCGTAGTTAATTCTTAAACAGTTCAACTAAATTGAAGCGATTTTGTACAAGCTCTAGTAAGGTGCCGTGCATATCAAATGAGACGACCTTTTTGCTATGATATCATAATATTTGCGTGTGGTAGCAAATCTCAGACAGAAATCAAAGCTCTCTGTTTTTTTTATGGCTTTGGATTTGTTTATAAGTATGTTTATACGTTTGCAATTTGCATTTTTAGTACTTTTATTTGATTAGGCCACACAAAAATGATTTGCAAAACTTTTTATCGGCTCTAGACTTTGTAGATACTTGTTCATTTTGTGTTTGACAGGCAGTGGGATCGCACCTTTGTTGGCCCTTGGCAAAAATTGGTAAATCTAAGGTCAAAACTGTGTGAAAACTGTGTGTTTACTTTGCTCAGACTTAAAGTCTCAAGTACTTTTTCTGGGAAAATATAAAAAACCATATATTGTGAAAGATTATGATCCATGAATCGAGATTCCAATCCAATTTTCCTTTCAATGCATACTCTTCTTAATAAAAACGTTTTCAATTTTAAGTACTTTTCTCAAGAAAGACTTTGATATAAACAAAAACATTGACATATATTTAGTAATGGATATGGCCTGTGATAATTGTCTGCAATTCATTCTTGATGTAATTAAACGCATGGCATGCCGGACAGGCGAAGAAAATGGGCAGCATTCAATTAAGCCCGTGATTCAGCAGTCGCCGGCGATCTTTTATATATGTATATAACGAACAGGCGATGCGATCGGGGGCTCAGTTGCTGATCGTCGACCGTAGCTTGAAGTAGTAGCTCCCGAGAGCTCCGCGTGAAAACCTGGAACCTAACCACTTCAATTGACAACAATTGCCAGGAAAATTGGTAAATTAGCGGATAACTAGATTTATTTTACCAGTGCGATTGACTCTAAAAATGGGAGCAAACATACAGTTTTACTACCGCAGTTTAAGTGATTTTTTAAATATTGAGTTAGTTGACAGTCAATTGTAAGATTATAATTAAAAACTAAAGTTGCCTTGTGATGTTAAAGTTGTAATTGCCGACTTATCATCTCAGATTGTTGTGTGATTTTCGTGAGTCGAATTTAAGTCAAGGTCGATCTTTCGTTGTAAGCGCCGACTGGTCCAACTGCAACCGGTTTTTGGCCATAACTCGGGCCTGTTATCAAACGGGCCAAAGCTCTCTCAGCCCCGTCTGGCCCGGGTCCAAATTAGTTGACCAGCAATTAGCGACCTCTCGTTAAACTTGTCTTACTTCTCTTACAATTAGCCGCATCAACAGAATGAAGCTGAGCTCGGGACTGTTTTTGATCTGCGCCGCTTTGCTTGGCAGCACATCGGCCACGGATGTCAGCCCCTGCCCAAATTGTAAGTATCAATCAAGAGATAAAAATAGTAATAGTAATAAAACCAAGAAACTAATTAAAATGTTGATGAACTGCAAAAAACAGGTTACTCTAAACCTCTTTAAAAAACTACATAATCTCTTTTGATTTACTTGAGTTAATGCTTTGCGAAATAAAAGCAGTTTTTGGGAATAAAACAATTTAAGTAAAAGGCCAGTTTAACAGTTTTTAAGAGAAAAAATTTAATCGAATTTTTAAAAAGTTATGCAATACACAAATAAAAATCACTCATACGCAGAGTTGCATTTAAAACTTATTTTGAAGCAAATTATGATTTTCGACATACAATATGCACGTGTTATTATTGTTGTATTATTATTATTATATTTTTATTTTTATTGTATTACTGTTATATTACATTATGTTATTATTATTTTTAATAGGTGATTTTCCATTACTAATCTCTTTAATCATTTCTCTACCGATCTGCAGCCAAATCCAAGGCTCTGGGTGCCGGCGAGGTGTCCATCTCGAATTGCCCGAAGAGCAAGTGCATCCTGAAACGCAACACGGAGGCCAGCATCCAGATGAAACTCCGGCCAGACCGCGACTTCCAGGAGCTGACCTCCGACATCCAGGGTATTATCCTGGACGTGCCTCTGCCCTTCCCAGGATACTATGGCACCAGTGCGTGTCCGCACATCTACGATGAGGCCGGCGAGAAGAAGGTGGGCTGTCCCCTGAAAGCTGGCCAGGTATACACCTACAAGAATAGCTTCAAGATCCTGCCCGTCTACCCAACCGTCAGTTTGGAGATCCACTGGGGACTGGGCGACAAGCACGGTGATGTGGCCTGCTTCCAAATACCCGCCAAAATCAAGGCCTAGACCCAGAAACATAGACGAGTGCACTCAATGTTAGCTTTTATTAGTGGTAAATCTTAAGATCGTAATCTGCATATGCTTAGTTAGGGATTAAGTACGGTTAAGTGAACGAAAACGAAGCAGGCCATTATTGCGGCATCCAGCCAGTGACGCAAAATGGCCAAAGGATTCCACTGATAGACTCAGTAAATCTAATAATAAAAAACCACAACGAGTTCTACATATTTAGTAGTGCCTGCTCCGATCTTTTCTCTGCCTTGTTTAATTTTTTTTAAATGGTTTTTTAATTGATGCCCGGCATGCAATGATCGCGTGTGATAAATATCTTTCAATTTCGCTTTCCTATGTTGATGTTTTTTCTTGCTTAGCTAGCTTGTTATCTGCATAATTTCAATTTGGCATTCTCAATTGGAAAGTTCACTTTGTGAGATCGTAGGCCGGCACCTGGTCCACTTCGTTTTCGGCGTCGATTTGGGCCTGCAGCGCCTGTTGCAGTTTCCTCCAACTTTCAGCGGCGGCATCATACTGCCCGCCCCTGCCACGCCCCTGCTGCAGCTGATCCTGCAACTGCCGAAATTGGTAGCGATGCTGCCGCATCAGCTGCGTCCACTTTAGGAAATTCCGGTTGCGATCCTCCGATTCTCGACGGCCTGAAAGAACAGGCACAGCCACGGGCAAGTTGCTAGCACTATTCGCATTAGTATTGCTGTTGCTGTCGTCATCATTGTCATCCTGGCCATTCTGATTGTTGTACAGTTGCTCCGCCAAGGTATCAATCGCATATGAGTTGGGTGCAGGTTGCTAAAGAAAAAAAAATTTAAATTATGTTTGTTTTATTAATATGTTTAAAAATAGTTTTTTACATTTACAATTATTTATGTCTATTTTCAGTAAATTCATTTCAAATAATACATTTGAATCATAGCATTAATGTTCTAGAATTTAGCTTTATCGTTCTATTACAGGAGTTTTTTTATTAAAACCCGAAACTCTCAGTCAGCTTAATTAAATTCTTTAACTTAAAATAAACAAATTTTAAATGTAATGAATAAGACCTTTGTAAGCAAGACCCTATTCCTTATATTAAAGGCATCTGTGATGTCCTGTTTCGCCTTACCTGTTTGGCATCTATTACCGCTTTGCCACCGGATCTTTTGCCATGAGCTGTGGAATACATAAACATAACTCGTGAGCAAGTTGTGATGAACTACTGCTTTCCGAGCTTAACCAGCGAGCACTTACCTCCCCAACACGAATGTCCGTATTCCAGGCAGGAACCTGAAAGTATGCAACATTTTTTCCAATTTAGAATAAATCATCATCAGTGGGCACAGCACTAAGACTTTGTGCGCGTAAATTTGCTAGAAAATGAGCCAGTAGCAAGGAGCCACCCGGCGGGCCTAGGCCAAGGCTTTAAAACTTTCTCTTTTACGGTTTTCTAGTGGGAGGTATCCTTTCATGTATCCTTTTCCCTGCAGCCCATTGATGCTGCTACTTTGGATGCTACTTTGCCTTTAAGAGACACATGTTTATTGTGTGCTTGGCTGCTAATGTCGCGACTTATGATAAATGCGGCCATTACAGAGCTCATATGCCGGGCTGGGTAATGCACTCCAAGGAGGAGCAATCAAAGCCCTGCATCCCAGTGTGTGGAAAATTTCAACTGTACCGAGCGAAAATAAGTCATTGATTCTCATAGTTTCATACAAAATATCAAATTTCGTTTGACAGAGAAATTTTTTTTATGAATTCAGATTATATTCTCCTCTAAAATTATTGCATACTGATCTTGAAACATTTTTAACAAAATAAATTACTTCAAAACATATTATTGAATAGGTTGATGTCATAAACTCCAATCGTTTCAAAAAAATTTTTTTTCCCTTTATCTTTTTTTTGCTTATTTTGCTCTTTAAAAAGGAAATATTTTGATAGATAACTTTTTAAAATGGTCCGTTTGAAAAATTTCATTTCATAGGTTTGTAAACATAAAACGTTTTACTTTCAAATATTTAAATTTTTTGTTTATAAGGTTGTGGGTAGAGGGGTTTAAAAGACTTCTGTGAACGCTGTGTTGGTTACACCATCATACATTTAAGATTGCTTTTAAATTATAAAAACACATATCATTTTTGTTTTTGTGACGCTGTGTTGGTTTTGACTTATTTTTCTCAGCTTAGTTGGGTAGCTGCCCGTCAACCTGCAAGTCCAACCTGTGGCTCTTCATAACGCTTACACAATGTCCTTGATGCCTGTCCTGCATTGTGTGCCAAAAAAAGAACTTGGCAGAGGTGGCGACGAAGAACTAATCACACAAATGGACGGCAACGCATCACCGTGAAAGGAAGAGGACTCAGCTGGGACAGGACAGGACAGGACGGGACGGGACAGGACGACCGGGAAGGGATGTGAATACGCTTTGCGCAACTGTCAGTCGGAGGCAGATCTGCAACAAAGAGCAGGAGTTACGGCAAATAGCAACAAGTTCCATGACGCAGATGGGCCAGATGTTTTTGGGGGAGGGGCTGGCTGGCGTTTGCATAAGCCAAGATAAATATATATTATACACGCCTGGCCAGACGATTCCATCATGACTGCCGCGGCTGTTGCTACCCTGGCCATATATCAAACCCGTAATCATTTGTCAATTACTTAAACCGTGGATTAATTGTTGCCGGGCGGCCACGAATCCCATATATTGGTGCATATGAAGCCCACACTTGTTGACAGGCATGGCGGCCATCAGAGATAGCGATTCCCAACATCGAAGCCTTTTGGGGTCGCCGCATCGAAGGGCCGTCATTAAACTGAGTCCCCCATTTAACGGCCCTCTTCTGCGGAATCCCACACCCCTTTTCCCAGTCAGCAGCATAGATACCCAATTAACTTGACCAGCGCATTTTAATAGCCGTATCCTTGATCTTGGCCAGCGTTGGCGGCTCCACTTCTGAATAATGTCTTTTTTTAATAGCGTAAAAGTGCGACGCAATTCGTCTGAAAACCCCATTTACTGGTGTCAGGGAATGTCAGAGTTTTGTTTAATTTTGATTCGGGGAATTCTGGCAGAACTGAGTAAACTATTAGAAGTGTCATTAAAAATGTTATTAAATGTTTTTATCAAGTAACATTCAGGTTTCAATTGTGATTAATAAACTGCGGTGCCAGTGCAAAATGACCGCAAATCTTGCATAACTCAGCTTAAATTTTAGTTAAAGTATTACGAAATAAAAATGTCACGGCTTAACCATAATGCAACTTTACCCAAATTTATTTGAAGTATAAATGGGTTTATATAAAATCATAGGAAATTGTAAAAATATGAAAAAAGGCATCCAATTTTTGTAATTATGTTTAAGAACGTAAAAAAAAAACAAAAATATAAATGCCACCTTCTTGTTTTCCTTTTTGATCTTTATTATCGGAAATTAAGGATTAGTTCAAAAATTGTTGTTGGTATTAAAATTCGGTCTCATTATAAACTAGATAAACTGACCTAATTCGAATTTTAATTAAGATCTTAGTTTTTGTTTTTTCTCTTAAGCCAGATTATTTGTTTAGATAAACTCACTAAAATCTAAAGGTTTGATAAACTCCATGTGGTTCTTTGACCTGAACCTAACCCAATCCACATATATCCAAAAAACGATTCCATATCTGTAACGCGGTTCTTTTGGTCATGGCCAATATCTGCAGGAATCCGGGAGGGGGGATGGTATCTAGGTAGAGGGGAACCACCCACAATTGCAATTCCTGCAGGCGGCACAGCTTGACAGGTTCACACGTTCGGTTTGCGTTCTTATTTTTCCGTTCATTCTGACGCGCTTTCCGCGCCTCCGTGGCTTTCCAAATTACGTGAATTTCCATTACCACTGTGTCACGATTGCCGCTTTTCACAGTGATGCACACAAAATAATCAATGGCTCTATTGTTTTTTGAAACAGTATAAATTAACTTTCTATATATTTATTTTTCTTAATTGAATTTTTGTAAGTGTTTTTTTTTTATTAAAATAATGTTAAATATTATTATCTGTTAACATATATTTTATCCTTATTTATTATCCCATTGATTAAAGAAAGCTACCTATAAAAATAAGGTTTCAAAATTAAATGAAAGAATATATATTCGAAAAGTAATGTACTACTTTGAGCTAGAACATGTAAAGATGCCTTATGTAAACAAATTAAGATGCAATAAGTTTTTGATTTAAATATAAAAATTCAATAAAATGTTTACTATAACAAAGGGTTACTCTTGTTTGATGGCTAACCATCGAGATCAAATAAAATAATTTCTTTCTGTGTGATTGTTGTTTGGCACGCAGTTTGGATTAATTTACGATGGCAATCGAAAGCGTTAAAAGCGTGCAGGAGGAGTCGGTCCGAAGGGCGATTCTCTGATCTATCCGACCCGCTGCGTAAAACCGACCCCCACCATTCCCACCCATTTTCCACTTGTTAACCTGCATTCGCGGTGAGTAAGGTAAAAATACGTAGAAAAACCCCAAAAAGGGAAGCCGCCGAACAAGCGAGCAAACAAAGGCGTATCAACAGGAAAATGTGCATAAAACTCTAACTGATAAAGCGGATTAGGAGCGCAAATGGGAAAAGCGGATGGGGAGATCGGGAAATGGGAGCTGGAGTTTTCCCAGCTAACCATGATATTGGTAACACGTATTACCAGTTAGTTAATCAGCCAGTAGTTTGGTGTTTTTATGACCTAGATAGCCCATTAAGTTCTTGGAAATATGACGAAGCAAAACATTCAATTTCATCACTTAGCCCAAAAGTATGTTGCAAAGTGATTCGATTCGGCTTAATTTTAATAACTCTTAATTACGTTAATCAAGTTAAATTGGAACTATCAAATTAAATTGTATTTTTTTGGAACCCTTAATTATTTTTATTTTTATTTTGTAACTTTTTATACCTGTCTAGTTATTTGAAATAAGGTAGGAAAAAAAATGTTCGAAATTTTAGTTACTTGTAAGAAGAAAAATTACTTTTTCAAAAAAATTACAAAAAAATTGACAAAAAAGACGAATTAATTTATCAGTTTTTTCGGAATGACTGGATACATAATTTCAAACTTATTTGTGAAAAATAAGAAACATTTTAATTTAAAGTTTATTTAGAATTGATTGTACTTACATTAAAAATCGGAAGAAAAAATTTAAAAACTTTACTTTAAAAATTTAAATAGATTCCTTTGTCTATTTAAGAGCTTATTCTTAAACACTTTAAAAACGACTTTATTTGTGGAAACCTTCAATTAAATATGGCTATTCGTTTTTTTTTAACTAGTGGTAAAAGAACGGATATGAAAATTTGATTGAGCCTTTGTTATTTTATAGGAGTTATTATAATAATATTTTTAAGCATATGTAGTTGTTAACGACGTTATGAAGCTCAATGGGCTCTTCTTACTTTACACGAGCTATTTAAAAAACCTTTTTTTAAATATAATTTTTACCTGTCACGAGGGCAAAGAGCGCCACCAACACCACCATAGTCCAACTGCACTTGCTGTACCACATTTTCAATAGAATTTATTTAGCAATCTGCACGCAAATTTTCCGACGTCAGTTTTAATTTGCTTATGTTGCGAATAGTTTTGAAAACTTTTAGCACAGAACACTTTCCACACAATACCAGGACTTGCCACTCTTGCCACTTGTTGATCAGAGTCAGGTGCCAACGCTTTTCGAATTGCCAACAAACTGCGGTCGGCTAACGGCTTTTATAGCTTAGAACATAACGCCGCAAAGATAACGGAACAGCCAATACGAACGGTACTGCCGAGTGAGAAGCCTCCTGCACGAAGACATCCGAGCGAAACCGAAGCGATCCATCTGCCAATGAGCAGTTAGACAGAGGCTCCCACGCAACAGGCTGCCGAGTGGGTTGTGTGTGGTAGGAGGTCTTTGGGGGGTGGATTAAAGTACAGTGGGTGGCAAATAGTAGGTCATTGTGTGGGTGACAGGTGCGTAGTCACGGGGTTTCAAAGGAAAATGCGCTTATTTAAGTTGACACTCAGTTGGACACTTTTTATTGAACTTCCATTAGCATACTTTTTTGAGCAAAAGTATTCAGAGGCATATTCATTCTAACCGACCCCCTTTGCCACACCTCTGAACCAAAAACAATAGCCAAACTATGAAACATGAGTAACTCAATGCAGTTGGCAACCCACGAAATCTAAGTTCATTTTGTGGGAACAGCGGGCTAGCTGTTGAATACAGAGAAACTTTCTAAGAAAAAAATTGCATTAAGATTGATGACTGAAATTCTTTTAAATTATTTCATATCAAAAATGGAACAGTGATTGTGGTGATAACTTTTTCTTTTTGGTAAAAAAGGTCGCACAGCCAAAAGAATAACCGTTCTGTGCAGCTGATGACCTATCAAATCAATTTCAGGTTATTTTGGTAAAATTTATTTTTTTACCAACTTTTGCTTTTTTTATAAGGGTAACCATTATGATTTTTGACGAAAAATGGACGAAAATAAAATTTTTTAGCTAAGAATATAAATTGATTGGAAATTTTGTAACGAATTCAACGAGGTATGACTTTCCAAGATCTGACCATTATTTCCTAGGGTTTTGATTTTTTCCGGATATTTTATAACTCATTTATGGTTTTTGTTCTAACTTTGCCATAATAAGACGCACAGCCAAAATAATGTTTTGGTTAGCCGAGGACCTATACTATCGATTCCAGGTTTATTTGGTAAAATTTATTTCTCAACCAATATTATTTAATTCACAACGCACCTGAACAATGTTTTATTGGACTGCCCTTACACAAAATAGAGTGTGTGAAGATACAATGGGAGCAAGCGCGACATATTACATTTTGCCAGCGGATATTGAGTGGTGTAAAGTGTATTTACTGGCAAGCTACCAAATAGAACATTTCATCGTAATCATTTAGTTTCGAACGCAATCCGGAAGCAAATTACAGAAGTCTGCGCCGGGATAAGTGGTGTAAGTGGCGGTGGCGAGTGTGGACGAGGTTATTAACAGCATTATTGTGTTACGTTTGGTTTGGATTGTGTAAAAGGTTCTCGTCTGCATGGTTACTCCAGTTTGGCCAGGATATCGCTCTCGCGGAACAGCACATACTCGCGCTTGTCGTCCATGTCGACCTTGGTGCCTCCGTATTTGGGCAGCAGCACGCGATCGCCCTCTTTGACGCCAACAGAGAGGTGTCCCGCTCCAGCCGGATTGCGGGCTCCAGGTCCGACGGCCACCACCACGCCCTGCATCTCCTTGGGCACCGACTCCTCCGGCAGCAGGATGCCCCCAGCAGTGGTGGTCTTCACCTCGAAGCGCTGGATCAGGATGCGATCCAGCATGGGAATCACCTTCTTAATAACGTTGGACATCGTCCAGATCTTCGTCTCGACTAAATAGGGAGATTTTGTTGAAGAATTTAGCAACTGTTTCACTATTCTCACAATTATTTACCTTTTTTCAGATTTTTTTCACTTTATTTAATATTGTTTCATTTATTTTTTTTTTTATTTTTTAGCCGGACGATGTGTGTCTTTTGCTTCCCAGCTGTAGACTGAGGATAATAGGGTCGGGTCAAACCTAATACAACTAACAGAAAAAGTCAAGGCTATAGTGATACGACTTATAAATTGAATTTTTAAAAGCCAACTACGATCAACAAAAAATCGGTTATTTATTAATTATAGAAAACGTAAGAAAAAAAGTTTCTTCAGCACCGTAAGCTGTTAATTACTATAGTAAAAGTAATTTAAAGTTATAACTATTTTTAATTTACAATTGTTAAATTTAAAGATATTAACAAAAATTTGATTCACGCATACAAAATGTTAAGTGATGGGCAAGAGAAAATACGCATAAGCAGTGTTGGTTAAACTTAATAATGTACGGTCATTGTTATAAAGAAATGTTAACCATCAAATTTTGATGTATAAAAATAAAATTATTCTAAACACATAAACTTTTTAAAGCTGTCGGCAACGCTGCGTATGCGTATTGTTCTCGTCTAGCCAGCTTTAATTAACTTCAGCACGTGACTCACGAGTCGTGCAAGTCAAATTAAATTCATCTAATTGAGAACAAAGCGAAAACCGCTAAATCAAAGCCAACGCAGCAACAGACTTAAAAAAAGTTGGATTATACGGGAAAAACAAGGTCCACTCAAGTGACGTTTTGCGCGACTGCTTTCTCTTATTAATTTCCCACACTGCAGTCAGCGCCACCTGTTGGCAGCTTGGCCCACTAAGAAGTGGGGCTGGGGTGGGTGTATGGCCGTCCCACTCTCTCTGCCTGTCTAACGCTGTGACTGTGTGTGTGTGTGGGGCTTCCTTCCTTGTGCGTACGTGCCTGTCTCTTGGTGTGTGTGAGTGGGTGTTTGTCTAAACTTTTGACGCGTTAAATGCTGTTTTGTGTGGCTTTACTTTTTTCATCTCATTGTTTTAATATACCCTACATATTCATCAAATTGGGGTATGTTCCATTTAAAAAGGATGTTTTGTTTAAAGATATTGCCTTGTACATATGTACATCAAAATATTCTTATGTTTGATGTTATAGAAATACAATATGCTCGCATAACGTTTATTTTGAAGTTATATTTATTTTCATTTTGATACTCAGTTTAAAAAGGTTAAATTTTTTAAAAATAATTAAAATAAAGTATCTAAAAGCAGTTTAAAAATCGTTTTAGTTTAAATCAATTTAGTTCACAATTAAATAAAATTTAAGGCTATTTGGATTTTTAAAAGTAAAAGATTAAAAACGAATAACTCATTTAATATTCATATTGATTTTTACAGGATAACATAAAACTATAAATGCTACTCAAATCATTTGATAATAACAAATTAAAACGTTGAATAAAGTTTTGAATAAAATCCCTTTTTATTAAATCGACTACAAGGTAACCAAAAGTAGAGAAAGTCAAAGGTAGCTCACACATCTGATTTTTTCACCTCGCCTTCCTGCTGTTTTGCTCGCCCGATTTGCTCGTAAATCACAAACTTCATAATTTCTACGTCACTTTGCGGACGTGTGTGTATGTGCTCGGCTTTGACTGCTCTTGCCGCTTGTTTTTAGCCAATTCTTTTTTTGGCTTTACGTGACGCAGAACAAATCGCTTTTGTTTTAGCCATCTGACTTGTTTGCTCCTTTATGGCCCGCTGCGCTTTGGACTTTGAAGCATTTGCGTCGTATTAATGCGGGTTCTGCTTTCTTTCGCCAATACTCCTTGCAGTTTTTGTGAATTCGGAAAGGATTTCCATTTGGCTGATTGCATTTTCATAACAATTTGGAGGATTACTAATGCGCCATGTTGCCCCTGCATTGGCATGACCTTGAACCAGTCGCAACCTCATTAGAATTTCATTTGTTGTCAACAAGACGCAGACGACAGGGCGGCAATCGATAAGAACCCAAATGTATGGCGAAATTACAATATCATCAGAGTGAATCCTTAGAAATATACGGAAAATAAGCGGGAGCGGAATATGCTAAGCTTTATTTGCAGCCATGGGAATAATTTTAATACAGAAAATTTATCCTTTCAGGTATCCCTAGGATATATACACAAAATACATATAAATATCTGGTTATTAAACGAACTTGGTCCGCCATTTGAATTGAGTTGGATACTGAATATAGTTCTTTATAAACTCTTATCTTAATAGGGTTAACAGTTGCTTAAATATACAATTTTGTAATATAAAATAAGTGAATATGTATTAAGGATCTAAATGTATTCAGAAGCTGCTTAGTTTAAGGCTTACTTAGTTATCATCTGTGTTTCACTTTGGTATGTTTGTAAAACATTTTGTTATTTATCATTTTTTAGGATTTGGTATAAAATTTATTGTTTCATTTAAATTACAACATTTTTGCTGAATATTTGTTATTATTTAGGAACACGATCCATTAAGTCATATAATTTACTTTTATATTATTAATTCTTTTTAAATAACATTCCTATATTTATGTGGTGGGTGTTCACTAAGTGAGTGATTTATATCAGCAGTAAATATAATTAAGCTATAAACCTCACAGGCTTATTTAAGAGTAAGTCCCCCTGAGCTCTGACCATAGTTTAAAGAGCACCAGTTTATTGAATAGTGTGAGTTAAAAGGTCAGACTATTCTTGAACTAAATAATTCTAAATACTTGAAAGACTAGTTCGGGCGTTTTCCCAGCCCGATTCAGCTTCGATATCCGGCACTGCATGAATGAAAAACTTAATCTTGAGGAGAGAGCGCGCTTGTGATTAACTTCTAATTGCCAAATGCAAATGAATGCAAAAGCAGTTTTAACCTAACGCTTTGGTAGCAGTAGCAATAGCGGTGGATACCCCGACGACGGCAAATAACTGGCTTAGACAGAATTCATGGCATTGATCATGGCGTACTGCGAGGCGACTGGCGGCTTGTTGAGGGGATTCTGGGTGGAGTGCACAGATAGAGGGTGGGTTAATATTGGATCTACCCACTGATTATAGGGGCACTTGAATTCATTACCGACTGTTTCGCCTGCTCCGCCGACTCAATGGAGACGCGCTGCGTCTGACTGGAATTGGTTAGTGCCCGTCTCAATCGTCGCGATTCGATGTTATTGCGCGAGTTCAGCGAACCCTTCAACACCTTTTTGCCAAAGAGCACGGCCTAAAAGAAAATAGGTTAGAATTCCGCTAATTTATGAAAAATTTAAGAAGAGCCAACTTGCATCAAAAAATTAGCAATATATTTTATACTACTAGAAATTGTATTTAAACATGCTAAGCAGTTCAAGTACTTACAAAATTACTTGTTATTATTTTATTAAAATATAACTTTTAGCTTTACCTAATTTACAGAATTAATGTTATTTTAATTTTATGTCATTTTTTTTTATAACAACGTAAAATACTCGTAACTTCTTTTAAAAATAATAAAAGTGCATTTTAAATTCTATTTTTAGTTAAATTTTTCATAAATTACCTTAAAAGTTAGTAATGAACCTTATTTTGTAATCTGTTATAAAATTGAATGCCTTTCTAAAATCATGGCATATATATATATTTAAAAGATATAAATAAAGCTCTTCTTAAAAGGTCTTAAAATTAGTTTTATCCATTTTTTGAAAATAACTCACCTTGAAGGCCTCCCGGAACTTGTGGCTCATAATGTTGTACAGCAGCGGGTTGATGCAGGTGGACAGGTAGTAGAGGATCCCGGAGATGTAGGTCATCACCGTGTAGACAACAACAATGGAGTGAGGGATGTAGATGGCAATTAGGCGCTGGGCATGGAAGGGGGCCCAGCACAAGAAGAAGCACACCACCACGGCCACTGAGAGGGGCGGAATCCAGTGGCAGGGGGATGGAATGGATCGAAATGGAATTGGAAATGGAAATGGGGAAGACAAAGCGGGAGACACAGATAAAGAGTCAACGATTATATTTTTGGGTAATCACAATTGTCATCGTAAATGGGGAGAGCCAAAATGACAAACGCAATAAATTGGCCTCAGACGGGTTGATTACCCCTGCTTAGGGCATATGGGCAAACAGTTGGCATACACTCGAGAAAAATAAATTTAAAATTTAAAAGCATTGAACGTTTAATCTTATTCTTGAGTATATGTTTTAAGCTGGTGGTTTTTTATATCTAAATTGTAAATTTGATTAAAATTGAATACAACAAAGCACGAATTTATATTTTGATTCTTCCTTAAATACAATTTTGAATCAACCAATTTAACCAATGGTTAATCCGAAATTTATTATAATTTCCAACTAAGTTGGGTTAATTTTAATATTTATGGAAGAATCACACGTTCTAAAATATAAACTCGTACTTTGTTATATTTAATTAATATTAAAACTTAAGACTTAAGTCCTAACAATAATAATATTCTCATAAGTTTTAAAGAAATTAAAAAGCTAATATTTTCATTAAGGAAAATTTCTACTTGCTTCTTTCTCCTGTTTCTATTAACTGAAGCTGTTAGCTATTTTTCTCAGTGTGCCCAATCTATTTACGTGGCGTTTGCTTAATTACCTAGCATCCTGAGTACTCGCCGGGTGCCATAGTGATTGAGCCGACCCCTCACCGAGCTGAGTTGGGCCCCCGAGCCGCCCAGTGCTCCCGCTCCTCCTGCTCCCGTTCCATTGATATTGACAGCGGTACTGGACCCCGCATATCGGTACAGGATCGTTTCGCTGGGCACGCTCTTCAGCTGCTGCCTCCTCGCTGCCGAGGCAGGACCCTCTACCAAGGTCGACCGGTACAGGTGCACACCGATCAGCAGATACAACACCAGGATGATGGACATCGGGGCCAGGAAGAATATGAAAGTGGACAGCTCGAACGAGTGCTCCACAATAACCCGCACTATGTCGCACCTTTCGACTCCCAATGTATGCCGAATTCCGAATTGGGCTGCCAGCGGAATGGCCGTGACCACGGCCGTAATCCAAATCAGCACAATAATCCGGATGGCGCGACTGAGTTTGCTCATGGCCTGGCCCAAGAACGGATGGCAAATGGCTATGTAACGCTCCACCGTAAAGGCCGTAATCGTGAGCACCGTAGCATTAGCCGATGTCTCCGCCAGCATACCCCGTCCAATGCAGACGTACTCCCCGAAAACATAGGGGTACTTGGACCAGATGTAGGCCACCTCCTGTGGCACTCCCGACAGCAGTAGTAGGAAATCCGAAATGGCCAGCGAGAAAAGGTAGTAATTCGTGGCCGTGTGCATCGACCGGTTCTTTTTGATCACAATGCAGGTGCTGATATTGCCGACCACTCCGGTGACGAAGATCAGGGAGTAGATGACCGTAACGGGTATCACAATCGCCAGCGGATCGCGAGGCGGTCCAAGAGCGTGGCTCGCATTGCCAGCGGACATGGCGCCGGCTGATTGGAATTTTTCCCCTTTTGTTTTCACAAAATTTCCACTAGCAGCGCTAAATTCCACTGCCGTTTAACTGCGGCTGCGACTCGATGTCCCCTCAACTATGCTAATTATAATAATTTATTGGAGGCGACAGGGCGGAGGGACAGGTCTGGATTCGCGCTTCTCGTTTCAAGATTCGAGATTCTCAATTCTCGATTGTCGACTCTATATATTCTATATGCTCGACTGGCACGCAAACGCACCAAATTACCGACGAGGTCGAGATCCGTAATTCGAACCTGGCCACTTCTGGGGGCTCGACTTTGTAACTTTGTAACTTATCGAATTTGATTTTGATTCCGATTCCGATTCCCGAGAGCAACTGCAACCGCACTCCAGCGCGCTCCGAACTTATCTGATAAGCCGCGGCGACAGTTCATTCAGATTTGTATCTGTATCTGAAAGCCAGCGACGAAGCGTCGAAGCGTCGCTGCTTTTCCCTCACATGAATGCGGAAGGTGAGCGACATGGCTGTAACGACCAAGAGTCCAGCGAACGTGTCAGGCCAATTAAATCTTTCGGAGCGAAGCTATCTTTATGGGAATCGCCTATGCTGGGACTGCCCACAGGGTCTTCGAAAACAACGCAAATTCTGGGCAATTAAAACGGATAATTAACAAAAGCGTTTAATTATGTTTGTTTTGGCCCATTTAAAAAGCACTTAGTTGTCTTTGCGAACTTGAGATGCACATCATTTTACTTAAGCCTAGAAAATGTAAACAACACATCAATGTTTAATATTAAAGGGAAAACTAGAGACAGTAAATGGATAAGTTGAGAGATGTCAACCGTGCGTATAATTGATGTGGAATTCAAATTATCCCTTAAAAATTTAAATATTAAACTTGTATTTAAATTTATATAAGCAACAGCATAACAGTGTAAATAACAACTAATTTACCGTTTGGGCATAAAAGTGTCAATATTTGAATTTAACAGTATGCTTAAAATAAGTTTCAGTCACAGATAAGAACAGGGCTTAAAAAACAAGTTTCTAACTTAATTCTTTAATGTAATACATTTTTTTAATTTTCTTATACATAAGAATAAAACATTTGGCTTATAGTTTAAAAGGTGTTAAATCACATTGATGTTAAGTAGTTGTATTGAGAGGGCTTTCTTTGAATGCCAACATTTCGCGCACCTTTCAGTCATATTTACGGATCCGTTTCGGGCCGCAGTCGTGTGTGTATTTTGGCAACAATAATTCATAGTGTCTACGGAGCAGCAACGTTGGCTCGGGACATTAGCCACTGTGCGCCAAGAACAACAAAAACAGCAGCAGAGCCACTAACTTGGCCGAATGCGTTTCGCGACTCTCAAGACCGCTCGGCTTTTTAAGTTTGCCCACGCTGCCGACGGGTGACATTCTCTATCAGCCACATAATATTTTCATTCATTTGTTTCGTTTCGTTTAGCACCGTCAAAGGCTAAGTGTGCCCACCACTCCGGGTTATCACCATCCCATACATCCCCCCCCCTAGTTATCGGCCATAACCCGGCACACGCCCCTTGATGGGTGTCAAAGTGCGTGCAATGGGTCTGGAATTTGGCACGAGTCGAATGGTTTTCCCACTCGAAAAGCTTTTCGCGTGCAGCACTCGCTTCACCGACCTGGAAAGCTTTTCCACCCACTGCACGCCGAGTGGGGGAAATGTGGCAAAAAGCGGAAAAAGCCCATCAATCAACGTCGCCGGGTGATGTGGGTGAAGGATGAAAGCTCAAGGGCTGCACCGCCAAGTACTTCTGAATTACAAAGATGGGTATGACTCTCACCCAGTGACAATATTAAATCACTAATACAAGCACTACCCAAGGCACCTTTAACAAAATATAAACCCAGATTTTCATGGCATTGAAACAGTTTAAAATTATTCAATCAATTTCTTAAAAGTTCTATAAGGAAAACAAAAAATAAAATATATAAATATTTTATATTTTCTGAATTTGATTACGGTTTAGAAAGTAAAACTCTCCATATTCTTATAAAAACAATATACACAATTTAACTTTGAAATATTTTTATTGGGTTTCTTCAAAAGAAGCTGAATATCTTTTATATGTAGCACACTTCAGAAATTAATCCTTTATCAGGGATTACATTTTATTTCGTTTACATATTGATTAGCTTATAACACATGCAACATTTAATAAATGTTTAAAAGTTGATTAAGTAAAATAAAGTTCTTCAAAAGAATATATTCCAAAAGTTCCATTCTGTCTTATCGGGATAGTCTGGCTTCCCTTATACGTATATCCACCTATTTTTATTTAAAACTTTTCTCAAAACTGCTCTTATATCTATCGATTAAAATATGTCGGATAAGGGTTACATTTGAACATCGACTTACTCTAACAGCCTCTTTTCGCAAACTCGTTCCTTGAATGATTTTAATCAACCGTATACACTTAATCTACCTAAGCTTCCATAAATTATACACATATTGACTTGCACTTATTACACATACATTGACTTGAACGACACCCAAAGATTATTTGTTTAAGTATAGTGTTATGCCGTTCGTTAATTCTGCTTTAAATAGGTATACCAAAATGCAAGCTCTTCGGGTTGTTAATATGTTTAAAATGTTTTTAAATATGAGTAAAGTCTAAGATAAAGTCTTCGCTTGTTGGTATTGCTTAATCCTTAAAAAAAATCATGATAATGAAATAAGATATCTTAGTTAATAGAATCAATTGTAAATAGTTTCAGTTGTGCTTGTTGAATAATTAATCACTGAAATGTTTAGATGGGTTTGGGTGGGAGGTACACCTGTACTTTGATATTTGGCTTCTGTTCGGTGTGATCTCAAAGTAGAAATCGAATGGAGTTTTAAAAAAAATCTAAGTATCACCTCTAAAGTTTTTCCCACAGTTTACAGGGCTTAAAGTAATTTCCTTAGGGATAAATCAATGTACGTTATACGCTAAACATCCCGATCTATGCCATAGTAACGGCGCCTAAACCACAATCTCGATAATCTCGGTCTCATCATCATCGAGCTCATCATCCTCCCGCCTCCCCCAATCGTTGGGGGGCGTGGTTCGGGACCGTCAGTGAATATACCTCTCCTGCTAAAGGAGCACCTGCTTCATTTGCGGTCGCTGTGCCTCCAAAATCCGCTGGGCCTGCTCATGGTCCATTCCGTCAATGGAGCAGGCAATCAGCTCCACTAGGTTGTGTCCATATGCCAGGATATGGTGGATGGATTGCAGCGTCAGCTTGGCACAGTTGCTCAAGTTGACGATCCTCAGGCGCTTCAGATTACTCACAATAATCCGCACAGTCTCATCATCCACAGTCATGCAGCTGGAGACGCAAAGTGCCTCCAGAGATGGACAGTTTTGTGTGACGGCCTCAAAACCCTCTGCCGAAAGTCGGGTGCAATAGCCCAGAGAAAGGGCACGCAGTTCCGGCAGCTTCAGACCAATCTTTAGGGCTTGATCTGTGAGGTTGCGACATCCCCGAAGGTTAAGCTCCTTCAATCCCCGCAACCGACTAATGGGATATGGAGTCTCGCCAAAGCCCATTAATCCTTGATCAGTTATCTTCACACAGTAATCGATGTTCAGGTTTCGCAGTCTCGTTTGGTATCTGTAAATATTTAGGAATTAGTTGTTTGCCCATTTACCGAATCAATAAAAATATAAAATGATTCATTTATACCTGCAAATGGTGGCCATGGTGCGGTCTGTAACCGCTTGACGACAATTATCCAAGCTGAGGCGCCGAAGATTGGGCAGTCTCTCTAGTAGCTGACACATGGAGCTCTCATCTAAAAAGATGGTTTCCTCTAAATGCAGCTCCTGCAGGACATAGTTCGTGTTGGCGACCAGTCCCTGGACCAAGCCCATTCCCGTCAACTCTCTACAGTAGGCCATGGTCAAGGCCTCCAGCCGCCCACTCAGCTGACGAAGTGCGTCAATACAATTGGCGTTGAGTTGGACGCAAAACATGAGATCCAGCACCTTCAAAGTGCTCTGCCACTTGTCGGCTATGTAGAGGAGTAGTTCGTTGGTGAGCGATAGCATTCCAGTCAAATCCAACTGGCGAATTGGTGCTGATTGAGGCACGGCTCTTAAGACGGCTTCCAGAAGGACCAGATGACAATTACCGGACAGCTTGAGAGTACGTAGACTGTGCATGGTTTCGAATGCCTGGCACCACTCCCGAGTGTCGATGCCGGGTGAACAGCTGAAGAAGATGTCCACACACACCAAAGTGTCCGCATGATCCCGCAGGACATCGAGCAAAGCGTTCTCGTTGTTTCTTCGAAACTCGAACTGCAGGTGCCTCAACTGCACCTTGTTCTCCGTCCGACGCAACTGCAGGAGCATTAGCAACTTCAATGAGGAGTCCAGACTCACGCCATCGCATTCGAATCCCACCAGGTTGGCGAACTGCTTCATATCCAGGCCATCCACCGACTTTAAATGGTGGTCATCTATGGAACTGGTGGTGGCAATCGTTAGAACCTTCAGGTTGGGCATCTTGCCATCAATATTCCGGAACACAGGAGCATGACGAACTTGCAGATGCTTCACCTCGTGACCCACAAGTCGCAGGAAGTTCTCCAACTGGCGGCACTGGCGAAGGTTTCGCAGTTCGACCCGCTCGAAACTCAAGTAGCAGTTTCCTTCCTTCGCATGCTGGTGGATCGCCTCCAGATTGTGTTGTGTCACTATAACTTTGCCCTTCTCCATGAATCGGCGACGGTGGACCAGATCTCGGCATCGCCAGGACACCAGGCGCAATTGCTGCAGATCGTTGTAGGACAGGTAGGACATTATCTCCAGCCACATCTCGTTGGGCAGTTGCTCGATGTCGGCTGTCGGCTCATCCTCTTCCTTATTTGGGTCTAACTTTTCGGGAGTGAGCGGCGGCGTGGGAGGCGCCGCTATGGAGCGGGCCAAAACCAGCAAGGGATTCATATTCAACTCCATTCTATTGGGAGTCTGCAAAGAAACAATTTCGATATTATTTGAATTTGAGTTCCTTTTTGTATTTAGTTTCAGTTGGCACAGAAAATAGGCGGAGAAACCAATCGTATTTATTCTAAAGTTTCATTAGTCCGCATTAACCTGAATCTGATAAAAAAAATCAAATTAATAATTACCGGAGACTAATAAACTGCAAAGTAATATACTTAACCTGTGATTGATACATAAACTATAATGGATTCAAACATATTTAAGCCTATATTTTGGTTAGTATTAAATCTGATTTCTAAAGTAAAAATTTGAAATTTTATAAGAACTCTTTGCTCTGGTAAGTAAATGTATATCTCCGATCTTGTTATACTAAATGTCTAGTTGCTTGACAAAATTCCAACTTAACCATAGCAACCATCAAAATTTATCAGTTGCGATCCTCCCCTTAGAAGGTTCGACGCACCTGAACCTGACCACCTGTTCTTCGTCCAGTTGAGTGTCGTTGCCATGGCCAACCGCGATTTTCCACCACTACCTCTTTCACTTCCCCACCCTCTTAAATTTTCCATAATCGTTCACCTTTGTGTAACTGCAGCTCAGCCTCTCGAAAAGCCTCTTCTCGCGGCGCTGACTCGGTTTTCCACTCGTTATCAGACTGTTCCCCATGCAGCAACTCTATTAATTACTGACCTTTGATGAAGTCTGATCTTTATTGTGTTTTGTTCGGTTTATTTTTTTAGCTGCTCAGTTTGAAAAGATTTTTACAACCTTGCCGTGATGGATTATCACAATTCTGTTACTGGCTTATGCATTTTTAACTCATTTCAACTCGATTTGTGCGGTGTATTTGGAGTTGCTTTAATGATTCGTCTTGTTTTCCAGTTTTTGGTTATTGTTTTGATATATTTTGTCTGGAATTGTCGATGGGTTGATTTTCTTTCACTTTAATTTGTGTGAAGTAATGTTAATACACATTTTCTTCGCTTATTGGCACAATGTTTGTTATTATTTTGGCATTTGCATAAAATGTTTGCTGCGCACTGAAAAAGTGCGTGGTGGTTATGTTTTCGTTTTCTGTGCGTTGAACGACTGAACTTTCTTTTAGCTCTTGCTGCCTCAAATCTCTCGCGTTAATTGTGAAATATTAAAATGATTTTTCAATTGTTTCCAGCGATTTTGGTCTCCAATTCGACAGCAACCTGCTGCCGCTGGTCGGGTTACAAAATCCAAATGCGAACGGAAAACAAACTTCTCACAGCTGTGTATCTGTATCTAATGACATGAAAACCGCTCGTCCAGGGCCGCAGATACATTTTCAGATACAGATACTTCTGCGTAGATAATTTCACTTAACACGCATGCCCTCTCTTGCTCTCGCGAAGGGCCCTCTCCCTTGCTCTCTCGATTTGTTTATGTTTGCCGCCGCTTGTGACCCACATACGAAAAAAAAACAACAAAAAACCCACGGGGGCGGCCTTGATTTCGGAGAGAGAGAGATTAGGAAAATTAGAGAGCCAGAGAGAGCGTTAAGTGGAAATTATGTTCCGGTAAGAGCTTCATAAAACCCACCCCCGTTTTGTGCAGTGCAGTTAGCGCAAACATATTACGAAATACACAAGGGGTATTCACTGTGCACAACAATTGCTATTCTTTAAGTACAGTCAAATTTTAATAATATGTGTGTAACATGAACAGAGCCGATTTCAAAACTGCCCGATGAAAAGAGGGTATTTTTGTGATGGGTTTTCTGATTTCGTTTAAAAGAGCTATTGGTACATATACAAAGTACGAAATCTTGTAATCAAAATCGACTTTAAACAAATCAATTAATTGAATCAAATCAGATACTTATGGTCTGGAAAAAAAAAATCGAAAGACTTTTTCTGCAATTAAATCAACACTTGCTTAACAATTATCCCTTGCCCCATTCAATATTAACAAAAGCACAACCTATAATTTGGCCACGTTGTTGAGATGTAAAAAGCAATTATATTAGATTGCATGATTGTAGCAGTGCATTTTTTAAATAATATAAAAATACAGTCATGGTTATAAAATTGATATGTTACTTGATTAGGAAATGATTATTTACCGTACAATATTATTAAAAAATGCACCCATTTTATATATAATGATTATTATTATTATTAAGAAATACTCTTCCATTAAATAAAGGAAGTAACATTTTAAAAATTTACGCTGTATTTTTATTGTTGTTTTTAAGGTTGATATTTTGCGGTAAGGTTTACGAACACGTAAGTAGATGTTCGCCTGTAACCAATCCAATGCGATCATGAAACCAACAATTAAAAATCCAAGCGGGCAGGACCTTTTTAATTACGTCTATAATTACCCTGAACTTTTTGCCATATATAAGAAGTCCAGCCGTCCTCGCAGATAAGTTAACTAAGGTGAGCTCACAATGAAGACCATGGAAATAAGGAAGCCAATCCGGATGGAAGACTTTCTGCGGCCGCAGTTGTTTCAGAAGGTGGCTCAAATGGTACATTTCCATTGGCGGAGAAATCCAGAGGATAACAGCTTGGTGAACGCCCCCAACTGGGCCTTTTGCTTTTCGGCAATCCTCAATATCTTGTTCTTCGGTTGCAATGGTTGGGATATCATTGGGCATCTGTGTTTTGGCAATCCTTCCAATCAGAATCCGCCCGTTTTAAGCATCACCTTATACTTCTCTATACGAGGACTGATGCTTTTCCTAAAACGAAAGGATATCGTTGAGTTTGTTAAGGACCTGGACCGCGAGTGCCCACGGGACTTAGCCAGCCAGTTGGAAATGCAGATGGATAAGACATACCAGAACTTTTGGCAGCGCTATCGCTTTATTCAGATATACTCCCATGTGGGGGGTCCACTGTTCTGCCTGATGCCGGTGGTCCTTTTCCTCCTGACCCACGAGGGAAAAGGATCACCTGTCGCCCAGCATGAGCAACTTCTTGGGGGCTGGCTGCCTTTCGGTATACGGAAGGATCCAGACTTCTATTTTCTGGTCTGGTTCATTGACATGATTTGCACGACTTGCGGCGTCTCCTTCTTCATCACCTTCGACCATCTGTTTAACGTGATGCAGGGACACCTGATTATGCACCTTGGCTATCTGGCACGGAAGATTTCGGACCTTGATCCCCGCAAAAGTTTGACCAACGAGGCGCAGTTCTTCGAGGATCTTAGGTTGCTAGTTCAGAGGCAGCAGCTTCTTAATGGGCTTTGTGGCAGGTAATTATTTGTAATGTAAGATTTATACATTCTTATTTTGCTAAAATTTCCTTGTTAAAAATCAAGATACAACGAAATCTTTAAGGTGGCTTTTCTAGTTAGCAATTTTGTGGGCGCCGGGTCCCTTTGCTTCTACCTCTTTGTGCTGTCGGAGACTTCGGATGTGTTGATCATAGCCCAATACATTTTACCCACTGTGGTCCTGGTGGGTTTCACGTTTGAGATCTGTCTTCGTGGCACACAGCTAGAGAAGGCGGTAAGCCATAATGGATTAAACATTAGTAAAGCCATTAAAACTCCATTTATTTTGATTCTTAGTCTGAGGGGCTGGAGTTGTCCCTCAGGTGCCAGGAATGGTATATGGGCAGCCGGCGGTACAGGAAGTTCTATCTGCTCTGGATGCAGTATTGCCAACGTACTCAGAAACTAGGGGCATTTGGCCTGATTGAAGTGAATATGGTGCACTTTACCGAAGTAAGTGAATTTTAAACGTAATCGATATATTTACCGGTACATTTAATTTATTTACAGATCATGCAGCTTGCCTATCGACTATTTACATTCCTAAAGTCTCATTAAATGCACACTTATGCATAATAAATGTATTCTATTTCAGAATTTTTTATTTCAAAAGGAAGATATAAATTAGTAGCTTTAACTTAAATCCATTTTAGCTTGCACTTTTCTTATAATCTTTCATGCTTGCCTTTTGTGACGCTGATTTATTCAAATATAGTAACGAATCATATTTCACAGAAACAAAAGAAACAAAAAGTATGTATTAAAACATATTGAACTTATCATCATTTGTTTTATATTATTAATGTATTTCATATTCGCTAGGGTACAAGAGGCACAAGACTGGAGGGGTAAGACTGACTATAGAAATGTCTGATCTTTAAGAATCTAAGCCAATTTGGGAACGAAATCATTCGTTGTCGTCCTGATGTCTGTAGTTTACTTATGTAGTTTGGGTTTCGATTTTGAGTTTGGTTTCGATTTTCCGAAATTATATGATTTAGATTTAAGGATTCTTTTTGGGATCTTTGAAGGGTGATTTTCTAGCTCTCAGAGGCTGCACTCTAGAATGCTGGGCAGAATCGGTCTGGGTAACTACTGCTCCCGATGTGGATGATTCCATCAGGTGTGAATTACTGATATCTAGGACATTGGAGCATTTCCTCCCAACTGTACCTTGGTGACAGTGCTTAAATTTCGTGGCATTAAATTAAGAATATCAAGGGACTTCCAGAAACTGTCCAGCTGCAGATGTCACTTTATGATGGTCCAACAATGATTTCGCTGTTCTATTATCAAAAGCTTCGAATCACAACTGCACCTGTGCCAAACAAGTGTGCCATAGTTGTTGAAAGTGTTTAACCTCAATTGTGGTTGCGTATTTTCGTTGCACTTCCGAGAAACTAGTACCCCGTAGTTCTTCATCGAATGCATGAAGAACTGATCTTTGCTTTCCGTTCCAGGACCGCAATCATACTTACGGTTTAAAGTCAAGAAATATGTAATTGTTCAACATCTTGCTGCAGATTCTTGCAAATCTATGTATAATTAATCGAAATACCTTTGGGTTGTGACCGACTGTCAGCCAGGGTTGAAAAGACCTTAGAGTCACAGGGCTGTCTATGTTTCTGGTAATCGAAAATTCGATGATGCAGGGGAAGCTCCCTATTGATAACAACTTTGGAGAATGCAACTCTGAAAATAATCGGAATAATAATTACGTCGTAGCAACGCCGCAATTCCATCAGATACGCAATTAGAAAAGCTGAATCATGTTCAATGTAATATCGCACTACGGAGTTATATCCGATCGATGGTGCCACTGCTACTGCAAAGGACAAAGTGGTAATGATCTGCAGATGATGAACACGGACTCCATGACGAATTACGGAGTAATGACGATGTACAGTTGCAACAGGAAAACAAAATCTGCAAACACCGAAGATTAAATCCGTAATTAATTATGGAGTTTTGGTGCTGCACAAGTGCTCTTGCAAGTCGCAGCTGCTACATATCATCGATTTGTATAACTACGGAGTCGTGATTAACTGTTTGAGTTACTGCAAATCGGTTAAAGAAAATGTGCCTAATGCGATTGGCGACCAGGAAAATCCGACCAAAATCGGTGAGTGTTTTTAACTTTAGCACGAAAAAGATTGATTCACCATTCCGGTTCCTTAGGTTCCACGGAAGTCATTTTGTATTGTCAGCAAAAAGCCACGGAAGTTCCTTCACTAAAACTACTTAATCGCCAAAAGGAAAAAATCTTCATCACTCCAATAAAGACTACATCTGAATCCACTATAACTTTGCAAAATCAGACATATTTTAATAACTCAAGAGCTCTATTTACACATCCAATGGAAATCTTTAAACTACCGGCAAATACATTAAATCAGAAAGGTTTAATTACACCAAACAATCCAATAAAGCGTCCAATAGAATCGTCTACTGGAATCACGGGTAATCCGCAAAAATATCAGCTTGTATCTACGGAGCGTCCGGAAAAAATTTCTAGATGTGATTTAAATATCACAAACAATTTATTGAAGCGGTCAATGGGAACATCCGGTAATCCACGTAAAAAGCTGATCTTGACTGGTTCTCTGCAGGAGGGGACCATTCCAAATCGATTACAAATGTGCAACGGATGCGCCAAGGGATTGCAAGAGTATATAAACGATCCCCGATTCGCAACTTTGAAAGAAAAAATTACAAAATTGCGGTGCCAGTACTGCTATTACGTTAAGGAGAAGCCTTTAAAGTGGACGGCATGTTCTTACAAATCGAGTTTTACTGGTCACCATGCAACTTGCTTTTATCCCATGGCCACCAAATATTACATAAATCTATGCTTGACAGGCTATCATTGCAGTTAATAAAAATGGTTCGTTTAAACTTAACAAACTCATTATGATAATTTACTTCATTAATGCCTAAAATGCTGAAATACAAATCACAGAGTTAATAAGTTCATTACTTGCTTTAAAGGAATGACATAATCTGTAATATACTTCTTTTTCATTTAATGTCTACTTAAGTATGAGCTTACAGTACAAAAAGCAAAACCAGAATAAAATTGTTTACATTTTATAATTACATCTGTAAAATTTGAAAACATGGTTTTTTTAAATAAATAAAATGAAACAAATGGGTAATTTTTTGCGAGTTCGTCTTCCGAATAAGTATTGTGTCCACTGGGATGTTTTTAAATGTTCAATCCTGAAATCCTTTTAACGAAAAGCCGATTAATTTGTACCTGTAAAAAATGTTATTAAACAACTGTTTGGCGGAGCGGACTAAAAATCGATAACAATGCTTATTACCATGTAAAAATATTCCCAAAGGGAAAACGTACTTGGATTGATTGAAATTGCAGCAATATAAATCGAAGCCTGCCTGATTTGCTTGCAACTCAGGGTTCAGTTGATTTTATAGGGAACTCCAAACAGGATCATGATATCACCAAGACGTGCACTGCAATTTGGATTTATTTGGTTTTGCAACCTGAATGGCATAACCACGTGCTACATCTCCTCGGGGAGATTACGCCAGTCCCAATTTCTGTCCTGCTATCGGATAATCCACAACTTTCTAGTTATTATTTTGACGATAAAGTTCCTGATGGATTTTTGGCACTTCAGTGCGGATTCGTTCGAGGAATCTCCGCTGGTGAGGCTGGCTGCCATTACATACTTCGGATTAGTATTCCTGTCCCTGATCAGTTGTATGGGTTGTGCTCATCGACGGCAGGATAGGATTTGTAAAATGATTCATAAACTTCAGGAACTGGAGGGGATAAGTAAATCACGGGGCTACCGGGTGCCCAAAAGCAATAAGCGATTTCTAAACTTTCTCATGGTAACCCTGACTTGCCTGCTGATCCTTCGACTGGCCATCCATGCTGCCTTAAATGTCAGTAGATTTTTGCGAGGCAACCACAATCCCTGCAACTGTTTCCTCTCCGAATGCATGATCTTCGCCACGAACTCTCTGGCCTTTGGACTCATGTTGGAGATCTGCCGGAACTGGTGGCGGCTGCAGTCGGGTCTCGAGATGGTGATCCTGGACCCGAAACCTTTTCCGGATCAGCTTTGTCGCCTGCGTAAGCTGCAAACCATGTTCCAAACGCTGATTAATATGACGGATGAGGTTTGTTTTGCCTTCAGGTAAGTGTTGATTTATTTATTAAAAAATCATTTTCTATATTAATAATTTCGATCCTTTTACCCTTTCAGAGCGTATTATTATAATTATGTGCTATCCAATTTGTCATTTTCAAGTTATTAATTTTGTGACCTATTTTTTGCTTGCCAAAATTTGCTTTCTTGTTTTTTTTGCATTATTAGTTATAAATGTTGTAACTGTTCACTTTACATACAAAAGTAAAATCATCTAATTTGTATATTCCACTTTAGGTTTGTTTTTCTGTGCTACCTGATGCGGAATGTGTGGAGTGGCATACGGGTCGGATACATGTTTGTTCGCGTGTTTCTTGGCCACAGTGCCATAGAATCGGAACTGCAGTACATGCAAATGGTATTTGTCACCTGTATTCAACCGCTGCTCTTTTCGCTGATGATGAACACCCTGACGCACACCGCAAATTCCCTTTTGGAGACTACAAAGGAAGTGATCAGGGGGCTTTATAGCCGGGATGTGCAGTTGGAGCAAAGTGTGAGCTCCTCAATCAAAGGTCCTATTTCGTTTTTTATGTCCTTTATTTTCCCAGATGGAATGGTTCTCCTTGCAACTGGCGGAGCAGAACACTTACGTCCATATTTTCGGGACTTATCGCATGAATCGCAGCTTGGTCTTCGACGGCTGTTCGGTTATTCTGCTGCATGTCATCTATATGGTCCAGTGTGAATACAGCTCGATGTTTTAGTGACAAGCTTATTTATCTTTACTTGGATTTTTTGAAGTCGATAAATGGAGTGCTGCACAAATATTTAAAATTAAACTTCTTTAATTTACACAAAAAATTATATTTCACAAAACTGTTGGTCCCTTACAATTCGCATTCATGCCACCGCTTTATTAAAACAACCTGTTATATTATTTTAAGCTGTCTTTTTTAATTTACTGATACGTTCAAGGATTCATAACATATTTAGGTGCGTGATTTTCTGAGTTATAATACAGTAAGTAATTTGAGCAGACGATCGCATCCTCTTCCTAGTAATTCTAACCCTTAAATACAACTATTCCTGAGCACCTCCCCGCCGTTAGTTGTCGTCGATCCTACGGATGAGGACGCGGATGGGGATTCCTGGCCACCCGCAGCGAAGGTCGCCGTGGTCCTCCGACTGGGACATTCCCATTCGAGGCCGTGGAAAGTCGGGGCAGACGCGGATTGACTGGCGGACCCATGACCCGGTCGACGGGATCCATCTGGCTATCGATTTGCGGCAGGGGCGAGGCCGGCGACCACTCTGAACTGGAACTGGAGCCCGGTGAGTCCGATCTAAAAGCAGATTAAGTATAAATATTAAAGACCATGTACTAGTTTTGTTGGAATTAACTCCAAACTTAGAGGCTTATTTTTAGACAGTAGAGCCTAAAATAAACGGCCAAAAGGACACACTTACCCAGCTGTGTAGATGGGCGGTAGCTTTCTCTCGTAGTTGCCGGTGCTGGGCGTGACCACACCCGCATGGATCTCCTGCTGGTAGAGTCCATAAAGCTCCCGTAATTCGTCCGGCAGATCCACGTTGCCCTCTTCGATGAGCCGCCTTTGGGAGCTGATGATGTCCTCGCACAGGCGCCGCTGCCGCTCCGCCCGGAGCAACTGGAGGTCACGTCGGCGCAGTTCCGCCTGGCGGGCCAGTCGCTCCGCCTGCAGGGAGACCTTGTCCGCCTCCAACTCGTGGACGCGGCAGAGCAGGGCCAGCAGTTCCCGCTCCTCGTCGCTACTAATGCGCTCTGGAAGCTCCTGTGCGATAAAGAAAGCCCGCATGTTACCTATGAAAGGATGCAGTGCATTGGATTATGACTCACATCCTCCAGCTTGACCCCCTTCTGGCGGCACTGCTCCAGCTCGTGCTCCGTTCGCTCTCGGATTTCCTTATAGCGCCGTGTTTCCTTCTCGATGGCCGCCAGCTCGCCCCAGGCATTCTTCAGGGCCACCGATCCCTCTGATTCTATGTCTGCAAAGAAACCATTAAGGTTACATATGAACAAAAGGTTTTGGTTAGAAGTATGTCTTGATTATATTGATTTAAATCCTTTGTAAGACAATATTTTATTAGTATCTTAGGAAAGAGAATATATCACTGACAAAAACTAATAGCAACTAGGACTATTTAAAAGTAGTAGAAAAATTTTAAAGTCAATAACATTTTTTAGCATGGACTTTTAACAAAGGGCTTTTAAAAAGACGTGGAAAAAATATTTTAAGCATAATTATATTAAGGAAAAATTTTTTGAATGTTGAAAACATATAATTAAAATTATTTGATTATGGTTTTCAATATTTAATGAAGAAAGAAGAAACCCACCATCGTCGCCCATGGCGTCATATAGTTTCCCGATGCGTCCTTGCCAGTGGGAGATGATCATGTGCTGCCGCTCGGCATCCAGTTCCAATCCCAGGAGATGACTTTCGGCCTCGAGGAGCTTTCTTCGCAGCTTCATTTGCTGCTTGAAGGTGAGTACGATCTGCTCGCGAAGGTATCGCAGCTCCGTCTTCCGCTGCTCGTCCTGTTCCTGGACAACCTCGGATGCTGCTCCGGATCCGGAAACGGCTGCCGATCCCGAAGCTGCTGCGGCCGCTGCTGCTGCAGCTGCTCCACTTCGTGGCCTTTCGGTTAGCATCTTGGTGCGGAGGCGCGAAACCTCATCGCGCAACTCCGAAACGAGGCTCTGGTAGTGCTTGGTGGGGAAGTCCTTGAACTCATCGATGTACACGGAGTTCTGCAGCTTGGTGGTGATGCTATTGGCCCGATCCGCGTAAACCAGGGTGTTCTTGGTCTCGTCCCGGTGCTTACTTTCCGGGGCGACGTGGGCAATCATTACGGTCTTGCAGCGACCACTCAATGCCTCCTTGAGCAGCCTGGTCAGCTTGGAGTCCCGGTAGTTCACATATCTCGCCCCTCCGGATAATCCATTGATCACGTTACCCAGTGCCAACAAACTGCGATTAATGTGTGCGCCCTCCTGCAGTCGTTTCCCCCGATTTTTGGTTTTCTTAGCCCGCTCCGAACCAGCCAGATCGGTGAGGAAGAGCCGCCCCTGCTTGGTGCCCAACGGAGTCCTGGCCTGCACCATGATGCTCAAGAGGGCGTGACTGCGGGACGAGGTCTGGTTGGCGGCCGTTGGCTCCATGGTCCTGGCTTTGTTTCCCTTGAGCAACAGACTCACAACCTCCTTTCTGCTGGAAGTGGTTATCTCCGAGAGACCCGCTACCGTGATGCGCTGGCCACGATGGTCCTCCCGCAGCTCCAAAGGACCTCCCGGATTCAGAAGATCCCGGATCAGCTCATTGTATATCTCTAGGTAAGATATGGACACCCGGCAGGAATCCGACTCCGCCGACTCGATGTGACTGAAAATATCCTCTATGGCGCGCACCATTAGTCCGATGTCCTGGCTGCTCACATCCGTGGAATCAGAAGGGGCGGTGGCCGGAGGGCGGTCGGCAGTCTGCGGTTTCTTGCGCGGCACAGGCCCCAGCATGGTGTGCGTCTTTCCGGATCCTGTAGCTCCATAGGCAAACACAGCCGCATTTAAGCCGTTTAGGACATCCCTAACCAGCGGAGCGGTGGTAGTCTTGTACACCTGCTCCTGACTGTCGTTCTCCCGAAAAACATGGTCGTAGGAATACTGCCGTGGTCGACTCTTGCCGCCGTCATCGTAGAGAAGAGATCCTCCGGAGACGACCTCAATGCAGCGTTCGGTGGCATCTAAACTGGGACGAACACGCACTGCCACCTGGAAGATATTATTGTATAAAAGCAAAAAGGCGCGATTAATTATTAATAGTATTTAATTATAATAATTATTAATTGATAAAGGCGTAACCCAGAAATCTGCACCTTAAAATACCCGAGGTACTCACCACCAGGCGCTCCTCCTGTGCCGGCTGGGCGGTGGCAATGGGTCGTCCTTGGGAGGAGTTGCTGCCCCCGCTGCTTCCCGACCAGCTGCTCGCTCCAGCAGTGGCCGACATCGCTCCGATCCTTCGGGATATATGGCTGTGGGTGTGGTTGGGTCTTGGTCCTTGACTGGCCACGTGCCGCCGGGCGCGGCTGATGACCTGACCTGGACAAGACCATTACAAATCGTGTCAATTTGTTGTCAACAATCGTAAAAAGGCCATCAGCGCGGGAAACACCCAACGAACTCTTAATGGATTTGTGAATTTGCGCGCCAAGGTCTCGCCTTTACAAATGGGATTTCTGGGAAGGGGGGCCTTGGGATCCCGAGGGTCTTGTTTACCTGAGGCTCCCAGCTCAAGGAGCTGGCGTGAGCGATAAATCAAGCCGTGAACTTGAACACCCAAAAGTCCCTGCGTGTCATCGCATGCAAATCAAATGGAGCTGTTCGATGGTTATCGAGAGGGTACTGTACCTTTACTAGAAAACGCTGGGAAGTCTATGAACCTTCGGATAAGTTAAAACTTATAGTCCTTCTAACAGAGAATTAAAGTTGTCAGTTCTACGTGCAACTACTCAAGGTTAATTAATATTTTTAAGAATTGAAATAAATAACAACTTAATTGTTTGTAGCCAAATACATTATTTTAAATTATTTTACTAGTTTTATTAAAAAAGCTGTGGCAAACAATAAGGATTTATTAATGCAATCTTATATCGAATATAAAATTTGTATAAGTTAAAAACTTTAAAATTCAAAACGAAACAAATTTTATTAATAAATAATGAGTTCAATATTTTGACAACAAAACGACCCTCAGACCCTCCATATTTAAGACACACTTACGTGCCTGAAATGTTGTGACCTTTGACCCAACCAACACGAAGAAGCTCCGCAACCAACTGTCGCTTCCCCCAACTCATAATTAATTTCATTTGCCTAAGAGCTACTCAATTATAAAACGTGGGACAATTGGGTGGCCAGAGGATGCATTATTAAATTTAATTTCACGTTTCTATTCAGGTGCCATGAATTTGTGATGGAACTGCCCACAACAAAAAGACCCAAGCTTTCGCGGCACTTTCTCCTCAAATATTTACACAAATTATAGGCCTCGAATGTCAACAAAGATGGGTGTTCAAATTGAGTGATGGGGTGGTGTTTATTACACTGAGAATTACAAATATTAATAAATTTTATGATAACGATAAGCAACCAAGTATGAGGCTATGAATCTATGTTATTGTATGACCGCTTTTTCACCGAGCCAACTGTTTTGTGTAACAAATTTTAAAGGACTAAAAAATTATTTTGTTTTTGAAATTAATATTAAAAAAAAATTCGAATAAAAAAACAGAGATATATTAAATAATTTCGAAACCTCATAATGGTAAACGATATTACTTTTTCATCCGGTTTTATTCATATGTTATATTTTCTTTCAGTAGGGGGCAAAGTTTAAGAGATTCCGCAGCTAATTTGATAATGTCTAAAATCGATTCAAGCACTTTAATGAGCGTCCAGCCCATCACTACCAATTTAGACCGATCCAACCCACAACCCCCAAAGAGACCTCAACACTTTTACCAGTTCTTGTTTCACATTATATTGCTGGCTTTTGTCGTTTATTGAATTTGTGTAAATTGCCAGCAGACACGACACGAAAGCCACCGGACAGGACTTCTGTATAACTCGATAAGGGGCCATGTGGGTGGTGTTTTGGATGGATGGCTGGTGGCTTGGTGGATTGGTGGCTAGGTGACTGGGTGACTGGGTGGTGCAGTGGCTCGCTGACTTTGTCTTCGGTTGTTGTCGCACGTCGACTGTTAATGTTTTTAATGCTTCGGTATGCCATGTTTTGATTTGCCGGCTAGTGAACCCCATTTGAGAGCTGGAGGCAAGGGAGGGGCGTGGTTGTGTTTGGCCAACACACAGTGGTCTGGTTGGAGCTCATTAGCGGAAATCAGGAGTGGGAATTGGGCCATTGAGGGCGGGAGAGAATGGAATGCCGCCTATGAATTGGAACTATGAAAGGCTTTTCGGGGGAAAACCCTCGGATGGAAAGGGTGCTTGATAAAGTCCTACAACTCCAAGCATGGCTAAGTAATAACACGTGGGACAGACTTTTTATCGTTAATGAGTTTGCTTTTCGATCCGGGACAGGCAGAAAGTGATAGATAATTTTCCTTGTAACTCACTTAAGGCAATGACCATCGACAAAGAGGATTCCAAAATAAACAAAACCTATCGATTGGGATCTTACTAAAACAAAGACCTCTAAACATTGACAAATTGTTACATTCAAGTCTTTTATTCTTTGGAAAAACTTGCGAACGAGGTCACAAAATAATAGCCCTGTAGACTAAAGTGTACTTCTAGGCGTTATATTTATTATACTTTTATAGTCTAATCTATAAGTGGCAATGTTATTAAAATCCAACGCACGGACTATGAAGCTTTAACAAAATATGATAAGTTTTTAAATTCTAACACAAATTTGACCATTTTTAATAAATGTCAAATAACATTTAAAAAATCACTAAATATGTTTGTGGACTTTTCTTTAATACAAGCACATTTTTATACACTAACATTGGTATTTTGTTTATATTTTTCTTATTGCTTTAATTTGATTCAACCAAAACTATGCTCTCAATTCCTAATATTTTTAGTTTTTAGGTCAGAACATTCTAGATTTACGAGAGTTATGAAATATGTTTATGGCTTTTTTTTAATAGAGTTCTTAGTTCAAAAGGAAGTACGAGTATATCGCCTTAAAATCTAGCCAAGCTAACAAAACCTAAGCAAGGTAAACCTCAGAAAAAGCCGGACTGTAATTACCCACTATGAACATTGCGTATACGCAGTGGTGGTGATTGATGGCTTAAGTGACCCGGAGACGACTTAATTACCCGAAGCCATTTCCCTGGGCTCACACTGGCCGGGTTTATTTTTAGAGGCCCATCAAGTTGAGTGACCAGCCCCCGATATGCATCCAAAGTGACGTCATTTTTGAGGTGGACTACGATGCAAGTGCAAAACTTTTAACCTTCACAGGGTTCTCAAATTAACGCTTTTCGAGAAAGTTGTGCGTGCCACGAAACACTGGGAATTTCGACACCAAGTGGGCCAACTTGTCCGCATTGACGACGCGAATTGTTTTCGCCATAAACAAAGTGGCCAGTGGCCTCAATCCTGACATGAAATAATGTAATATTTTACACTTGGCCAGCAAGTAAATCCGGCACCAAGTAGGTCAATTAAATGCGGTTCCCGCAGAGAGAAGCCACCCCAATCTCGGCTTTATTTCGATTATGTAAAACAAACATTTGATAAAAACTTTTCAAGCACCTCTGCAGCGCGGCTCACTTACAAATAGTTTTGTTTTGCACTTTATCCGCTTGGAAAACTTTCCGGACACGCCACTAGCCGAAAAAAATGTTAAAGCTAAAAACCGGAAACACTGGGGCGCCGAGAGCTCAGAGAACTATTCGAAATAATAGCGGTTTGTAGAACCATTCGCGTCGACGTACCAAACTCAACTGAAGTGTCCGACTCGGCCTGGTCAGAAAATAACGAAATTATAGGCATGTCCAGGGGGTGGAATGGTCCGTAGATGGGGGTGGTGGGCAAATGGAGCTGACTCCTGGCACGGCACAATCCATTTTTGTTGTTGCCGCGTTTTTCCTACGGCATTGTTGAAATGCTAATGCGCCATTTTGCATACATTTCTAGCGAGTTTCAGCTGCCGCTGGCCAGTTGTGGGTTAAATAGTTGGCCGAAAGTTGCTGCCAAAGATTCCGTATCCAAGTTGTTGAGGTCCACTTTAATAATTGTCCACAAATAAAGGTATTTCCATAGCAGAAGGCCCCAAAAAGTGGGCAACGATTTAGCACATTTTATGCAAATCATGCAGCACTCCACTTTTTTGGCATTTCCGCCACGTCAACTCCTTGAAGCCTGATAATAAATTCAGCAAATGAAAAATTAATCCTTCACATATCACCAAGAAAGCATTAATTTACCTGAAAAAGTTTTCCAGAACCAGACATTGAATTGAAATCGGTTTGTGGAGCAGCATGTCGAATTTAATGGATTGATTGATTGACTGACTGACGGCACGACCCCTATAAGAGTGTTGGCATTTGTAAATATTTCTAGCCATCCATCACATGCATGGAAATTTGCATTCAAGATTTCGAATTTGAATTTGGCAGGCCGCCGGAGCCTTGCCCCAATTACGGATTTTTATTGGCATCCGGCTCGACTCACGAGAAGGTCAACGCAAATTACACGGTCATAGAACAAGGACTTGTGGTTTAGTAATTGAAATTTTTATTAGCTATTATTTTTACCATATAGAGCGTGTGTGTAATTGTATTGTGTAAATTTAATTTGATTCCGTTGCTGGCAATTCCATTTTAACTAAACGTTCGCAAAAAAATGTTATCGTTGCGGTTCGTAAAAGTGCAAACAAAAGTTCCAACTGGCCAATACTTAAGTATTAAATGCTAACTGAAATTTATATAACCTACATTATTGCTGGGGGAGTAAGGTAGGTATGGGTAGTATAGGTGAATAATAGCCGGGAATATCCAAGCGCAAGGCAAACAGAAATCGCTTGACAAAACTGCGAGCAAATATTTAAAGTAATTGGGCTGGTGGCAGGGGCAGGACTGAATTCGTCTACGTCTGTGGAACAATTTTAGAATATCGCATAAGTTATTTACGGGTTTCCGCTTTCGCCTCTCCCCCTGTTGCTTCGTTTTCGGCTAATAGAGTGTAAATAGGTTTAGTTGGGCAGCAAGCGTTATCCTTAGCCCCTGGATCTTGTGTGTGTGCTCGTTTATATTAGACTAAATGCAATTGGCTGATGCTAATGGAATTATCTTCGCTTTCTCTGGCCTGCTGTGCTTGTGTAGGTGTGTAATTGTATAATTGTCCTTATCAATATGCTCAAAATTTTATCGTCATTGTCAACCGAGCCTGTCGCGATTCTCAGTTGTCCTCAAAATGCCTCGATATCCAAGGGATATCTTGGGGGTTCTCGGGGATCATCAGAGGACCGGAACAGACCAGATAATGCAGATTATTGTAATGGTTGGCATGTTTAGAATATCGAGGCGAGGCTTAGACACAGGGCTCTACGTAATTGCCCGGAAACAGTCCGGTCACCCCATCCATGACGCCCTCCCACCAGCCGTCGTCGTTTTTCTTGAGCACGTACAGCACCGAGCTCTCCTGGAAACTGAGCTCGTCGTCTTTGTCGGCATAGTAGTCATATATGGCTACCACTGAAACATAATTATGGGAAATTAACAAGGTATCTTATTTGCAATTGGCAGGCATTTTAATCTTACCTTTCTCAATAAAGTTCTTTGGCACCCAGCCGGGCAAGTTCTGATCCTCGGGCACTATGGGCGCCAGCTGCGGTCCCGTCGAGGTGCGTGGTCGGCCGAAGTCCTGGTGCTCATCCTCCGGCGGTGGCGGAGGCGGCAAAGGCGGCGACTGGGAGCCGGGACGTGCAAAGTTCAAGCTGAAATGGTTTCTTTGGGAAAAGACTTGGTTAAGATAATGGAATAGTTGAGAGTTTCATGGGTTATACGCAGTTAAATGAATATAATTTGTTAAAAGGTTGCCGAAAATTGTTTTAAAATTTCAACTGTGTAAAACCCTTTAATTAAGACAGAAACATGCAATTTACCGATTTGGATTCCTGGGTTTGCATAGAGAACATGAAATAAGTTACATATACACAAAGAAAGGGATGCGCCTGTGAAGAGCAGACTTACCTGTTGATATTGCGTCCCAGGGTGTGCATGCCAATGTGACTCTGCTCGGTCATTTCGTGCTGCGATACCGTCAGCGGCGATGGTGGAGCTGCTAAGGATTTAAACAGGATAATTAGCATGGAATTTGTGTACTTTAATTAAATTCAACTAACGTGGCATGCTGCTCCGATCGTCATAGGTAGTGGGTGGCGGCGGTGGCAGCGATTGCATCATGCCCGCGTTGGGCAGGTTTACATGGGTGGCTATCTGCTGGCTGGGCGGCATCGGAAGTGCACTGTAGCCAGCAGCGCGCTCATTGCCCGCCGCCCCGCCGCCAGTGGTGGTGGTGGTCATTGTGGAAGAAGCCGTCGACATGCGCTTCGGATGACCAATCGGATAATTGGGTGCGTAGTGCGAAGGCACCTGCGGCGGATTGACCACCGGCGGAGTGCGATACTCCCGAGAGCTCTTGCCCAGCGTTCCGGTATTGCTAACCGACTTGCCCAGGGTGCCGGTGTTCCCAGCCCGCGACATCTGCGGCGGAGTCGGGGGCTTCGTGGTCGGCGGAGGACCCACCGACGGAGGCAACAGGGATTGCACGGACCCGTGGCTGGAGCCTCGGTGCTTCTGGCGCACCTGCGAGTGAGAGGCCGAGTTGATGCCGTGGCCAATCTCGTCCAGCATCGAGTAGTCGATGGGCTTGCGCACGTACTTAATAGGCTTCTCCGGATTGATGGGCGCCACGATTTTGAACTGGCGCGAGCTAACCTTGTTGGCAGTCAGCACGCCGATCTCCCTGGGGGGTTAAAAAACAGATTGAGTTGTAATATTTTTAAGAAAATAAAGAAAATCTTTAAATAGTAAATCGTCCTCATTTTCTTAATTAATATGTTCTCAGTAGTCTCTCTAAAATGATTATAATATTAAATATACAACTTTTAAAGATTTATATTTCAGCTTTTCATTTTTATCTTTTGTAATGTATATGAAAATAAGAGGAAATAGTCGATATCAGCTACGTCAACGCATGGGACAACGAATTGTACACACAATGAAATGCTTTTATCACTGATGACTCGTGCCTTAAACGAATTGAGAATGTCACAAGGACGTAAGTACAGCTTGGATACCTTGTAATATATTATTACCCCATAAAGATCTGCATTCACATAAAGCTACGATTCACTTTACAAATCGCGTATGTGCTAATAGTGTGGGTATTAAACTGGCAATCCCGCAGAGTTCGGTTTCCTTACCTCCTGGCCACCTTCTCCTTGTGGATGTGCACCGTCTGGGCGATATGGTTCATCTGCGACTCCATCTCGCCGAGCTGCTGGGCCTGGAGCTCGAGGAGCTGCATGTAGCTGTAGGCGAGCGTGTTGATCTGGTAGGCCACGCTGGCCAGCGACTGGGTGGTGTAGTTCTTGGTGGCCTCCAGCGCCGCCTTCTTGTTTTCCGCGCGGTAGTAGGTGTCTTCGCAGTAGTCGGCCACCCGCTCCAGATTGGTGTAGCTGTCCCGCAGACTCTGGCGGCCATCGGGGATCTCGGTGCGTATCAGAGAGGCTAGTTCGTCCATGATGTTCTCGCTGGCCATGGGGGCTTCGGTCAACATGGGTGTTGATGCTGCAGGCGAATGGGATAGTAAAACCCAATTAGTTTCCCCGCATTTCCGCACTTTTCACGCCCGTAAACATTTGGGGCGTGGGCTGGTACTCTGCCGACGTCGACGCCAGCTGCTCTAGTTGCCCGTTGGAGCGCCTTAAATTTGTCAATTTCGCGTGCACTCACTTTATTGACTATGCGATTGCACTACAGATGCTTTTCCAGGCTGGTTGCTTTGCTTTAAATGCAGGTAAATGCAGTTTTTCTTTACATTTTCCGTGAGAAAAGAACGCTGTTCGCTGCGAAGTGCTAGCGCTGCCGACGTTTTCCAACACTACGTGACTCAGAGCTGAAGCATAAGTATTTTTTTGCTTTAGTATTTTAAGATTTGGTTTGAAAAACACAATTCGTTTCCAAAAGTCTGAATAATAGAATAATAGTCGAATCAAAATCGTACTGCAGGTAAACTTTGGTCATTTCTTTTATATGTAATTTTGAGTTTTTATTTCTGACGATTTAAAGTTTAATCACACGGCTATTACTTTTCTCAATTTGCCGCACACTTGGCCAGCTGCTCGTTGTCAAAAACAAGAGGAATTAAAAGTAAATATTTAAGATTCAGTGTCTCTTAATAACAATCCTTAAAAACCGAACGAATACTTATTGATAACTGAAAATATTTGAGTTCCACAATCCACAATCAGTGTGCCTCGAGCAAGAATACTGAATTTGTAAAGCAGTTTTCAAGCAGTTGAACGGGAATTCGTATACATATACCCTTTTGCAGTATTTTCTTGCTAGTGCACTTCGGGCCCACTGCTTGTGAGTAATAATTTTTTCGACATTAATAATTTTAGCTGTTGTCCAAATGTCTCACCAAACGGGTATCCGAGGTTTGTTATCACAAGGAATCTTTGAATATTGTTCCTTACATTCCCCTTCCTTATTTCAGCCAACGAGCAGCTGGCCAAGGTGTTCGGCAAAGCGAAAAATGGTAAATTTCGCGTGATAAAAGTTTCGATCGAGAATGGTGAGTGGATTTGCTCCAGAAACGTATATACACACGATATATACTAAGTACGAGATTTGATAACGAGGCTTCCGGTTTCACCCCGCCCTATTTACAGAGCAGCTGAGTTGTAGTGCCACGGCGGAGTCAAAAAAGGACTGGGAGCGCGACTACGATAAGTTGATAGGACCTCTCCTGGAGAAGGATGTGCCCTGCTATATTCTATACCGCCTGGACACCAAGATCCCCCTCGGCTACAGTTGGCTCCTCATCAGCTGGACGCCGGACACGGCCAGCATTCGGCAAAAGATGGTCTACGCCTCCACAAAGGCCACGTTGAAAACGGAGTTCGGATCCGCCTACATTACCGAGGAGCTGCATGCCACCACTTTGGATGAGTCCACGTTGGAGGGATATCGCCGGCACAAGCAGGACTTTGCTGCTCCCGCTCCCCTGACCACCAGGGAAGAAGAGCTAAAGGAACTGCGGAAGACAGAGGTCCACACAGAGATTAACACAAATACCAGGCACCAAACTCTGGGTGGGATCAACTGCCCCCTGAGTGAGCAGACTGTGGCCGCCATCCAGGATCTCGTACGCGGAAATCACGACTACCTGCAGTTCCGCATCGATCTGGAGGAGGAGCAAATCCACGTCTCTCATGCGGCCAAAGTGGAACTTGCCGATCTCCCGAAACAGGTGCCCGAGGATCATGCCCGCTACCACCTCTTTCTGTTCCGGCACACGCACGAGGGCGACTACCTCGAGTCGTACGTGTTCGTCTACTCCATGCCAGGATATTCCTGCTCCGTGCGCGAGCGCATGATGTACTCCAGCTGCAAGGCTCCCTTCCTCGAGGAGCTGGCGGCCCTCGGCGTCGAGGTCGTCAAGAAGGTGCGTTTATATGATCTATCTATCTTTACGAGCAGGTGTGGCTGCACTAATGACACTAAAGATTATGGCTTATGGTGATTTCCCATCAATAGGTCGCATATTTATAGATTTATTGGGCGGAAATCATCAATTACGCATTAGTTCGGAGTCAGCTAAACTTACAATTTATATAATTTCTTAAAATTGGAAATCTCACAATTATTTTGAATCGGTGTCGTTAATATGAATTATAATTACTTTGTTTTATCCCCCAGTTGGAAATCGACAGCGGCAGCGAGTTGACCGAAGCCTTCCTGCAGGACGAGCTGCACCCGAAGAAGATCCTGCACCGACCGGCTTTTGCCAAGCCCAAGGGGCCACCAAATCGCGGCGCTAAGCGTCTCACGCGTCCCACCGACGAGGACTAAGTCTGAATCCCGATCCCATCGAGTCAATTCTATATATCCACCTCAACCTCTTGTTCCTGGCAGAGCATTTAATTTATTGTATCCAAACGAGTCCGTGTTCATCCGCATCTCTTCCGTGTTGTGTCTATCTATCGTCCTGTATCTATATGTGTCCGTAAGCCAATCGATATCTTTAGAGGCACTAGGCATCAACTGAAACATCGCATAGCAGTAGCCAATTTGGGCTTCCTTAAATGTATTCTTGTCTATGTAACTTTAGATGGACATATTTGCAATTTATTTAAATTAAAAAACTCAACTAAGTTTACACTGGCGTCTACTTAATATACTCGAAACTCACTTCACCGAGTCGAGGGATACCTCACTGGATTTCTTTTCATCATGGGCCTTAAACAACTCAGGGGTTTCATCCTCCGTCAGCTTTTTGAACGCCAGCTGAATGTTTTCGTCGCGATCGAGTCGCCACTTGTACTGCCAATAGCGCACTTCCTCCATCGAAGTGCCGGATGCCTTCATCAGCAGCAGGGAGGTGACTCCAGCGACTCCACCCAAGAAGCCACCAATGATCCCGCCTGCCGCCATACCTCGTAGTCCCAGATTTACTTTGTAAAGGGAGCCAGTGACAGATCCAGCGGCCAAGTACTCGTAGATCGATGATTTTCCACGGTACACCGACATGCAGGTGATGATGCCACTGTGTGATAGAATAGATAGGACTTGCACTTTTCGGACTTGGGAAAGACAAACTTACAAGTAGGATGTGGTGAAAAGTCCCACTCGCCAGCCCCATTTAAAGCCGCCTTTGGCAAAGTTGACTGTAAATTGATCCTGAAGTTTTTTCTGTGACACGAAATAAAAGATTTGAAAATTATATACTTAAATTAAAAGGATTAGCAACCCACCTTGGCATCAAAGTGCGATTTGAAAGCTGTGGCCTGGTTGTTCTCCATGAAATTCATGTAGCCCACGCGCGATTGTGTAACTCCACCGTAAATCGCTCCAATAAGGAATCCCAGGAAGCCGGCCTGGTAAATTGAATTTAGTTCGGAGGATATACTACCGAACTCGCTAATTAAATAGAAAAGTTCGTCTTAGTTTTGTTGTAATTTAAGTAATTATAGATTTCCTACTCAATTGTAAACATATGTTTAATGCGCTCCATTCCTGTTTCCTCTGGTGGTTTACTGGCCAGGAATGCCTTGTAGGTCTTGTTTTCTTTATCCACTATGTCATCTGGGCCGCGTTCCAGGACTGGCAGAATGCCGGCAATCAAAAACCGGCGTCCTTTCCACAAGAAACTCATTTTACAGGCGGGTTAAATAACGAGGATAAATGAAAACAACAAAATCAGCTGTTTACCGGCTGTGCAAGTGTTGGAAACTGTGGTTGTGCTTAGTGTTGCCTAATGTACTTTTATTTGTTCCAATTGGATTTGTTTTGCTATAAATATATTGTTTTTATTAACGACTCAAGGTGATTATTTGTATGTTAGTATCAATTATTTTTATTTTACAAAATTTTATTTGGCTGCCAAAAAAAGATTGATGTAAAAATTTGTTTGTGCTATAATTACCTGTAAAGCACCTTATGATTCCAATTCAACGTTTACCAACACTGCACAACAACAACGCCGCCAAACGCGTTGTCGGCGAAACATTTGTTGTGAAATTTGATTAGATTTTACCAGTAAATTCATTGCTAAAACAAATAATTGTTTTCTATTAAGACGCATAAAGTGCTCTTGCACTTTAGAAAACTTACAACATGATGTACGACAACGATGAAGGTGAGTTAAATGATTTTGCTAAAAGTGCCTATGCACGTTGGCATGAAGAAAAACGAACATGGCGGCTGGAGCGCTAGGGCTTCGATTTACTTGATTCTTGTGGATTCTTATTGCTAAGTAACTTGTTGCAGAGCTGTACGAGGAGGAGAATGCCGAGGAGATCTCCCACGAGCTGTGGCAAGAGGCCTGCTGGATCGTGATAAACGCCTACTTCGACGAAAAGGGTTTGGTGCGGCAGCAATTGGACAGTTTCGACGAGTTCATCCAGATGTCGGTGCAGCGCATCGTGGAGGATTCCCCGGCCATCGAGCTTCAGGCGGAGGCTCAACACACGTCCGGTGAGGTGGAAACACCCCCGAGGTTCTCCCTGAAATTCGAACAAATCTACCTGTCAAAGCCAACGCATTGGGAGAAGGACGGTTCACCCAGTCCTATGATGCCTAACGAGGCCCGCTTGCGAAATCTGACCTATTCCGCTCCCCTCTACGTGGACATCACAAAGACCAAGAATGTGGAGGGTCTGGACCCCGTGGAAACGCAGCACCAGAAGACCTTCATTGGCAAGATCCCCATCATGCTGCGATCCACTTACTGCCTGCTCTCCCAGCTTACGGATCGTGATCTTACGGAGCTGAACGAGTGCCCGCTGGATCCCGGCGGCTACTTCATCATCAACGGTTCGGAGAAGGTGCTAATTGCCCAGGAAAAGATGGCCACCAACACAGTGTATGTTTTCAGCATGAAGGACGGAAAATATGCATTCAAGACTGAAATCCGTTCGTGCTTGGAGCACAGCTCTCGACCCACATCAACACTGTGGGTAAACATGATGGCCAGGGGATCCCAGAACATCAAAAAGTCCGCTATTGGGCAGAGGATAATTGCCATCTTACCGTACATCAAACAAGAGATACCCATCATGATTGTGTTCCGAGCATTGGGCTTCGTGGCCGATCGCGATATCCTGGAGCACATAATCTACGACTTCGATGATCCCGAGATGATGGAGATGGTGAAGCCATCTCTGGATGAGGCCTTCGTGGTGCAGGAGCAGAATGTTGCCTTGAACTTCATTGGTGCAAGAGGTGCCCGTCCTGGAGTCACAAAAGACAAGCGTATCAAGTACGCCAAGGAAATCCTGCAAAAGGAAATGTTGCCCCATGTGGGAGTCTCCGATTTCTGCGAGACCAAGAAGGCATATTTCCTGGGTTACATGGTGCACCGCCTGCTGCTTGCCTCCTTGGGCAGAAGAGAACTTGATGACCGAGATCATTATGGAAACAAGCGATTGGACCTCGCTGGACCATTGCTGGCCTTCCTCTTCCGTGGATTATTCAAGAATCTGATGAAGGAGGTGCGAATGTACACACAGAAGTTCATCGATCGCGGAAAGGACTTCAATCTAGAGTTGGCCATCAAGACAAACATTATTACCGATGGTCTGCGGTATTCCCTGGCCACTGGAAACTGGGGCGACCAGAAGAAGGCCCATCAGGCTAGAGCCGGTGTCTCCCAGGTGTTGAATCGCTTGACCTTCGCCTCTACTCTCTCCCATTTGCGGCGTGTTAACTCGCCCATCGGAAGGGATGGTAAACTGGCCAAACCGCGTCAGCTGCACAATACCCTGTGGGGCATGCTGTGTCCCGCTGAAACTCCCGAGGGTGCTGCTGTCGGTCTGGTAAAGAACCTCGCCCTCATGGCCTACATTTCTGTCGGATCACAACCTTCCCCCATTCTGGAGTTCTTGGAGGAGTGGTCTATGGAGAATCTGGAGGAGATCGCACCCTCTGCCATAGCTGATGCAACCAAGATCTTTGTGAATGGCTGCTGGGTGGGTATCCATCGTGATCCTGAGCAGCTGATGGCCACGCTTCGCAAACTGCGTCGCCAGATGGACATAATCGTGTCGGAAGTGTCCATGATCCGAGACATTCGAGATCGTGAGATCCGAATCTACACAGATGCTGGTCGTATTTGCAGGCCTCTTCTCATCGTTGAAAATGGATCGCTGCTGCTCAAGAAGACCCATGTGGAGATGTTGAAGGAGCGTGACTACAACAATTACAGTTGGCAGGTCCTAGTGGCCTCCGGAGTGGTGGAATACATTGACACCCTGGAGGAGGAAACGGTCATGATTGCCATGTCTCCGTACGATCTGAAGCAGGACAAGGATTATGCCTATTGTACCACGTACACGCATTGCGAAATTCATCCGGCCATGATCCTGGGCGTGTGCGCCTCCATTATTCCCTTCCCTGATCACAATCAGAGCCCGCGTAACACCTATCAAAGCGCTATGGGTGAGTTTATAATACTATAATATAGTAAATAATATTCTAACTTCTTTGATCATTTTCAAAGGTAAACAAGCTATGGGCGTTTACATCACGAACTTCCACGTGCGTATGGACACGCTGGCTCACGTTTTGTACTATCCGATGAAGCCTCTGGTAACCACTCGTTCCATGGAGTACCTGCGTTTCCGAGAACTACCAGCTGGCATCAACTCAATCGTGGCCATTCTCTGCTACACGGGCTACAACCAGGAGGATTCTGTCATTCTGAATGCCTCTGCTGTGGAGCGTGGATTTTTCCGCTCGGTGTTCTACCGGTCGTACAAGGATTCGGAGAACAAGCGTGTGGGCGACCAGGAGGAGAACTTCGAGAAGCCTCATCGCGGCACATGCCAGGGAATGAGGAATGCCCACTACGACAAGCTGGATGACGATGGTATTATAGCCCCAGGAATCCGTGTATCCGGTGATGATGTGGTTATTGGCAAGACAATTACACTCCCTGAAAACGACGACGAACTGGACAGCAACACGAAGCGCTTTTCCAAGCGAGATGCCTCCACTTTCCTGCGAAACTCTGAGACGGGTATTGTGGACCAGGTGATGCTGACGCTCAACAGCGAGGGCTACAAGTTTTGCAAGATTCGTGTGCGCTCCGTGCGTATCCCCCAGATCGGCGATAAGTTCGCTTCCCGTCACGGTCAAAAGGGAACATGCGGTATTCAGTATCGTCAAGAGGATATGGCCTTCACTTGCGAGGGCTTGGCCCCGGATATCATTATTAATCCCCACGCTATCCCTTCTCGTATGACAATTGGTCATTTGATCGAGTGCCTGCAGGGCAAACTGGGATCCAACAAGGGCGAGATCGGCGATGCCACTCCCTTTAACGATGCCGTCAACGTGCAGAAGATTTCCACTTTCCTGCAGGAGTACGGTTATCACTTGCGAGGCAACGAGGTCATGTACAACGGACACACTGGTCGCAAGATTAATGCTCAGGTATATTGAATTCTCTATTCATGTTATTCAACTTTTTTGGTTTTTGTCCAAAACTTACCAATAATCAAAACCAATCAATCTATATTTAGGTCTTCTTGGGACCCACTTACTATCAGCGTCTCAAGCATATGGTGGACGACAAAATCCATTCGCGTGCCCGTGGTCCTGTCCAGATCCTAGTGCGACAGCCTATGGAGGGTCGAGCCCGTGATGGTGGCTTGCGTTTTGGTGAGATGGAGCGTGATTGTCAGATTTCCCACGGCGCCGCTCAGTTCCTGCGTGAGCGTCTTTTCGAGGTCTCCGATCCGTACCGCGTGCACATCTGCAACTTCTGTGGCATAATCGCCATCGCCAATCTGCGCAATAACACGTTCGAGTGCAAGGGCTGCAAGAACAAGACGCAGATCTCCCAGGTGCGTCTCCCGTATGCGGCCAAGCTGCTCTTCCAGGAGCTCATGTCCATGAACATTGCGCCGCGTCTGATGGTCAACTAATCATCTGAAGGTCGCTGACCAGACCACTTAATCGCCCTAAGATAAATGTTACCACTTAATTATTAAATTACCATAATTGTGACAACTCAATTAGGTGCTTTGTCTGGCGTTTTCTATTATTCCCAAACTGGAGCGAATGCCCGCCGTGCATTTTTAAAAACGCGGACGTGCCACAAGCATTTTGGGCGAAAGTCTGCACGGGTTCAAGAGCTCCCAAAGGAATGTGATTTATTTGCTTATTTGAAATAAGTTATTTTGCTTACAACCAGTTTTTGTAGGGGTATATGTAATTGGTTACTCCGTTGGGGACCCACAAAATTTTATAATTGAAACAATAGAATTTCATCATGTTTAACTACAAACACTTTTTTTATTGGATATTCCTTATTAGATTTAAAAACCATTCAAAAGTTTTAACATGAAGTTAAAAGCTTGAGAGAAACTTAAATTATTTAATTTGTGAGTTATAATAGCATAACAAGTTGTAACTAGACCTGTTCGAGCTTAATATTGGTACATGCTGGCTAAAGTTGCCTTTTAAAGTTGATAATTGTTAATGTTTTCAGATATAAAATAACGTTCTTGTAAGATCTTGTTATTATGTGCTCCAATTCCCTTTGGCAATCCCCGAACAAAGTCCATTGTGCCATAAAATAAAATACTAATCAGCCTTAAGCGTATTCACAATTCGGCTTTCAATGGAAAGCCTTTCCATTTCCATTTATTTTTTTGTTGTGCCTTTTTTGCTTTCTTTGATTTTGACGTAATGCTTTGGACCGCAGTCTGTGACGCCCAGTGACAAAAGGGATTAGTTCTTTGTTGTCGGGTGTGGGGATTGGGAGGTAGAATGTTGGTGGAGCCGGAGCCGCAGCCGCCAATCGACTGACAGTTATTAATTGCCACTTGACGTGGTTCCGACGGCACAAGAAGGGGCCCCTACAAGTTCGTGTAGCTGCCAATGTTGATACCAATGTTGGGGCTGTTGGCCAAGACGATGCTGACACCCATCAGTCAGCGAGCCTGAACCCGGCTTATGAGTAATTGAAATTGCGTGTAAATCCGCGAACGCAAAGTGGCGCCGCGATAAGAGTTCGGAACGGAACAAAAAAACGCTGCACTTCGGCACTCCTGAGGTATTTATTTATAGCGTCTTAAAAATAACTTATATTACTCCTTTTTATCGTTAAGCCGTCTCCCCTTATTTATCTCCGTTGCTAAAAACACTGATGGCGTAGAACTCGGGAACTCGGTAAACCTTCAGTCGTTCGTGGCTAAATCGTCCGTTGGTGAGGGCCTTCACGTAGAAAATGTCTTTCAGACCGAGATTCTTCTTCTGAGAGGGTTTCGTCTCTTCCATGACAAGGCGCTGCTGTTTGGGACGATAGCCACTGGACTTATCCTGCAGCAGCTTCACGAATATGATATCCTGTTCGTCATTTCGACCCCCTAGAGTTCTCGCCTGGTAGAGATTCTCACGTGGCTGGGGATAAATCAGCACAGGTTGTATGGGCAGCACCTGGCTGGGCGACGTGGGATAGGCCTCCAGTTCATCCGGCTCCGGATCACTAAGGTGGAGGGCAGGAGCTGCCCAGGATGTGCTGGAAAGGTAAGCTGCCACTAGGAGTAACGCACCAATTAAGTGGTTTATCTAAAATAAAAAAAAAAAAAACAATTAACTTTATATTCTTTCAAAGTAAGTCCAAACTTATTACACATAATTTTACCTTTCTTATGATTTTAGATAAAATATGATTATTTTTTAAATTAACCCTGTTTTAAATGTAGCTCTTAAAAATTGAATCCAATTTGAAAAGTGACTTTACGTATTAAACAAACATGTTCTCGGCAATTAGTTAAGATTTATATGTTTGTGCGGTATGTTTCGGAAAGGATTTATTGTTATAATTTAGAGGATTTTAAGAAAAGCAATTAGTATATCACATAAATCATCAGTTTGCATACTGCTGTGCAAGGCAATTATTAAATTAAATATCAAAATGTCTTTCTGATACTTGTTCAAATTCGTGAAACATTTTCAATTTTACAAAAATATGTGTATAAAAATAAACTTTTACGATGGAAACCGAATCCAATTAATACAGATATGAAATTTAATATTATAACGATGCTGTTTATACCACAGTACCAACATAATAGTCTTTTTGACTCTTAAGGCTCATTTATCACATTGATTTAATAATGGACAAGCCTGATCAAAGATAAGATAGATGAGAAAATTATGAAGCTATAATTAAATCCTGTTCAACACAGATCTTAACACACTTTTTTTGCATCGATTGTAAATGATTTATAACATTGACAGATTGATTTTATCACGCCTATTTGCATATCTAATTGATCTACAAAACTCGGCAAATTAACTGAGCATTGTGACCAACCAGAATTGGTTCCAGTCAAAACACAGTGTGATATTTGGCCATAAGCGGGCAAAGTGACTTGGTTCTTGTCTTTGAATTACCGTTTTCATTGCGTTTTTTAATTCCCAGCTCAAGTTCGCTCGACTAAAATCGAATTTATATTTATTTTTGAACCTAAGCGGCTTTGATTCGGTTTTCGGCACTCTTGCCCTTTTTGGCCAATAAAAACGTAATATCACAGACGATAAAACCGGCGATCGAGCGCGACGCGCGAATGTCAGAAGCAGACTGGCGTGCGACAAGGCCAAGTTAACTTCATTTACCGCCCGACGAAGCCACCGGCAGAAGCTGAAACTGAAGCTCAAGTAAAAAAAAAATAAAAACTGAAAATACAAAAAAAAGAAGGCCCGAGCTAAATGAAGAAAGAGCAGCCGCAGCAGCGCAGCTTCGAAGCTGTCAACAAATTGCAAACAAAGCCAGGTGGCTGCGTTAACACCCATTTGCTACCAGAGAAACATCTCGTAAACCAACAAACATATTTAAAAAATGTATATTCATTTACTAGTAATTCTCATTTTCTTTTAGAAATTATTGAATAAACATTACAAAAATAAAATAAGGGGTCTGCCTTATCATATTTAATATCATATCTTTGGTTTTTATTTATTTAGTATTTATTTTAATATGAATATCTAAAATAATAAAAAAATGCTTATTACTAGAATAGGAAATATCTAAATTATAAATTTAATAATGTTAAATATCATTAAGTTAAACTATTTTTTAAAAATGTGATAGCAACAAATACATTTTTGTAACAAAACAATTAATTTAATAATGGTGTAATAAAATCATTTGACCTCGAGCGTCAAAAATGTTACTTCATGGATTAATTTCCTACCCACTTATCGGTAATGGGTTAACATATAAAGATGGTCTAAGGGGCGGTTTATTCGGTGTTTGTGCTATTAATTGATCACTAGGTCGGAGTGTCGATAGGGTCAATGTTATCAACACACGAACAGATCAATCACCTGTGTTTGATGAGCTCAAAACTAATTTCCAGTTGCTTACATTTCGTTTTATCTGCTGGTAATTTTATGCTCTTGCCCCCAGTGATGTCAAATTTATTATTATAGCCGCTGAATGGGAAGCTAGGTAAATGGAAAAAATCACATAAACGGCAGAAATAAATTTAGACAAGTAGAAATGCTTAATTAGCGAATAAATATTTGCGCAGCCTTGGGTTTAGTAAAGAGTTTTGCACACTTGCTGGATGGTTTTTTAAGTGTTTATCCGATGCCTTTTGTATGTTTGCAGTTGAGGTTAACAATAATAATAGAAATTTCTAGTTAAAAACATATTGTCGAGGGTTCTTCAGCTTGATTGCTGGCAAATCAATCATACGCACCGTGGCCCCAAAGTTGAAAATCAATTACAGCGTGATGCAGAAATAGAGATAAATAAATAAGTAGCGGTAATTGAAGCAACATAACGAGACGAGGGCTGATACAAGGCCAAAAGCGAAATTTAATCGCTTTAAATGTGAAATTATGGCCAAAAAGGTAACGGAAAGAAAACAAATAAACACCCAAGTGAAGCGCAAATAATTACAAAACTTTATATTGTTTGGTAAATCAAAACAGTTGTCGCCGATTTCGCTGGAACTCGATTGAGATTCGTGACTGATTAATTGCAGCGCATCTCGAGCCCCCTTTTCCGCACTTTGCATATTCGATTTGGGCTTTCGTTTCGGACTTGTTTTCGCTTTCGGTCCGATTCTTTTAGGCCAAGAAGAGTCCGCTTTTAATGAGCTCATTCGCATGCTCACCTGGAATCGTGTGAAAGGTGAATACTTATGTTGGGCAGCTCTATCAATCGGGTGTTGTTTTTGCTTTGTACCCACACCGCTACCGTTTGAGCAAACCTCTAAAAAAAAAAGGGAAAGCTTTTCGATTTCAGAGGTGTCGGTATCGATGTTTGTGGCGCCAGCATTAGCCACAAATTGTGGTTTATGCGTCTGGCCAAAAGCCATAGGCGTTGTGGGAGTAAAATGATACCTGTTATATATACTTTAGGCAGCAAAGGTTAATCTCTTTTTTTACGAATACAATAGAACAGAGTGCATACAAATGGGAATTAAGCGAATGAAAAGCTTATTGTAAATATTCAAAGCATTTAGTTGTATTCCAATTTGTAAAAAGTTGATTCAATAAATGAATTCAATGCGGCTAAATCTGGTTAGTTTTTTCTGAAATATTCAATACGGTTTGGTTCTATGATTGTTTATTGTGACATAAGGCTATTTATTTGTTTTATTATTTACGTTTAATTTGGATATTTTTGTTACGTATTATATAAATCAAAACTGCGAAGCGGGAAGTAGGAAAGCTTATGGAATTATTCAATATTGTTTGCTATATTTCGCATCTCGCAACATTTATTATTTTTTTGCGAATTTATTATGCAATATATTGTTGTTAGCAGCGGCATTTTATTATGCTATTATATCACTCTGCTGATGAAAGCAAAATGCATCAAACTTAGTCACCAAAAAAAATAGTTTTAAAATTCATGGTAAAAGTTTCTGTGGGTAAGCAAATGTTAACATTTTAGATTTAAATGCCTCATTGAAACAGCGTCGATTTTGTATCATAATTCTATAACAACTTCATTATGTGGTTCGTCCTTATTGAGACTTAATAAACCGTAAAATGAATATATTAATTGTGTTAACTTTATTTATTGCCATTAAACCCATTGAACATTAAATATTCAGCTGTAAATAATTAATACACACGTTTTTTTTCTCCATAGCGTCTGCTTTTTGCCTTTTGAATAATTTTGATTTGCGTTAAAGAGCACCACCGTAATCCCAATGGCCAGATTAAAGCGGATATTTCACATTCAACACCTTCTGCTGTTGGATTGTTCGCTATTTCGCACAATTTCCCGGGGTATTCGGCCCTCATTAGCATTGTTAATTGATAAGAGTTGGAGGGTTTGGCAAAAGCGAAACAAAGCAAACGCACAGTTTATAACGAAATAATCATAATTCTGTGGAGGAGGAAGAATGCCTGCGAGCGTGTTAGTAATATTATTCATGTAAATGAGCAAGTTCTGTCTTTGGCTTTGTGCAAATACGAAAAGCCAAAAGGTGCTTAACTATGAAATACGATGACAAGACAAACGGCGTTTGCCGCGCGTTTTTAATTACCATAATTACATAACTGCACTCACACCAACACGCACTTGCCATCACACGCACGCACTCACACACACAGCAGAATGTTGCCCACGCCTAGAAGTATGCAGCACATTCACCTAGGCAGTAAAGGGTTAAAGGATGGGAATAGTGGAGTGCGTAGAGCTGACTGGCTTTTTACTTAAAAAGCTGAAGTAATAGATAATTTTATTTTTTGGAAGTGTTTTATGTATTTGTCTTTAAACTAGCCCCAATCTTTACAGGTTATAATAGCTTATATACGCCCATAATATTGCAAAATTCAATAAATAAACTTTTATTTCTTAAATAGACTTTTTAATACAGAATTTGGTAAGTGTAATTAAATAATACACTTAAGATAATAAATAAAAACAACATAAGCTTTAAAGTAAATAGTATTTTTGCTAAGCTCTAGGTGGTTGTAATTTTTCTCAATATAATTAATTGTTTGATAGTTTCAAAACCAGTTAAAGGGATCATTTCATTGAATAATTTTATTATATAGCTCATTCTGAATTATAAATTCAGCTATTTTTTAGGTTTTTAAAAACTTATATTTTGTCATCTGAACAGACAACACTGAAGCGGTTTGAGTGGGTGGGCTGATGGCGAGGCCCTGTCCCTTTATTGTTGTTATCGCATAAACTTAAATAGTTTTTGCCAGCCACTTTGCGGCTTTTAAGTTATTTTGCGTGCACCACTTGAGCGGAGCACTTTTATTCGGGACCCCGCCCATCGAACAAGGGTTGCGAAAGGTCCTTCGTGGGTCGCATTCTGTGTGCCGGGGCCAAGGACCTTGAGGGTGGGCGGGGAAAATTACAGAGACAGCAACAGGAACCGCAGTGGGAGTCGGGCTTAATGTCAGTGTTTGAATGTTTAACTGGCTACGTTAATTAAATTGCCCGTCTCTGGCTGTGTCCCCTACCCTTGGATACTTTTCCACCTGTTTCCCGGCCGCAAATTAAGTCAAAGTTTTCCATTCCCATTTACAGGTTTTCCTGCTGTCTGTTGCATAATTTGCACCCCAAGCTTCTTTTGGCCGGGACTTCCCCTTTGGCGGTTGCGTGGCGGCACAAAAAACTTGGCTAAATGGTTTGCCATTAATTTTTCGTGGCATGCCGGTTATTAACCCGCCTGCCTGCTACCTGGTGGTACCTCTCCATTCTTTTCCCCATGTTGCACTCATATTTTGCAGCGAAGGCGTGGAAGCCCTGTGGGCGTGGCTGACACAGTTTGCGAATCAAAGCTGAAAATCACAGCTGGCTTTGGGCGGGCTGTAACTAATTGAAAAATTACTAAGCCCTCGGCCTCTGGAAAACTTGGGTAACACACGAAAAAAGAAAGGAATATCAATATGTGATTATAGAGTTTATTGGTTCTAAATACCATTAGATTGATTAATGACTTAAGGTAAATTTGTCATTTCTTTAATCTCTTAAAATATCTTAATTTAGCTAATAAAAAACCATAATTTTGAATCTCAATCAACACTCATTTCGTTCTAATTAAAGACGGTTGCTTATAAGAATAGCTTTATAAATATTTAATAAACGCTGAGAGTAAAACTAGGCCATTATGTTTTATATAAAGCAATGTCAGGCATTAAAAATGGTTTCTCTCTGTGGTTTTTTTTACCTTACTACCGAGTAATTTCCTCTGTAACTTGGTAATTTGTTCCACTTAATTCTATTGTTGTTGACTCAGGTCGGGGCTGGGAATACACGACGTGACTGCTCCTGAAACTGGCTTATTTGATGAATTCAATTGAATTTCGGTCACATTTTCAATTGTCCGACAATCGAAATGCATTTTGGCTTTCATAAATAAATACGTTTGTTAAATTGTCCATGCTCCGTAGGTTTCGAAGCCGGAATCCGGATTCCGGGTATGGTCCTGTTTGCATGACTGCCCCGAAAATCCCCCTCTCTCTGGAGATTCTACGCCTGTTTGTCACTGGATTTGAATATGCTTTTGATGCTCATCACGTGGCCGACCAAAAATTGCCTACAGTTGAGCCAGAAAGCCGACACGGGTTGGGGTCAGGGTTCAGGGTCCTGAGGCTCGAGTTTCCATTCGCTAGTCCCCCTTGGATCAAAGGCGCATTTAAGCAGCTTAACGTCAAATGAAAAGCGATTGAAATTTTCATGAATTCCCATCCATTGGCGTAATAAAAAGTGTAGCACAAATAAATGCGATTGGCTTTCCTTCGCAGAACTTTTAGCCAACAATTAGCCCAACTGAAGAACAGTTTGTCGAACGCTTTTCAGCAGGACATTAATTGATTTTCGCCGTCAGTTTGATTTTCAATTTTCCACCACGCCCCCTAAACCCAAGTTAAATGTGGCTAAAAACCAACAGCGGCAAAACAACGGCAAACATGACGAAAAATTGGAAGCAAAGTCCCTCAACTTTGATTGCAACATTTTTTTCCTTCAACGAAACATTTTTCAGCGCTTTCCCCCACAAAATCCACAAACAGCTGGAGCCTTAGATTTGGATTTTTTTTAATTTTCCGTTGTAGTTTCACTCGTTTTCTCTTCTTTTTTTTATACGTTTTGTTTTTTCTTTGCATTTATCCTTTTATGTTTTTAGAGTCGGATTCAGTTTTGTTCGGGTAATTTTAAAAATTGAAATGGTTTTTAGATGAATATTTATTAAATTACGCGCAGATAGTAAGATTTTATGTTATTACAAATTAAAAGAACTTTGAGAAATAAGTGCAGTTTTACATCCATATAACAATAACGATACATGAATAATAAGAACATTTTTGGTTTCAATAGTTTTTCAACTTAATCCGCTCCTGACCTCCGGCATCACATACATTTTGCATTCCCCTATATTTTCCTTATTTTTCCAGATTTAGTGGGTAGCTTTTTTTGGAAGCCGGAACTGGCAAAAGTGTTGCTTGCAAATGTTTACAGTTTAGTTGTGCGGATGTGATAAAAACAATTTGATTGCAAAATAAACTGCACACAGCATCGAACTAGAGAGGACGGGGCCAAATTGCAAAAAAATGTGTGATTGGCAAATGGAAAATGGCATTGGCATTTTTGGCAGGGCCCAGGACACAGGGAAAATGCTTGAGGAAAAGTGCAGAGCACCGAACCGGAATGCGAATGGGAAATGTTTGATTGAGTCCCCGTTTGAATTGATTTCGGACATCAGCAGCCGGCTGTAAAAGGAAATTCTCCAGAATTTCAAAGAGGAGAAAACTGAATTTTAGCATACGCCAGGGTTATTTCACTTTTCAAAGTTGGGCTCCTAATTCGGTTAAGCATTTTATGGGTGCACACTCTACGGATGAGTGAAATCCGAGTGATTCTGGCTCGATTTGGCTATCATCGAATGGGTTAATTGACTATTAGATAGTTGCATTTAAAAATATTATTTATCTGACAGAAATTATATGGGCTATATTAAAACATTTAATTAAGTTTTTCTGCCCTTGATTAGTTATTTCAATCACACTAATTGATTGCTACAAATGTTATAATTTCTTAAAATTTAAAATTTTCTTTTGTGGCTTCTTAGAAATATTTAAAATTAACTTTTAATAGATCTAAATTTAATCTGTAATTTCATTCAATTTGTAATTCTGTAAGTTTCATTTACGTAATTAAATACAATTTAATCGTAAAATGTTCATAAAATAAAATAAACTCGGAACTTAAGTTTCCCTTTCTGGCTTTAATTGGAATAAAATATACTAAACTGAAAGACATCTCCCTGTTAATCCTTTCCATGTTAATCTGTGTCAAGTCCAAACGTGGCCAGTTTCAACGTCACTTTGTCCAACTGTCCGTTTTCCCTTTTGACCGCCTGTCTGTCAGTGGTAAGTTATGTGATTAATGGCAACAAAATGGGGGTGGCCCTTCTATGGGCGTCTAATTACATTCCGTCCGTCTGACAAACGGGAACAAAAAACTCATTAACGCACTTGCAACATGTCCTAAATATAATATTCATAATAGTTTCCCCAATTCCTCCTCTTCTCTTTGGTTAAACATATGCGCAAAAGTTTCCGAAAGCTGTAAAAAATAAGTCAGAATGTTATTCCTTAGAGTACCGATAGTCAGTTACCCTCTTTTAAGCAAATGTTCAATTCTTAGTTATTAATCTTCTATTTAGATAACAATTTAAAGTTTTTTTAACAATCTAATTTACCAATAGTAGCATACTTTTTATATATATTTTAAATATATATTTAGCTTAAATTCATTTTGTAACTATGCATGTAGTTTGGTTGTCTATTATTTTGAACATGACATTAATATTTTATAGAATATTTAGAAGACCTTAATGTACATTTTCACGAAACCATGTACCCTTGCAGTTTACGAGGAATAAAAACTGAAACAAAAGTGGAAATAAAAACGCAGTGTATGTCGCTCATGAGCGTTAACTTTATGCATGTTGCTAGTGAATAGGGCTAGTGGGTGGGTGGTTGACTGTGGGTGGGCGGAAAATCCTCATGACTCCACGTATTCGCATTACACATGAGCGAAAGTATTTGTGAGGGCCACATGTTTTACATGAATCACAGTTAGTTTTCGGATGCTTTTCCACTTTTAATGCCGGCGAGCTGGAAATGTGTACATAAACCACAGACGTGACAACAAAACTGCGGGCTCCCTTATGCTGTCCTCACTGTCCTGCGAAAAGTGACAAAAGCATTGACAGGAAACAAAACTGTCCACACGGCCAAGCACAGCAACGTAAATAAAGCTGGGTCACACAAACAAATGAAAAGCCAAGCGAATAAAACGCAGCCAAAGGAAACTTTTCGGTGGCCAAGGATCATGGTCACGGTCGCCCGAACAGATAAGATAAGGACCCTTCGATTCGCTTTCGGATCCATATGAGGATGTGGCTGCCAACTTTTATTGATGGTCGACCGCAAAGTTTTGGGGTCATTTCTCCGACGTGAGCCATGACCTTTCTAGAGTTGTCATTTCTTTGAACTAGTTGGTCAAGTGTTTCCCCATATTCAAAAGGTCATTAAAGTATTATGTTTGTTTTTTACTCTTAAGACAGTTCCTGGTTTTAAAAGAATTTTATCAAGATTTAATATATTTATAAATGTTTTATAAATATATCACATTTAAATAAATTCATAAAAAAATTGTCCTTATATACACTTTGTAATTTAAGTTACAATGCTCTCATCTATTTTAAAAGTTATTTTGATAGCATATTTTCGCAATGAACAAACAATAAAATAGTAATTTTTACAATTCTTATACCAATTATTCTTGATTCTCAGATTTAATGGCAAGTATTCCCAATCTTTGTGAATTCACCAAAATTAAATTGGTTTGTCACCTTAACAGACCAATGGTCATTCACAATTGATAGATTTAAATTCAATAAGATAACACATTTTTTCTCGGTCAATCGACTCTTGGGGAGAGTTTAAATGAATCAGTTTGAACGCAGGAACCACACAGCACTAATGCCACACCAATCAGGATCTGTATCAGGAATTTGTGTGTGCGGTGTTTCTGCTGGTTTTGTGTGCTTGGCCAACTGTCAGGCGAGTGTCAATTGTTAATTAAATGTATACCCTCGCCAGTTGCTGCCGCCGAGTTCACTTGATTTGTTTGACCGTACTAAATCTGTAGCTATCGCAACATATATATATATATGTATATTTTGGGACCGGACCTCCGAGGCTGTCACTTAATTTCAGTTATGCACACACTTTTGCAGATACATTTATTGCAAAAGTTTGCTACGACAGCATCTAATTTGTGTAAGCTTTATGTTAATGTTGTTACGGCCTTGACAGTTTTATTGCCCGAACTAATAACTTAATTGACAATTCGTAATACGGGGGGCGGTGCGCTTTGCACCTGTTGTGTCGTAATGTTCGTAATTTATGAACTGAAACATAAATAATCGGCTCAATTGATGCTGCACAATTTGATTTATTAATTTTCGACATCGATTCAGTGGAGTGAATAATCCGATAAATGCCGGAAAGTATGCCATGTATTTGGGATTTGTGCGGATTTCCTATGTGTCGGATCCTCCAATAATTTGCAAAATATCCAAAAAAATATTTATCACATCCATGTAGAGATTGAGGGCGGCGAATATGTACTCCTCTGGACTTATAGAATACCTGTGCCTGCCGCCCAGCATCAGTTGTGTGTCGTAAACTAAAGTAAACGGAAAAGAGCAAGGCGCTCAAGGATGCATAAAGAGTGGTGAACAGACCGCCTCCCACGAACATGGTTAGGAGGCCAAAGAGCAGCAGGATAATCAGGCAGCTCACCAGGATGCCGCCCATCATGGTGAAGTCGTAACGGGTTTGCAGTGCAAATAGAGTGAGTCCCAGGCAAACTGCCGCCGTAATTACCACGGCCATGAAAATCTCCTTGGGAGCATAGCGACACGCAGCTATGCCCAGTAAAAAGGATTCGGCTAAAGTAAAGGCTGCCAGAAGGATAAAATTCATCGGTGTTCGACGACGGAGGTCCTCGTTGCAGGCCAAAGTCACCAGTATAACCACCACGACTAACAGGGCCACCAGAAACATCCAAGTGGATTTAGCCACCTCCAATCGAACCTGCTTGTCTAAAGTAAGTCCTGCGATCACCACCAGCGAAGTTATCATTTGCGTCAACAGGATCAGGTACACCTTCCGCATGAATCCACGACGGATGCTGTCGTCACAGGACCCAAAACCCTTGTCTTCACCTTCCTGTTCGTTGTCCGATCCGTAGGCTCCATATCTTCCCAGCGGAATACACTCCGCCTGGTGACTCCGATTTCCATACTGCTGCACTGGTTCTCCGACAACCTGCATTGTGTCCTCAGGATGTCACACTTATTATTGTTTATTTTTTAAATTTCAATTGGTGAAATCAATAAAAGTAACTGAGGGCTTGTCACTTGACAGAAATGTCACATATGGCAGAAAATTCTTTCGTATATATGTTTAAATCAATCGAAAGCAGATGATTCCGTTTGTTATTCAATTGTTATTTGTAATTAAATTCAAGAACCCTTTAAAATTACCCAATCAAAAAAATAATGGTTACCTAAATACCAAAAAAATTTAACCCAAATTTCAAATCAATTTTTAATTGCAGATTTTTAGAGAATCAAACCACAATCATTTAGAGGTATGCCGCCTAGAAAAGTTATGGGCAGTTTTTTAGACTTTTCTGCAAAGCCATTTTTCGAAAATTTGGAAAGGGGTTACATCATTAAAAAGGACGAAAAATCGACCCAAAAATACAAACCCAGATTTGAACACAAATTTTTAGAGAATTTAACCACAATCATTTTAAAGTATGCCACCTTGAAATCGAATGACTATAAGAAATGTTATGGGCCTCCAAGTGCAGTTTTAGGTCACATTTCTGCAAAGCCATTTTTCGAAAATTTGGAAATAGGAGTGCCAGTTTGAAATCAAATGACTTAAAAAATATAAGTAGCACCCTCTGCAAGGGAATCGAATATTAATGTTGGCTCAATGGAAAACTAGTTTACGGCTGTGCTATAAATAGTAAAAATCGTAGAGTGACAGAAGAAATAGATAACTTTTCAACCACTTTTAGCCAACTATTACCGCTGAGTGATTATTTTAAACCACTTTCTAGTGGGTGGGTCAACAGTTTATGGCTTGATCTTGCCTGTGGTTGGATTAGGTAGCAACAACAACAACAGGTGGTGCCACCCCGCCCACAATTTGCGGGAGACCCACCCATCTCTCTACCTATCCCTCTCTTGCTTCTGCGCTTTAAGTGCGGGATGAGAATTCAGCAAAAGTTGAGAGTTTTCGTGGGTTTTTGAGATTGGATAAAAGCGAAATGTTGTGCTCACTACTTTCGGCTTCTTTGTGGGCTGGAGTGGCCGAAATAAAACTGAGTGGGGACTGCACTTGGCATTTTCTGATTGCCTGGACCTGCCAATTCGACGTAGTTCTCTGCGGTAGCTAAAGCTGGGCTTTTCGTACCCAACCTGAATCGAAGTCGGGAACATAAAAAGCCTTTTATACTGTCAGTTTTGGTGAATATTTAAGGGACAAAATTAGGCAAATTCTCGACAGGAATGAACTTGACATTTAGTCGAGAAGGTGGCATAGCTGCTCATATGTGGGGTCTCTGAATTGGGCCTAAAATCGGGACACTTCTGTTGGCACACATCAATCAAAATGCCATTTAGTCCTGGCCATGCCAACAGGCCCTATAGGCCAGGAAATATCACGAAAATCCTGCCGTGGGCACAACACGTGTTGCGTTTTAAAGTTAAGCACCGCACTGTACTCTTTTTAAAGCCCCCTAAGCTTTTGTCAAACAACTATCAACAAGTTTTCTTTTTTGTCTGTTTAATTTTTGTTTTTTTTTTGTTGTGTGGTCGGGGGATTTAAGCCCCAAGCCGAAGTGCGTCACGTGTCGCCAGATTTTCCCTTGAAAATGGGCTAATGAAAACAGCCCCAGCCAAAACAGAAACCAGAATAGGGCAGAACAAAAGGGAAAATAGGGCGGTAGCCACTTTCAAGACTGGGCGTGGCTGGCAGACATCTATCAACACTTTTAGAACTTTAAATGAGTTTTCGAGCGACTTTGCCTGGTTGGGCCCAAAAAAACACACAGAAAAAAAACCAAAACACAAACAACAAAAGTTTCTGCTGCACAAAGAAAAAATGACAGAAAAACTTAAGTTTGCATGAGCAGCGACTTATAATTAAAAGAAAATACTGTTGCCTGTGATTAAATAATATATTTTGAACCAGGTGAAGTAGACTTAATTTTATTTAGAAACAAAAAAAAGTCCTTTACCTCTAATAGAACGAGATCAATAAGTCGGCATGGTTGGTAGGGGCAAAAGATTTATTTGTTCATAATTCTAGTTGGCATACATTACGTATGAGTAATTAATACTTTATTTTTCATTATTTGTATCTGAAAAAAAAGCTACCAATAACAAATAACTTTTTTTTCTGCGTGATAAAAGAATAGCTCCAAAACGTAGTTGAACCACAAAATCGATGACAGAAGACCAATGCTGGTCAAAAGTACTAGAATAGCCAAGAAAAAATAAATGGACCACAAGCCAGTGATTCTGGCTCAACAAATGCTAAACAACCCATGAAAAAACCAACAACGAACTGCGAAAAAGCACTGACCAGCAACAAAATATTACGCTATATATACGGCATTTACTTATTTAGAGGAGGGCCATTGCAGTTTAATCTATGCAAATCCACAAGAAATCTCATTTTGAGGATTTAAAGTTGATAAAAGTGTGCTGCAGCCAGTCCTGTCCAGCCCGTTTGATGGCAATGTTGGGCAAAAAAACGACAAAAAAACCCTCAACAAAAAAAACAGGACAACAAATGGTTGTGATTGTGTGGGTGTGCTGACACTCGGATACACACAAGCACACCCACAATTATTCTATAGGGTACGACACTCCGTGATTCGTGTGAATTTTCGTACGCAGAGAACTCAATTCTTCGCGAACAGAGCCCCATTTCCTTTATTTTATGCATTATTACGGAATGTTTTATTTTATTTTTATTTTGTTTTTATTTTCTCCTTGTTTGTCATTGTTAAATTTTTTGTGCTTGGCTGTGGCGCCCCAGAGCCACCCACTCAACACCCCAACCGCCTCAACCCTTCACAGAGGTCATTAAAATTTACAACTCGCCAAGGGCAAGAAACTTCACTGCACCAGAATTCGTTGGCCTTATTTCTGATGCACTCAGCTGGCTTTCATCTTCGGGCCACAATTAATTTTAATTTTTGGAACACATTCGCTGTTGAATTGCAGTCAGGTTCGTTAACTGAAGAAATTTGAATCTACATGTTTCATTTAACCAAAATATGAGCTGTCTTAAGATGTCTTAAGAGAAAATATAATGCATAAACATTCAACCGTACATAATAGCTATTGCATTTTTCACATTTTAAAGAGACTGACATCTTTTCTGAAAATACAATATTTTTCGACTTTAATACCGGAGTTCTATTAGAAACTCTTCTTCTGCCTTGTGCATTTGCCAACTCAATAATGGAGTCACTGAATCCTTTGAACTTTCTAAGCAGCCCGACACCTTTCAGCCCAGTTGCTACTCAATATTTTTGTGTGGATGCTTTGCATATTGCATATTGCATATTGCATTCTCATGTTTCCAAAGTCGGGACTTGTGTCATGCAAATTGGCAGCTTAATGCCGTCTTCGGTTCAATGACTCCATGCAGAATCAACTGGGATGTGGATGTGTTTAATATGTATGCTGCACATTCTCGCCGGCGGCTTGTAGTTCACAATTTTCAGCTAGACGGCTGCGAGTGGAGAGCAAATATTTTTTTAAGCTAGCAAAAATATTTGCCAATAAACACCACACGCACACACAGAAGGAAGGAGTAAGAGACCGAAAGGGAGGTGAATAATGTTGCAAAGTTGAACCGCAAAGTGTTCATAAAGTTCAAGGCCATTGGCTCATCATCGAAGGCACTCAGACAGAAGGATCCAGGATCCGGGCGGTGACAGAGACGAGCAGAATCAGTCAGTGACAGGACGAACAGCTGCTCCTTGTCGTCCTTATGCAGTTTTAGGCAAGTTTGCTCTTTTGGCCACACATAAGTGCGAAGAAATTTGGGAATTTATGTTCGAGCCAAACTCTTGTTTAATTAAATTTTAACTTTGCCTCTTATTGGCAGCTCTGACACTTATTTGTTGGGCTATTTTTCGGGTGGTTTTCGTTTAATTGTAATTTGTTTTGCAGCTGCCTTCTGGCGTTCTTCGTTCGATATCCCATATATTTTTAATTGCTTTATGGCCAACCCATTTCGATATGCTTACAACTTTAAATGCCCACAAAAATCCAGCCAAATGTAGTTTGGTTTTTCTGTGGTTTTTGTTTCGGGTCTTTTATTATTCGGTTTCATTTTACTATTCATTTAATCCTTTATTCCTACAAACTGATGACAAATGCTTATCCCTTGGGGCAGTAAAAAGAAAATGAAAGTAGATGGGAAAATTGTAAACCAATCAACATCACATTGAACACTTCACTTCACACTGATATGGGAATAGGTTTTGTTATGCAACTAAAAGGGATTATTTGGTTGTTAATTTTAAATAAATTGGTTTTGTGTATTGGTTTTATATTTATTGTAGGAAAAAAACAAAGTATTTCGATTGCAAAAGGCTAAGCCTAATGTTTCAAACTTAATTAACTCTCTGCATAAATTGACCTTAAAAATATAAGTGGAAACAAATAGTTTTTCACAAATGCAAGCAATTTGTAAAGAGAATTTAGTGTATTTAAGTTTAAGCCTAATGTAAGCTCTTTTAATGAAATTTAAACATTTTTATTAAAACTTAGAATTTACCTGCAGAACACTCTTGCAGACTCTCGGGACTCTATCCTACTTGCGGAAAATGCCGGAAACACCATCGCAAAGCAATTGCTTTTGGGATTTATTTTATTTGGGTTTTTGAGTTTCACAAAAATAAGCGAAATTTCCGCGCACTTGTTCGCATGCATGCATGAATAAATATTTTATTGCATACGAGCACTTGGGGGTCGTTGGTTCTTCGTACATTTTGGATTGTGTCAGGAGAAGCTCATAGCGAGAAAGTTTTGTTTTTAGGATTATTATGGCTGGGTCTGTTGAATTCTCATATCAGAGAGCACACGTTGTTGACAAACTGGATTGCAGTACAATAAACTAAAGTTCTGTAAGCTATTAAATCCAAATTGTGGAGTTGGTAAAGTCCCAAAGTAATCCACGGTGATGACCCATATCGTTGAGCTAACGATTCTTTATTTGCACTGCAAACTACATTAAGTTTGAATAAAATTTCTGAAATGGCAAATGTGTTAGCTCTGCTGGACTTTGAGATTTTGCCTTTGTGAAGTTTTTTGGCAGCTAAAATGCCAAATGTGTGGGTGTTAACCAAAATGCCCCAGAACTTTTGAAGTTGATGCCCTTTTTCTGGCTGACATTTCCTGTTAGCCTTTAATGGAATCGTAAAGCTTCTGGTAACAAAATGTTTGTTTCAGTTTTTTGTTTGTGTTATTTTTGCAAAGGACGGAGAATAGTACGCCCACTGCATGGTTTCGCTATACACAGCAAAAAATTATTTTTAATTAACCCACCATTAAGTCGATGGTTATTTTAGTTATTGGTTTTTTATACAAAATATACTTACACTGAATACCTTTTCTAAATGTTGTTTAAATAGAATATTTTGCAATTTTCTATGCAGCTATTGGATTTGTTTGGAGTTTTAAACAAACACTTATTTTTAAAAAAACATACCTACAATTTAAGATTATTCAACACCTTTAAAGTTTTTTGTAATCACAAAAAAAATACATTTTTATTTGTTTAATTCGCAAATTGAACTCAATTCTTTTCCTGTTAGTGCAGTCGTCCGTACACCCACACGGCATTCGAAACGCACGGAGCGTACTCCGATTACAACGTCAAGTCGTCGTGGCTGTTTGTTGCTCATACGCAACGTTGTCGCCGGGCGGATTCCTGCATTAATTAGAGCAACGGTTGCGCGGCAGCGGAGCGACAAGCGAGTAGTGAATCGCGTGCCCAGCTGCATGCAAGCGTGTCGAGTTGAGTCGATTCGCCCGACTTGACTCCACGCGGCAATTAAAACGCTGCAATCGAATATTCATTAAAACCCAATTTGCAGTGGAAGCACATCTGGTATTTTGGCATTATGGCAGCTTACGGCGGACCAGGTGGGCACGAACTTGCTTTGACAGCAGCCTTCGCAGAAAGGAATCTAAAATTCGCCCAGCTTGGCCAAAATTGCAAAAAGTGCCGGCGGCAACGCAGAAGTTTCGCAAAAAGCGAGAAAACTTAAGCGGCAAAAATTGTATTCAGAAAAGACGCGCGCTTAATTTGGACAGTTGGAAAGTTTTGGGGGCATCACAAATCTGCTGGCATAATTATTATGAATTATGCAGCAAATAACTTGGCTCTGCTAATGGACTTGGCCCGCGGCCAGACCCGAGACTTCCTGCTCCCCCGGCGAAGGTAGTGCAACTAATTGACAAATGATGATATAGTGTCTCGGACAGTCCTTTTAAAGGGAAACTTCACTCGTCCGTACTTGCCGCCCGCTTTATGGCACAATATTTTCTTAGCATGGCCGAGTCCGGGAATTCCGTTCGTCTTGGCCGCAGTTTTAAGGTCTGATAAAAGCTTTGTTTGTGCTGACGGAAACGGATGTTAACTGCCAGACCGAATGGCCACTGACATGACGTACAGAGGGTGGGTCCTGGATGTCCTGCAGAGCACGGAGATGTGCGGGGATATTACCGCCTGTTCATCAGCGGCCTGAGTAAATATTTGACCAGGTTGTGCCCCCGGCCAGGGTATCAAATGTTCGCCAGCCGACCGGCACTTGACTGGCTTGATTTATGGAGTGCCAAAATGCGTTTACCTTTGCTTCCCTCACTCCCTCGCCATGTTGACTTTAAAGCGTCAAATTAAAAATCCCATTAAATAAAATATTCAACAAGGGTTTGCCCCAAATATCGACCCTTCTGGTCCACTGAATTATGCAGGTTGGCGGCGAGGGACTCCCCCCTCTCAAAACATAATTGCGAATATTTTAATCATCTGCACATCTCCCCCGCCTCCACCAACCACTCGCATATTTCGCAGCTGGAGTGTCACAATTTCGGAATATTTTCATGCCTATCTGGAGTGCCAAAAATAAATGCGGTCCCGTCACCTGCTAAGTGTCCTATAAAATATTTCCGCCGCTGACACCGGGCCATATTTGAAATTTGTGGCGTGATTTATCAAGCTTTTATTTGGTTTTATGTTCGTATAGAAACATTGTTGAAAATTAAGCCGGACACTTAAAAAAAAATATACGAGACGTACTATTTGAAAGAGCCATTTTAAAATTTTTGTGAAAATCAACACACTTTTAGCAGACAATATCGAGGCGATAGGGATAGCAGGGGTTGCATCCTTTACCCCGCCTTGGAATCTGAGAATAATTTGGAGGTGGACCAGCGAGCAGGAATTTGCGCCTCCTTTGGAAGTCATTCAAACCATCATCCCCGGCCACATTAGCTGGTTTGGGTCTGGGCCTCTTGTCCTTGCCCTCTTGGGGATTCCACGGGCGGACCAGGGTGCCCTTCTCCTGCAGATACTTGATCATGTTGATGCCCTTTTTCTTTGCCTCCACCGCGTCCTTCTCCGCCTGTTTGGCCGCCTTGGCTGCATCCTCGGCGGGTTTGAGAAATCGCTTGGGGAAGCGCACTGGTATCGGTTCGGCTTTGACACCCTTTGGCTTTCCTGCGCCGGCGGCGGGGAATCCTTTCCAGGGTCCTCCAGGACCTCCGGGGCCTCCAGGTCCTCCTGGACCTCCGGGGCCTCCAGGTCCTCCAGGACCCCCGGGACGCCTCCTTCTTCCTCGCACTCGGGGTCTTCCGCAGTGCATCGGATTGGGTCCGTGCGGTCCGCCGCCCATCAGTCCGAAGACCCCATCCTCGAAGACCACTTCACCCGGCCAACCAAAGGCCGTACCCATATTGCGATCTCCCACGGCGCAGTCGAATCCTCTGTAGTAAGGTGGCACCGTGAAGTATCCCAATACTTCGGAGGAAGTGGCCAAAAATAAATGCGGTCCCGTCACCTGCCAAGTGTCCTATAAAATATTTCCGCCGCTAACACCGGGCCATATCTGAAATTTGTTATGTGATTTATCAAGCTTTTATTTGGTTTTATGTTCGTATAGAAACATTGTTGAAAATTAAGCCGGGCACTTTAAACTTTTTGGCGGGGATTTTAGAGAGTGGCAATTTTTGTTTCAAATAAAGTTTGTCTTTAACGCCAGATTTTAAAATTGAAGGACATCGCAAAAGTTACTAAATGTGTAAACGTTTACATACAGAAATATTTCCCTTTGCAGTTGATACTAAAACCTCCTTTTTACGGTTGCCTTGCACATTCTTCTTTCCCATTAACAAAGGTAAGATATCTATTTCTTTGCCTTATTTACGCGCAAAAATATTTCAGGCTGAAAATTAACTTTTTCTCATTTTTGCTTTGCCCACTTAATTGGCCTAATTTCTATGTATAATTAAAAATTTCGTGTACTTCTTGTGTAAATTTGAAACCCCTTGCGAAAGGACTAATAAATTGGCGCAATTTCAGTCCCTTGGGTCAGTGGATGAATACTCCTGCTAAGAGATTTGCACAGGGAGAATATAACAATGCTGTTAGTGATAGTAGGGTCTACAATGCACTGAAAAAAATACATTTAAAAGCTATTTTCAAAATGTAAAATATTGTATAAGTTATAATAAATAAAAACGGTTTTTCGAATTGTTTTGCATTCTTAATTATTAATTTAAACTGATTGACTTGTGCTATTCGATGTCTAAGATGATTTGACATGGCTACTTATTAACTCAATGTATGAGCTCGTATGTTTCAACTGGTGTATGGTTATGATGCGTTCGCTGCTAATCAGCTTATGTATTTAGCATATATTAGCATTTCCCATTAATTTACTATTATTCGTGTGCGTGTGTGTGACTCTGCAGATATCTGAATTGCCATGGAGATCCCTTCCCTCAGTTTCCCGGGGCCCCTGTGCGTGCTTGCCATTTAATTAACTGCACAGACAACATTTTCAATCTCTGCTCCACTCGACTCCATTTCGCAACCCGATTTCGATGTCATTGCGAGTGAGAACGGCAGTCCGAAATGCTGTTATAATAACGCAAACAAGCTGTTGGGCTTACAAAATCTAATCCCCTTGTCTGTCTGTATGTCGGCGGCACTAAAAACTAATTGAAATTGCCATATTTCATGTATAATATACGAGAGAGCAAGGCTTTATGGAATCTTCTGCCATAACATAAAATTTGATAATGCCATTTGGATTTTCACAGCATTAGCAGGCGAAGGCTGTCTCCTCCTTGTGAATATGGAATGGAACATTTTTTAAGGGCAGAGTTATAAAGACAACGATCTAAGGGCTGCACTTAAAAAGTATCCCGAAAACAAACACTTGGGAAAATGCATATTTTTACCGATTGTCCTGATAATTCATTTTCACTTAAAAGTTTCGATTTTAGGTATAATAATGCAAACAATGTACCAAAAATGAGATGTCTTTTCTTTTTAAGCTGTTATAAAACTCCCATTCGATTGTCATTTTAACCTGGACACTTTTGGACATTTTTGGAAAAAATGTATGATAAATGAAAAATGTTCTAAAAATTTTATTTTTTGAATTAGTGGGAAACTGATATGGGTCGACAAAATATAATTTCGCAATAGGACTACTGAACCGAATGTAAAAAGTAAATTGTTAAGCTGCTAAAAAAAAAATAAAAACTATTCAAACGCTTAAAGTCTACTTATCTGTTTTAAGGTCTTAGAATCAATACAAGGGAGTAGATAGTAAATTGTAAAGCTATTTATCCGTTGAAATCAATGCCATCACCAAAATAAAAATACAATTTTTAGGTATATGATAAAATTTACGAGACGTAATATTTCAAAGACCCATTTAAAAAATTTCGAGAAAATCAACACGCTTTTAGCAGACAATATCGAGGCGATAGGGATCGCAGGGGTTGCATCCTTTGCCCCGCCTTGGAATCTGAGAATAATTTGGAGGCGGACCATCGAGCAGGAATTTCCGCTTCCTTTGGAAGTCATTCAAACCATCATCCCCTGCCACTCTAGCCGGCTTGGGTCTGGGCCTCTTGTCCTTGCCCTCTTGGGGATTCCACGGGCGGACCAGGGTGCCCTTCTTCTGCAGATACTTGATCATGTTGATGCCCTTTTTCTTCGCGTCCACCGCGTCCTTCTCCGCCTGTTTGGCCGCCTTGGCTGCCTCCTCGGCGGGTTTGAGGAATCGCTTGGGGAAGCGCACTGGTATCGGTTCGGCTTTGGCACCCTTTGGTTTTCCGGCGCCGGCGGCGGGGAATCCTTTCCAGGCTCCGCCTCCGGGGCCGCCCATGCCTCCGGCTCCTCCAGGTCCTCCAGGACCCCCGGGACCCCCCATTCTTCGTCCTCTTCCGCCGCCGAAGACTCCACCTCCACCTCCGCCTGCGCCTCCTCCTGCACCACCGCCGGCACCACCTCCACCACCCCAAGCTCCTGGCACTCGTGGTCTTCCGCAGGGCATCGGATTGGGTCCGTGCGGTCCGCCGCCCATCAGACCAAAGACCCCGTCCTCGAAGACCACTTCGCCCGGCCAACCAAAGGCCGTGCCCATATAGCGATCGCCCACGGCGCAGTCGAAGCCCCTGTAGTAAGGTGGCACCGTGATGGGATACTTCGGCGGAAGTGGCATCTGGTCCTTCTTGGAGGTCTGGGTGCCATGGTTCACCGATTCCGGAGGCGGCGGCTGATACGGTTGCTCCGTTCCTGCGGGCGGAGTGACATCAAAGTCGAACTCCATATCGCTTTCGCTGGTGTCAGTGAGCACCAGATGGTCGCCAGCTGGAGGAATCCCATGACGTCGGCACTCCTTATTGAGGGCCCTTTGCAGATGGACTTTTCGACGGGATTCCGGCACTGGCACATCATCAGTGTCTGGTGGCAGGAGCACTTGTGGAAGCCCTTGTCCTTCAGCTTCCTCTTGATCTCGCGCAGGGCCACCGCCAGTTCGCTCTTCACAATCCTGAAGGTGATGGGCTTTTGGCGCACTCCCAAAGGCGTAAGTGGCCGCAGAGTGATAAAGATCTCGCCATTCTTCTTGTTAATATTCAGAACCGGCGAGGCCAACTCCTTTTCCCGCTCCAAAGTCTCCGTGTCCTTGCACTTCGCGAAGGCCGTCTCCTGGGCAGGTCGGTCCAGGAAAAACTTCATCAGGTGCTTGATGGGCTTGCGAATGGCGCCCGGTCGCCAGCCCAACTTCTTGGCCTCCCAGCTTTTGCTCCAGGCCCAACCATGTCGACGGGACACGAATCCCGACTGGAGGACGCACTGCTTGTGTCTGCTGGAGATGTGACCCTTGTTGTTGGGCGGAACGTAGGGCGCCTTGCGTGGTGCCTGGTTAGCCTCGATCTTCTTGGGCTCCGGCTTTCCGGGCCTTTCCGTCTTGGGCACCGCCCGATCACAGTTTTCGTCCAGCTCGGACATCTTCTTGGTGTCCTTGATGTCGTAGAGATCGCGCAGCTCCGAGAAGACTTTGGCCAGGTAAGGTCGGCAGTCGTCGGAGCTCTTGTTCACCACGCAGTAGTCTTCCGAATCCTTGGGCTCCACCTTCGGGCACTTGGGCCCTTGCTGGTCGCTCTTGAATATATCGGCGCACAATTTTCGGATGCGACAGTGGGCACACATCTTGCCATACTTGCAGGTGCAGCGGCACGGCGGACACTCCTCATCCTCGGCTGCCTTATCCTTCTCCCTGTTGGCCTTGTCACACGGATCTACGCAGTAGTCGTCCAAGGTGGACGGCCCCTTGCCCAAAGTACTCCAGCAGGATCTCATCCGCCGAGAGCTTCTTGTCCTTGTGCCGATCCTCCACCACGGGCATCGGCTTGATACCACACTTCGGACACGCCGCGAACTTCGGCATCCAGGACATGTTGGTCAGACAGACCGGACAGAAGCGAATGGGCTTGATGTCCGGCTCCTGGCCGTCGCAGTCGGCAATGGGCACCGGATTGAGGTTCTTGTCGCAAAAGTCCGGCTCCTGATCTTGGGTGGCCGGCAGGTAGACGAAGCACGGCTTGTCCGGCTTGTCCGGCAGCTCCAGAAACTCAGGTGGTTCAGGACGGCACCAGCAGGGATTCATCCCGAAGCTGTTCACCTCGTCAGGATCGCGACAAGGTGGCTTGGGCGGCGGCATCCCCGTCCGCCGGGTTATCGTATCGATCATCTGCTCGTACTCAATGGCCATTTTCTGGAAGGGAATAAGAAATATATAAATGGTAGGAAATCTTTCGCAGATAAGTAATAATTAGAAATTCCCACCTTTAGTTCACAGCAGGCTGGAATGCCGGAACCATTGTCCGTCATCATGTTGTAGGGCTTAATGCCACCGCCCTGGCTGCGATATCGATCCAGGTCCAGCTTGAGGCGCTCGTCGCCCTCCTCCTCCTCCAAATCATTCTGACAGGGTTCGCAAGCACTAGGACACACCTGCGACTCGCCCATTACAAACATGATGTCCTGTGGATTAATACTCCTGTCCATATTGCGACTGCATACGGTTTCAGGCTCGCTAAAAGGAGGAGTTTAAAATAGGTTTAGACTAAAAAGGAGTATGGGGGAGATTTTAAATTAATTAAGCTACTTAACTAATCTGAAGTTTTTTCTTTTACATTTTTGAGGTTTTTTCCTAACACTTACTCAGCAATACACATGATGACCAGTCGGCAGAGGAACTCCAGTTTGCCAGTCACTTCGCCACCGGACGCCAGGTTGATGACGTCCGAGTGAAGGATATCGGTCATGTCCCTCTCGATTGTATCGACAACGCTGGGCGGAAAGGAGGCCTGGCCAGAGCCAATCACCTTTTTGCTGTACGTCACCGTAAAGGATATGCCGCACTCGTTTACATTCTTGCGGATCTCCTTCGGTTCCTTTTGGAAGGAAAGACCAGCGCCAGCCTTGAATTCCGTCACATTTATCTGACTGCGCGTGAGTGGAAATTGAGTCTTGAAAAAGTTGGCAGTGATTTCCAGTTTGGCGGGATTGGTGAACTCTGTTTTGTTGGCCTGCACATTAGTAACGATAACGTCGAATACGAAGATGGGAAGGGGTTCCTTCTTGGGCGGGGCTTTTGTCATCCTTTTGGCTTCCGGTGGAGGTTCGGCAATGGCAACCGCTACCGACTTCTTCTTAGGTCCCATCTCGAAAGCTTAAACTTATCCTATGACCTGCAATCCTGAAATTTTTTACTGCCTGTCTGGGCTTTTGCTTATTGCGGAACCACTCTGAGTTACTCGATTTCCGATTATATATAATTTTTTTACTTTAGATTTTTTAGAATACTTTTTTATGGACTTACTACTCTAAACTTTACAATAAAACTGAGTTGGACAGGCAATACAGTGTCTGAATATAAAAACAAACCCAACTCTGACCAGGCTCAAAATTAAATATGGTCAACAAACAGTTGTGACAGAAGTCCAAGGCTTGTTTCGTTCGGTCTTTGGGATCAGGTTTTTAATCGAATTACTAATGAGGATTTCCAGTTATCTGATTCGATTGGCTTACTGAAAACCCCAATTCTACGGCGAGCCCCCTAAAATGTAAAACTTGTTTTTGAGGGTACTTGTTTTAAGGTACCAAAAGTAAAAATCACACTACGAATTCGAAAAACGAAGTTTTTATTGAAATATGCTGGGTTAGAGGTGTCAGCCAAACACTTCTTTAGGGTCCTTGAAGGATTTACCCTAATGACCGTGGCCATGACCAGAGTTGTGACTCACAGGACCAGAGTGTCCCACTGGCCTACCATGATTAACAGGAGCAGAATGGCCAACGGGTCCACCGTGACTCACAGGGGCGTGGCCGTGTCCTGAAGGTCCTGCACGACCAAGTTGACCGGGAGTTGCCTGGACGGCAGCCAGGACGAGCAGAAGAAAGGCGCAGACAGCTAAGAACTTCATTGTTGCAATTTTTGATACACTTTGAGGGGCGGCAAGATCTTTTATACCATTATTTCCAGCGGATTGCTGGTACCTGTTTTACAATTTTGTATTACTTTTTTGGTTCTACAATTGTTAATTTATACCTCATAAATTTTAAGATGTAGGTGGTTTGTTATTTATGAGTTGGAAACAATTGTGGCTTTTAAATACCGGTCGCTCGTTATATTTTGCATTTCGTTGAGCAAACAACTTTCTTGTTTCGTATTATTATTTATATATAATAATAAACATTCGATTAAATAAATATACTTTTTGGATATCACTAATTGTTAATGTATGCAAATCGTTTAATAATTTCAAAGCCTTTTATTGCGCATTTATTTATAATTTAACAAGTTAAGATTCTTATAAATATATTAATATTTTTTATATAAACTTAATTTGCTGATGAAAGCGCCGATTAAAAAGCGTGCCCCTTTTAAAAATAAACTTAGGCCTGCAGAAGCCTTTCTTAAAAAAAAAACAAATCAAAATTCAATAAAAAAAACAAGGGTTTGATAAAAGTTTCAGTTTTTTATTCGTCATGTTACATTAGGTGTCTTGAAGGAGTCCGGTAGTCAATAAATGGTGTCCTAGTGGCCCTTGCCGTGATCAGAATGACCTCCATGATGCGCATCCTCGCCGTGACCCGCAGGACCATGGCCAACCGGACCACCATGGGACGCAGGTCCCCCGTGGCCGACAGAACCGTGTCCTTGAGGGTGACTTATTCCTGCAGATCCACCATGTCCACCGTTATGGTCGGGAGTTGCCTGGACAGCAACCAAGGCGAGCAGCAGCAAGGCACACAGAGCAAAGAACTTCATCGTGAAAATTTGGATACAATCTGAGAGGCCACAAGTTCTTTTATACCAGCAACCCCATAGATTCGCAGTTACCTGTTTTTTTTAAGTAAACTGTTAATTTATAGTTTAGTTTATTGATTAGCACCTATTAACAGATGTGCTCATTAAATACCGGTCTCTCCTACTATTTTGCATAGGGATCATTAGTTTACAAACAAAAATGTTTATCAAATTCAAACATTTAAGTTTTTAAACCAGCTTTTATTACGTTTTCCAAATATTTATGAGTGTTTAAAAGAAAATTATTTATATTTAATATGTTAATATAAAGACTGAAGAAAATTATTAAACTTTCTTGCGTATCATTTTTTTATAAGAGATTTTTTAATGGAGAAGAAAGCATTTGCAGATTAATTTTTTTAATCGATTTCGCCTTCACCGCACTATAACTACTCTATGCAATAGGCACTCTCTTTTTCTACTGCCTAAAAAAAATGATTACAAATCTCATTATTTAAGATATACAATCAAATGTATAGGTCAAGTTTTTTCGAAGTGTAGCTGGCGGCCAACACATCTGTCCAAGTTTAAAACCAGTACCTCATGATGCAAATTATCATGTTTTAATTCAAACAACAATATTATTGCTTATTGAAAGCATGTAAATAACTGACGAGCCCCAAAATGATCCACTAAATGCGTGTCAGCGTCTTGAATTGGGAAGAAAGTTACCAATATTTACGTTAACACTGTTATGTTAAGAAGATTTTTAAAGTACCTCATTTTGTCGTAAATGTGTTAATCAATAAGTTTTTCGCACTTTTTTTAGGAACAATTATAGATTCAACACAATTTAAAGTGATATTCTATACAACTGTATATTAAATTTGAAAAGTTTTCAACAATAGCTCGAGAAATTTGACAAGCTTTCTGATGATAATTTGTTTTCTCAAATATACTTGTTTAATAATCATTTTTAAATTTATTTAATTTTGTGACCTTAAATTAAACTAGATTGATATCTTATTTAAGTATACTTTCCCATATGAAATTTATAAAAAAGACTCCGATTTTTGTTTTAGCACCCAAATTGTTGTTTATTAAAAAGCAGGTTGTTTGAAGATTTAACGATTGATAATTTCTCTACAGCAGTTATTGAAGCACATACACATTTGTGTGAGTGCAAAAAACTCGAAGTTTGCACTGCCCAAAAAACTTTTCACAAGCAATGAATGAACCTGAAATAATTTAATTCAAAAAAAACATAAAATTATTTTGAAACTAAATTGTCCACATCCGGAATAATCTAAACGATACTAAACTTTTTCCCAAGCAGTACTCCTTTTATATATTTTAACTAAAATTATGGTAAAGATAATGTCGCCTTATATTAAATAATGTATATTTTCTCATAAAAAAGTACATTTTAAACATTCCTCATCCTTATCCATATTTATTTAGTTAAGCAGCGTGGTCTTTCTTGCTTGAGAGCTGAACAGACAAAATCCGTGCCAAAGCTGCTGCTCATTTGATAGATCGCAGCATACTTTCAGGAATACATCTATTGAAGTGCGTTCCACTCTTTTGGTATCACAGTTTTCCGATCGGAAGGCCTAAACTGTTCAATATTTGATTGTTGTATGTTATGTAAAATTGTACCAACTTTGGGTGTTACTATAAGTAATAACTTAGCTATGTTTCAGGAAAAGGTTAAAAAAAATATTTGTTATTAAAAGGAAGCCTGTTGTAACGTTTGGCAAAGAAAGAACTAAATATAGCTTTTAAAATTTAATAAAAAACATAATTAGTGTTTAGATGTAGCTCTCATTTTGCGTATTATCTTCCGTGGTAGTCCCTTCCACACAGTTTTTGTGAATCGATATGGATCAACAGCGGCACGGGCGGTTCCAATGTGTAGTGGAGCTCCTGCGTTCTTGCCCCAAACCTTCGGATGGCGAAACACAGGGGCTTCCCCATGCTGACCTCCGCCCCTGTAGCCGTATATTCCGTCCTCGAAAACGGTCTCCACATTGCTACCAAATCCTGTGCCCATGTAGCGATCTCCGACAGCACAGTTGTAGGCCCTCCAGTAGGGACTATCGGCCACGGGATACATGGGCGCTATGGCCGGTGGTGCCTTCCTCACTGTCTGCGTGCCATGGTTCACCAAGTTTAGGAGGGCATTCCTCTCTCTCGGCCACCGAGTTCCCGCCGGCGGAGTCACTTCCAGATCGAACTCCATGTCGCTCACACTTGTATCGGTGAGCACCAAGTGCTCCGGACACGGTTCCATGAGGCGTCGCTGGCACTCCTTTTTAAGAGCCTTGTTCAGGAGAAACTTATCCAAGGCATCGCGACAGGTGCACAGCATGAGGGACTTGTGGCAGGTGCACTTCTCGAAGCCCTGATCCTTCAGAGCGCGCTTGATCTGGGGCAATGCCACCGCCAACTCGCTCTTCACGATGCGGAAAGTAATGGGCTTCTGTTTCATGCCCAAGGTGGCCAGTGGTCGGAGGGTGACGAATATGACGCCATCCTTCTTGCAAATATTCAGAATCGGCAGACCGCTTCGCTCCTGCTCCTCATGGTCAGCGGAGATCTTTTGGCACAACTTTCGGTCCTCCTTGGGCATCAGGAAGAAGCGCATCACCTGACTGGCTGCTCGCAGGATGGCTCCTGGCCGCCAGCCATTCTTCCGCGCCTCGCAGCTCGTTGTCCAGTTCCAACCATGCCGGCGGGACACAATACTCGTGGCAGGCAGACAGCTCTTGTGGCCCACTTTCGGCTGATGGCTCACCCCGCCAAGGACCTTGTCTGGCTGGTACAGGGAGTCAGTCAGCTCCTTGATGGACCGCCTGCTACGCAGAGTGAACAGTGACTTGGCCTCGCAGCGCTCCTTGATTGCTGACAGCTTCTTGGAATCGTGCAGCTGGTAAAGATCCTTCATCTCGGAGAAAACCTTTGACAGGTAAGGAAGATCGTCCTCCTCGGGATCCACAATCAAGCAGAAGTCTTCACTCGAACGGGGCTCAGGTTTCTGGCGAACTGGTTCCGGTGGATTATCGTTCTTATAAATGTCCTCGCACAACTTGCGAATTCGACAGTGGGCGCAAATCTTGTCCGGTTTGCAGGTGCATCGGCACGGTGGGCACTCGTCGCTCTTCCTGCGAATCCTTTCGCACGGTGGCTCACAAAAGTCCTCGACACCCGGCGGTGCTTGGGGTCTTACGAGCTGCTCGGCCATAATGTCATCCGCCGTAATGATTTTATGGGGATGTCCTTGCAGGACAGGCACCGCTTTCGTGTTGCATTGAGGGCAGGTTGAATATTTCGGCAGCCAGGACATCGAGTACAAGCAAACGGGACAAAAGCGAATGGGTTTAACGCCGTGGACTTCGTCGAATCTAACAGGGACTGGAATACTGCGTTCCATTGGAATAGGCGCTGGAGTCCTTGGGGTCGGGACACTGGCGTCGGTAGGTGGCTCTGTGGGAACCACCGAACTCGTGGGCAAATCCATTTGCTTAACCTTCTCGGCCACTGAGTCAATGATTTTCGAGTACTCGTGGGTGAGTTTCTTTAGCTGACTGAAGGAGGGCTTTTCCTTGGGACAGGGATCGTCATCGGGGAAGCTCACCCTTCGATTCTTTAGGCTCTTATAGCGCTGCAAGTCCAAGTCCAGTCGTTCGTCGCCCTCCTCCGCGGGATCTCCAAAGAGAAACATCACATCCTGGGGATTGAAGGTGGGTCCCTGGCTGGCGCAAGTGACGCGGCTGCTCTTATCCTGTCTTGGAATTACTACGGACAATTTACTGGTACGGGAAACGCTTTCTTTTAGCGGCTGAGGCATCGGATGATCATCGCACTTCAGGGTCAGCCGGAGAATAAAGGTCACGTTGCCAACGACGTCAGCACGGCGTACCAGATCAATGCTTTCTCCATGCAGCAGATCGTTCATGGTGGGGCTGATCTGGTCGAGAAACTCCAAGGGAAAGTTGAAGTTGCCGGTGCCCAGGGTTGAACCCTGGTACGTGACCGCCAAGGACATTCCTTTCTCCTCCAGAATCCGACGCACCGTCAGCGGTTCCTCCGCGAATTCCAACTCCCTATTGGCCGCGAACTGGCTGACATTGATCCGGCTTGAGGTTATTTTCTTAGTCAGTCCCGCAAATTTTGCATTCACCACGAGATTCTCGGGCTGCTCCAACTGCACGCCGAAAACATCTACATGGCTGATGACTATGTCAAAGAGAAAGTTTACTTTTTCGTCCATTTTGCGATTGTTATGATGAGGTATTTCAGAATTTCACCACTCTAGTCGAGTAATCTCTTGGCAACTAAAATCTAAACAATATTGGTAACTAAAATAACAGTGCAAAATTGGGAACGAAAAATATGTGACTGTGTTAAGTGTAATGTAAACAGTAAATGTCATTATGAACAAAGTGTTATAACTGGCATTAACCTCAACGCCGCTTAAAAGTAGTTTTACTAATACTTTTCTTTAGAAACAAAACTAGATATCCAATATATTTCATTGAAAATATTGAACTATATCATCCATTAATTTAATATCTAACAATTTGAAAGAGTGGGTTTGCTCCGAGGTTATAGTGCATCCACAATATTGTTCCGCTCGAGTGTTGCTGAAAAACAATACATTTGTTGTGTATACGAAGTTATAGGCATAGGGCTGGCTTTCTTTCTGATCTATAAAATAAAAAGAGACCAATAACTGACATGAAAAATATTTATTCTTAGAAGTATTATTGTTTGCGATTTGTGCGCATTTGGTGAATAATGTTTTTGGGAAGTCCCTTCCAAACAGTTCTGGTAAACCGATATGGATCGTAGCCAGATGGAGCGGTTCCAATGGGCATGGGTGCGCCCGTCCGCTTGCCCCAAACCCTGGGATCTCGCCAAATGGGAGCTCTTCCATGCTGACCTCCGCCCATGTAGCCGTATATCCCGTCCTCGAAAACGGTCTCCAAATTGCTGCCGAAGGCTGTGCCCATGTAGCGATCTCCGACAGCGCAGTCGTAAGCCCTCCAATAGGGACTATCTGGCACTGGATACCTGGGTGGAATCATTCGCTCTGCTTTTGGCCCCGTTTGAGTGCTCTGGTTAAGCACGTTTCGGATGGCTTTCTGCTTGGGCCACCGATTTGCCGCCGGAGGAGTCACACCCAGGTCGAATTCCACGTCGCTAACACTCGTATCGGTGAGCACCAAGTGCTCCGGACATGGCTCCATGAGGCGTCGCTGGCACTCCTTTCGAAGAGCCTTATTCAGGAGAAACTTATCGAAGGCATCGCGGCAGGTGCACAGCATCAGGGACTTGTGGCACGTACACTTCTCGAAGCCCTGATCCTTTAGAGCGCGCTTAATCTGCCGCAGTGCCACCGCCAAGTCGCTTTTGACGATCCGGAAAGTGATGGGCTTCTGTTTCATGTTCAAAGAGTCGAGGGCATAAAGAGTTACGAATATTACGCCGTCCTTCTTGCAAATATTCAGAGCTGGAAGACTGCTTCGCTCCTGCTTCTCTTGGGCAGCAGTAATCTTTTGGCACAAGTTGCGATCCTTCTTGGGCATCAGGAAGAAGCGCATCACCTGAACAGCTGCGCGCAGGATGGAACCAGGCCTCCAGCCGTGCTTCTTAGCCTCTGAAGTTCTGGGCCAATCCCAACCGTGGCGACGAGGAACCAAATGCTCCACTGGCAGACAGTTTCTGTGACCCGCCGTCTGGCGATCGAAAGATTCGGGAATGTGCGGATTGAAGCCAGTCCGGATAGGATTATATGATGTGACGGGTCTTGGTTCGCGGATCGGGAGCAGTGTCTGGGATTCACAGCGTTTCTGGATCGCCAACAGCTTCTTGGCGTCGTGCATGTTATACAAACTCTTAAGTTCGCTGAAAACCCTCGAAAGATAGGGACGATCGTCGATGGGCTCTGTTATGACGCAAAAGTCCTCGTCAAAAGTAGGCTGCGGAATTTCCGCTGATTTCTGCATCGTTGTCTCCTTTTTGCTCTTACCCTCAAAAATGTCCTCGCACAATTTGCGAATGCGACAATGGGCGCAAATTTTGCCCACTGTGCAAGTGCAGCGGCACGGAGGACATTCCTCATCCGTATCTGAATCGGGAACTGGTTCTCCCAGTCCAGTTTTCTTCTTTTTCTTGATTTTCTTTATACGTAGGATCGCTCCCTGGCAAGGTTTCTCGGAAAACTCTTCAGATTCTGTGAGTTGCTTTGGTTTCACCAGCTGTTCGGCTACGATTTCATCGGCTGTTAACACCTTCCTTGGATGTCCTTCCAGAACAGGACGAGCTTTAGTGTTGCACCTTGGGCATGGTGTATATTTCGGCATCCAGGACATGGAATATAAGCAAACCGGGCAAAAACGTATGGGTTTTATATCAGTTTCAGCATCCTCTTTTAGCGAAACAGGTATAAATCGTTCTTCAGGGATTTCCTTGTGAGTTTTTGGGGTTGGAGCGTTCTTTTCCGAAGTTGGCTCTGTATTGAACCCTGAACTAGTAGGCATTTCCATCCTCTTGACTTTATCCACTACCAAGCCAATTATCTTTGAGTAGTCATCTGTGAGATTTTTAAGCTGGGTAAAAGAGGGTTTATCCTTGGGACAGGGATCGTCATCAGGGAAGACCACGCGACGATTCTGCCGACTTTTATAGCGCTGCAAGTCCAATTCCAGTCGCTCATCGCCTTCCTCAGGAAAAAGCTCGGGGCATGGCTCCGAAGGAATCTTCAAAAGGGGATCGGGATCGCCAATGACAAACAGCACATCTTGGGGTTTGAATGTCGGCCCCAGGCCCTGGCATCCCACATTTTCCTCCACTTTTTGGGACTGACAAGTGCAGACGATTTCCTTGAAGACCTTCGCGCACTCGATCTGCGCGGTTGCTGAACGATTTCATTTTCCGTGCATTTGACGATCAGGGATACAAGTATGCTTATTGAGCCGACGCAGTCAGTTCTACGCATCAGAAGGAGTGTGTCCTCGTAAAAAAGATCACTCATGGTGGGTGATATTTTGTCAATAAAAGTGTCAGGAAAAATCAAAGCACTGTTGCCCAAGGATGAGCCTTCGTAACGAGCGGCCATCTGCATTCCTTGGTCGCCCAGAGTGTTTCGCAAAACGGAGGGACTGCAGATGAACTCAGTTTTTCTATTGTTCACAAAGTCGCTGACATTCACCCTGCTAGACGTTAATTTAATATTTTCACCTGCAAACTTGACTTGCACTTCGCATTTCTCCGGTTCCTTTACAGGTTTGTACAGCTCCAGTCTTGTAACCACCATATCGAATAAGAATACTATGTCTCCATCTTGTCCATTCTCCATTTTGAAGTTCAAAATATCATTCCTCTATAGACCACCGAGTTCCTTATAAAAAATATCTAATTTAAGGTTACTAATGTTTGTATAATGTAAAAGTGTAAATTGTGTGTGAATTGTTTTAATGATAAAGTCGCACTGGTCGTGTTACATTTGTAAGACTACGTTGTTTGTATGACATCAAAAACATGGTTATATTCTCTTAAAGACTGTTTTTTGGAAAAGAAAAGTGTATCTGAAAATATAGAGCAATATGGAAAGTTGAAAACTTAGTTGAAAACTTAATAATTCCTTAACGTGCATTTATTTTTCACCTTATTGGTTGAACATCGTGTGTTTAATTTAATTTAATTTATTTTTTAATATTAAGAGATGGTTAAACAAAGGTATGTTGTTTTACGTTAAATATTTATTATCTATTGAATTCGCCTGTCACAAAACTTATCAGCTTATCTGGAGGGTATTAAATGAAACCAACCAAATCGCAAGTGCTGAAAAACCACTGGGAACAGCTGGTCGCGAAGTTTGTCCAACTGTGAACTCCAGTGACCTCCAGTCTGACCAACGGGCCTCGAAGGATTTGGAACATGTCTGCGAGTAGCGAAAGGGAGCCAAATGGATTTCTAATTACCCCGGCCACTCCCCAGTCACATTTTCGCCTGTTGCTGCACAGAGGCCAATACCCCAGGCGCCCTGCCCCCGTGGAAAATCCCGCACTTATTTATCGCTACACCTTCCGTAAGCAGCTTAGCACGCGATTCCTGGGAAATCTCACACGCCCCCAGAGGTGGTCTCCCATTTATCAAATCAGCTCACATGCTTATCTAAATTAAGTTCAATTTTAATTAAATTTCGCGCATTAGGTTGACGCATATCGGTTATCCGTGCTGCGCAGTTACCACCACACCCATAAAAACTAGTTTAAAAGCGAATTTGTGCCAAACATTGGGGAATTAGTCGAAAAATGCTGAACCGAATAATGGAAATGTTTTAGCGAGAAGACCGCCTGACTAACTAAGCCGATTTAATTGGATACAAATTGGTGCAGCCAAATGTTCAGTGGGTTGACTGGGCATGGTCGAAGTGAGGGGTCGGGGTGCTGTCCACGCCAATAGCCAAACAATAACAAATTGGGTCCCCGGGTCCGGCGAAATTCGGTGCTCTTTTTCGGCCTTGCTGAGTGAGTTTCTGCTGGCCAAGTGGAAGCCACTCGTGCATAAATTATAAAACCCTAGTGAATAAATCCCAATTTACTCTAACCAGGAAACAATTTCATAGTTGGGGACTTAAACTTAAGGGAAATTAAGAAAGACTATTTCAAATTATACCGAAACTTTTTTAGAATGCGTGTATTATCAACACAAAATAATTACCTACATTTTTATACCAAAACCGTTTTAGTGGTTTTAATGACAAATAATAATTGGCTTAAGAAGCATCTATATTTTTCAGATTTTTATAACCAATAATAAAATTTAAAATGTATGTGGCACTTAACGAACTAGAAACTATTATAATTAATTAAGTTATAAATACAAAATTAACATATTGTTGTATGGAAATGATTAACAGCAAGAGATACATCCAGAAACTAATAATGTAAGTACTTAAAATATATCTTCAATATTCACCCAAACACATTAAAATTGAAAGCCATTGGAGAGTCTCTAATCATTGGTATTTCGCCCTTTATGAGAGTGTTTAGTTAGGTAATGTCCGTTTGATGGCTACACAATTTGGTCAGAGTTTGCACAAATATTTTCGCCCACAAAACGTGCGAACATTGGGCAGAGACGGCTAGGCAACATTTTCGTGTGGCTAAATTGGTTCTTCTGGTCGAAACGTGGCATTAATGACTTGTTAATTAGTTGGCCATTTTGTCGAGTAAAGCAATTGCAAAACAATTTCACCAGCAATTGTCATTCGTTGGATTCTCTCGGAATGCCTGAATTCCTTCGATTGTATAATTTATGTGCTGAATCGGTTTTGATGGACGATCCAAATAACTGAAGCTGACTCATTTGGCCACATTTATTTGCATATTTGTGCTGTGGACGGTTCTTCCTGTTGCATTTTAATTGCTTTGCCAAATTAATGTCTGGCCTCAAAATAAATGCAGAGCACTTTGCAAGCCTGAAAAAGCCACCAATTAAAACGTCCAAATGTGAATATGTTGACCATTACGGTCAACATCTGACTGGGTAAAATGGCACATAAGTAGAGCTTAATAAATCCTTTTGGATAAACCATAAAACAAAAGATGTTTTTCATCAGCAGCAGCAGAGCTGGGAAAACTAATTCCGATTCTCTGCTGGCATCCGCATTCCCACAAGTAATTGGTTAGAGAGAATGTTCTTGGTTTTTGGCTCTTGTTTTGCTTGAACGAGCACTCTTGGTTTTCGCACGTTACGTATACGCCACAAGTACGAGGCACCTAATACCCTCCCCACTTGTGGCTGCATGCAACCCACTGACACTTGCCAGGAGCATTGCTGATGCGGCTGCCACTGCTCCTGCTGGCAGACAAATGAGCGTTCCCATTAAACGCTCCTGAAATATGCTGGCGAATCATTCAAAGCCGGAGCAGCAGCATCCAAAGAAGGGAGAAGTTCGCTTGGCCAATAAATCTGAGAATTCCGCACCCGGAACAAAGCTCGTTCTCCGGGGTTCTAAGTGTTAAATCGTATTTGATTCGAGGCTTTTGGATTATATAATGCATTTAATAAATACTTACTCTGAGTAAGCATTTATTCAAGTGCTCAGACTCAGCTGCATAAAACAGCAATTCTGTTGGCTTTGCGTCCTATTTTGTCTTAGTTAGAGCTAAAAACTCTTAAAAATGTCGTTAATGGCAGATAGCCCGAAAAAATCAACTTAAGTTTTGGTTTTTTGATCAAAACATATGGAAATAATTATCCAATGTTGGAATGTCATACCTCGTTGAATTCGTAATAAAATTTCCAATTGATTGGCGTTGGCAGCTAAAAAATTTGGTTTTTTGCCACTTTTCACAAAAAATGATGACCTAACCCTTTATAAAAAATAAAAAATCGGTCAAAAAATAGAAATGTTTAAATACGATTGAAGTTTAGGCCACCAGCTGCTCAAAACGGTTATTCTTTTTGCTGTGCGTCCTTTTTTGGCTTAGTTAGAACAAAATACTCGGAAGGGTTTGACCAAAATTATAATAATTTATATGTAAATTTTGTCTAACATAGTAGGAATAGCTTTCAGTTTCCCAGTTCTCTATTACTTGTTTAGTAGTGCGTTGTAATTGTTTAAAATTATTATGTAGCCAGAGAAATTTAATTTGTAGCTTGCAATCACGCCTTGTGACCAGAGCATAGACACCATTAGCTCCTTAATTTTTGGCTCACTGAAAACCGTGGAAGATGGGCAAAAAAGGCAAGAAGGACAAGAAAGGCAAAAAGAAGGGCAAAAGCGTGCTTATACCCAAAAATGAAGAGCCTCCAGTTCCGCCTGAACCAGTATTCGAAAGGAGTGTGCCCTTCTTTTCGTTCGATCTTATTATAACTCGCCTGGAGGTCAAGGGCGTCGTTCTGGCAGATCCCAGAAAGCTGCTGGTAAAGGTCACCTTTGGGGACAAAAACCTTAGTCTCACAGCCAGTCGGACCAACATAAGCGAGTTTAAGCCAAATGCCAGTCTGAACTTTCAGGCAGATCCACCGAATCTTGCCCAGAAAGTGGAAGAAAGCGGCCTGAACTTTGAGGTAGAGTACGATAATCAATTGGTAGGTTTGGGCCAGGTGCTTTTGCCAAAAAGAATAACAGGCCGGATAAAACTGGACATGAAGGCGTTCTCCTACACGAGCACATGCTTACTGGAATTGGCAAAAAAGCCGGTTGGCAGCCTGGAGTTTCTTTGTAAGCTGTTTATTAAATGCGGCGATTATGCCAGGTGAGCAGGGATTGCCTTTAACACTAATTAATAACTAAGCCCGCTTTTTTTACAGGGAGGGCGAAACATGTCCCAACTTGAATAAGAACATTAGCCCAAAGGACATAGTGTTTGTCATCGGAAAATCACAGCCTAACACCAGCAGCTGTGATCCCTGCCGAGATGTTCTGGAGATCGAGACGAGAAAGCAGAAGGACTATACCATTCAAGCAAATTCTAGTCGCAAATAAAAACACCAAACTTTTCGGATAATCATTCATGTTAGCAACAATAAAAAGAAAGAAAAGAGCTTAAGCCGAAATACAAATCTTTTGTACAATGATTCACGGAAATTAATCTTATTCACCACAACATATTAAAACAAAATTATAACTTTCAAAAGCTATTCAAAAATAAATAAGTAAATAATAAAAGCAGAAATATAAAATTTATTTTCAAATTACCCTACCTTATAATGACTTTAAGATACTTTGTTAAAACTCTTGGCTATAAAGATGATTTTGTTATATTTGTACCTCCCAAGCATCTTTACCAACCTGTTGTTACATTTATAATTTAAACATGACCTAAGTTTATGGTTTTCCCTAAGTTACATACTCAAACTTTAAAATATTAAACTGCATCAACCAAGCTCCCTCTCACACCCCTTAGTTTGTTTTCTTGGTTCATGTCTTGTTTGCTGGCCAAACAGCTTTAAAGTATCCTTTTGGCTTTAAAAATGTCCATGTTGAAATCGTTTTTTATCTTTTGGGTGTCAAACTTGGCTCTGCTTGATTAGAATGCGACTTCAATTTGAGATATTTTTCTGACTTTTGTAGATAAGCAAATATTTGGGTCCGGGATCAGGTTGAATTTTTATTACACATTTTGCTCATTTTAATGTCCTGGTTGCCCTGAGTTGTTTGTCTGGTCCTTCTGCCCAAACATTCACCCCCCTGCATTTTGAGGCACATGTGTGTGCGCATAAAGGAAAGTGAGTTCATCTATTTTTTATTTGCCCTCAGCCAGATGCTTCAATTTCATTTATATATACGTACATGTAAATGGCTGTAGCCCATATTACGCTCGGGAACATTTCAATATATTGACTTCTTCGCGTGCTTGTGGCCCCTTTCATTGTGCAAAACTCTTAAGCCCAAAGAAACTCCCAGTCAAGTAAATAATTGAATATTTATTCGATTTTTGAACTTAATTTTGCTGCTGCTGTGCTTCTTAGTCCTGCTTTTCAGAAGGATTCCATTGTTGGGGAAACATTTTTTACAGCATCAAGTTAAATTACATCCGCTGTCTGACATAATAATGCATATTACACCAACAATGTGCGATAATAACATCAGAAAAGCAAGAATCCGAGCAGAGGACTCCTTGGCGTTGGGCTCGGACTTTTAGATCGGAACCGCAAAGCGGAAATTAAAACTTCACTCAATGAAGTGGCGAGTGTGTGTGTTTCGGGGCGGTGGAACTTTCAAGAAAGAATATCTTAAGAACTGTACAAATTCGATTTAGACTACATTTTATTAGATTACATTTTTAAGAACTTTGTATAGAACATTTTTTTTTTCAATTTTGTTGTTTGGTTCAGATTACGTATAGTCCTCTGCGTTGCCTAAAACAAATAATAAAATAGGTTTTCAAAATTACTCATACGACTCGTGTGGAATTTAAATAAGAATAAAGCCTTTTTTTGGCTTCAAGTGCTGGCAAAAAAGTAATCCATCACTGCGTATGCGTGATCAAAACTAGAAGTATCTATCAGCTTTTATTGTATTTAATAGGTTGTCTTTTTTTTATGGGAACTTTAAGCTCCACTCTAAAATACCCGTTTAAAAGTAAAGTTTTGTGTGTGAGTGCTCCTCCTTTCTGTTTGCCATTCCGTGCATCCTTAGAGCAGTTCAGGCGAACAAAACACCAGACAAATATCCGTTTGCGGTTCTGTGCATTGAATTGAATTCCGGCGCACTTTTTAATGAACTCGAAATTCCTGGCACATGCGAAACCAGCAAGGCCATCTGTGCTTTTTTCCCACTAGCCCCGAACACCCACCCACAGACTCACAAAATTGAGACAATCGGCAGTGACATGCCCATACATATTTGATAGAAATACAATATTGGAAAAACAACTAAAACTTACCTGTGCACTTTTCGAAGCTTCTGCCAGTGGAATAATTGAATCAAATTCTGTTGAAACTCTGCCCAGTTTAATACGTTTTTGCAGTCTGGCAATAATAAAGCCTTTTCTGCAATCGAAAGCAATCTCTGCCGAATATGCTGCTGAAAATGCAATTAACTGAAAGCCAAACACATGCCTCTGCTTATCAATATGCTTCAGTATTTATTTAAGTATTTCTCACTTTGCTTTAGTAGTTTTCTTTTTGAGTAAACTTAGTTGAGTGATTTTCAATTTATACAGAATATAGAAACTAGCTGAAAGGAAGGGGTATCAACTTAGGGTTAATAGTGAATACATCGGGGGTTATTGATCTAAGCATATACAGAGACATATACAGATATACACAAAAACATTTACAGCTAACGATTTAATCTGGGGACTCTCGGCTACATATGCAATGACAAACGCACACACATTTAACTAGTTACTGATATTGTTTTAATGCATAGTTTATTTATCCATTCTAGGCGTATTAGACAGCAACAATGAACTATAATTTTCCACTACGGATTTGCTTGACTTATGCTGTTTGAGATTCAATAATTTACAAGTTAATTTGTCTCTATGCGGATTATGTAGTTCATGTTTAGACTATTAAATGCTTTCAGCATAATTGTTGAAATGTGGCTAATGATCCACTGACCACTTCGTTTCGCTATTCATTCATGTATTTGCGCATGTACTTGAATTTAATTTAATTTAATTTACTATACTTAGAGCTAGACAAACGTTTAAGTTTCACTTAGCGCTTTCAAGGGTTCCTTAGTAAATTCGAAAGTGGGAGAGCAAGAGGTACAAAAGAGCCTTACATACAGTGTCTTTGTTGTGTTGTCGATACATGACTTTGCCATTTGGCTTACGACTAAAAACTTGGTAGTTTCTGTTTCCGTTTTCGCTTCATCATCTTGTTGCTTATATGGTAATACAATATAGATATTCTTGGGTCGCTTACTTTCACCCGCTTTTCTGCCATTTATTTACATAATTTGATTTCGAGATTACTCGTCCTTACACACTAAAGGGTAGAGTTTACACAACGCAATCACCTTAAGGTACAAAATAGTAAAGTAAAGGTACAGAATTCCCATGGCTGTGTGTGTGTGCGTGCGTGTCTGAGTGTGCGTGATATGTGGCTGATGTTGGGGCGAATAGCCCTCGACGTTTAGCAATTAATAATTCAAAACTTTTCTGATATGTTCGAGAGAGACGCTAAACTGTGGTTCGCCCACCACCACAGTGGGGGCGTTTGTTCGGCGGTTTGTCGGTTAGTGCCTTCCCATGGACAATTTCCACAAGCAAACGCTGCCGGGCCTGTCATGAAACTGCAGTTGTTCCCGTCATTTGGATGAAATGTGAAAATGCAGCTCAGCCGTGGTCCCCGAGGACGGGATATGGCCACTAATGCCCCGGCATTTCCTCCCGGCCTCGAGTTGGCCGCCAGCTCAGGGCGGCTCAGAGCGGCTCAGTTGAGAGAATGTGTCAACTTCTGTGTCAATTGTATGGCCATTAAACTATGATGCAGCATTGCTCCCCTCTCGCCACTCAGCAAAAATAACTAACTTTCTATTTAAAGTTTTATGGAAAGTAGAGTGAATCCAGTTTTATTTTATATCGAAACTTAAAGAGAGCTCCTCTTATAATTGAATGTAAATTTTTTTAACTAAAAGTTAAACATCTCAGTTATCCGATTTTATATTTAATAAATGAATATCACTAACATTTTCAAATAAACCACCTTGTTTAAGAGTGATTAATAGTTAAGAAAAAGGAACTAAATCATCTTCATACTTTTTATATACTTTTTATAACCAAATAATAGAATCATAGTTTTTGTGTAAATCTAGTTCATGATTTTTTGAACACCCGTTTTTTTTAGTGTTCTGATTTCATATTCGAACATTTCAGGCATTTTTTGACATTTTACTATTTTGTGTTATCTCTGCAGTGCCAGAGGCAAAGTTTCATTTCCACCAAAAAAATGTTGTAACCAGTCGATGCGGGATTCTTTGGGAGTGGGGAATTCCTCAGGACTCCCTATAGTTTCAGCACTTAATGCTGCTAAGCCAGCTGTCAGTTGCATTAGAAGCGGAGGACCAAGTGACTGCAATTCACTTTGCTGACCCGGAGGAAAAAGAGCCAGGTGAAGGTTTAAAAGTACGGCAAAAAGGTCGATTAGATAATTTGTTGATGCCACTCCTAGCCAGGACACCTATTTTCTTTGAAATTTTTGATTGGCTCACTGAACTGCAAAGTGAAGAACTGGAAGCACTTGAATTTAAATCTCGAGGGCTGTTATGAAATAACTTTTGATGGTCTATCTGCGGTCACTTAAATGCCGGGCACAAAAGTTTGTCTTTGTTTATTCATGCGAGCACTGAAAACCATTTGTATAGTGACCGGTTTTTCCCACAAAAAGCGTATGAACATAAGGCAAAATTTATTTAAGCATGCAAACAAAAGTGTTGAAAATGGCTGAAAGTACACGCGGATGATGGTTGGATGGATGGATGGATGGTTGGATGGCCTGATGGATGGGCGGGTTGGCAGCTGGTAGGCGTGTCGGTGTTAAAATCGCAGCATGTTTCACGGCAATCACTCTGGAGCATTGTTTTCTCTGCTCCGCGTTTTATTTTCGCTGCAACAACAGAATCAGCAGAAAAACACAATAAAAAAATGCCAACAAAACTTGAAAAAAAAACAGGGCGGTAAAAATTTTAAGCAAACAAAAGGCGAACGCTAAAGAGGGCGGGTAGAAAAGCCTTTCAGCATTTCACTTTTCATTGCGTGCCATCGTAAAATGAAAAGTAGTGCGAAATATTTGAGCGGAATCTATGTCAGCAGTGCGCCGCTGACGCAGCTCGTAAAGAGCTCTGTGCCCCGTAATTTTTATGCCCGGAAAACTGCTCGAATTACTGTCGAGTGCCTCGTTTTTACGAAAAAGTCCAGAAAACTTCGCTTGCACTTTTGGCCACTTCACTGTTGCACCGAATTGATCTAATTAGGCAGCGGAATTGAAAGGGACACGGTCCGATGAAAGCTTCAAAGAAAACTTTTCGATAATGATTATTGATTCAGTGACAGCCGTTGGGCTGGGTTTCATAAAGTTTCAGTTTGGTTTATATTCGGAAAGGAACTGCATTGGGGAGAAATAATTTAATGATTCCTTTGTTATTGTGAAAACTTTAAATGAATTTATTTGTTGGCGAAACAAGGAAAGTTGTAACTTTTTTATTTATTTATTGTTAAGAAATATGAAGTCTTTTTATTTTTATACTGTTATGAAATTATTTGAGAGACCACTAAAGAAAATTGTGTACCTATTACCTGACCCCAATATGTTTTATCGCACATTCCTTGTATATACCCCTAGGGAAAAACAAAGTTGTACCTTCACATCATCACCGAAAATAAATGAACTCTGATATATTCGAGCTGCAACAAGCTGCCATCAAATAAACATTTCCCACTGACTGCGGTCGTCTTGATTAATGAGCGATGCTTTCGGTGGCAAACACAGGAAAAGTCAAGGAAACGGCTTGATTTATATCGGACTGAGCCGTAGACTGATGGGCACTCAGCTGACCAGCAGCAGGAGGCCGTCGTCCGCCGGAGGTCCGCCAATTTGCCGGACAAAAGTCAAGCGGACTTTGCGCCTAAGTCCGGGCTAATGAAAACGAAAATGAGAGTCAACGTTAAATGCTTTAAAAATCTTGGCAGCTTAATGGCCAATTAGCGAAACAAAGGGACATTTGCCGGCAGCGGGAGACAGATGGGTATAGGGGCCCAGAGGCCTAGATTTCAATAAAGTTTATTCCCTGTGAGTCCTTCGACTAATGGAGAAGAATGGGGGCTGCTCCAGAGCCGCATAAATTACAATTAAGTGTAATTAATCATTGCTGAGTGGCCCGGCGGCATCGACATCATCGTCGGAGTATCTGGGCCAATTGAGGAGCCAACAGCCAGATGCGGACCTGCCGTCATTTCTTTGCTCGTTGTCTTTTCCTCACTTCCTCACTGGGCCGAGAATTTCTGGAGCAGGACACTCGAGTGATTGGTTAGCCGCACGGCCACTTAGCAACATTGGGAAAAGGAGCAGCTGCAACACCAAAGGGAAAGGAAACAGCAAGGACAACAGCAACAGGAGCTTCAATCACCAGTTCAGGTGACTTTTACTTAACACCTAGGTGATCCTAGAGAACTTTTTAAGAAATCGATGGGACTAATCAGAAAGGCAAATTCAAAAAATGCTTTTCTGATTAAAAATACATTTAACTACGTTTCGTTATAATATTGACATTTCCCTTCTGCTTAAACAATTTCTAAATGTTGTTAGCTACTGCGTTGATATTTGCCAAACAGAAATACTATTTTATTGCCCATGACCCATTTGCAAATAATCACTTTTTGTTGCCTTCAAAATTTACTCTGCAAATGCCCTATAGTTGTATTACTTTTAAATAATAAATAAATATGTGAGTAAATAAAGTGAACAGTTTTTCATGTGCCAACCACTTTACAAACAATTTTACAACGTTTATGCAAATGCTTTATTTTGCAAACAAAATTGGGTTAACTTTAAAGCAAGCTGAGTTTATTTCATTTTGCACTAATGCATAAAGCTAACTAATTAGTAGTAAACTCGTGGAAATTGGTAAATTAATTTGCATCGCAAATATCAGATTAGATGAATAATATATCCAAATTAAATGCTTTATATATTGTTCGAAAATATTTAAAAGACCTTAAAAGGCATATTTAATAAAAAGTACAAAAAAGTAGTAAGCTATTTAGACAATAATTCTTCTATATAACTTTAAAATGCTTTAGAATGTTGCTTTATTTTCTTTAAAGAAACCCCAAGGCTCTTATATATTGAAGTAAAATTGCAAAACAAGTTTATGGTGTTATTTTATAAAGCTGAACAGGCTAAAAGTTAATTTCCCCACAAACCATTATTGTCATGTTATTATTTACGGCCACTAGGCTGACGGAGGGTTGAGGGAAATGGGTTAAGGAAATTAAAATTTGAAATTTCGACAAATTGGGAAGGGCAAACAGTTTAATAAATAATATTATGTGCTAAGGGGTTAGATGACCAGGCACAGCAGAGAGTTCACCGCAAACTATTTTTGTCCCAGGCTCATTTGCGGACTCTCGGCCGCTGGAGTGTTAAGGGGATTGGGCCAAGAGGAAGTGGCCCATGTCTGCCTCTCTGGGCCACGTCGCATGTCCTGCACGTCCTGCACTAGTTGGCCAAGGCAAAAGGCAAATCAATGAATGGAATGGAAGAGGATGGGGATGGGGATGAAAGGCGGACGCAGAGAGCGAGTGTGCTCCATCAACGGCTCGTTCAGTTGGAAAAGTTATTGCGCCAGAAGTAATTCTATAAAGAAAGCTGCCAGCCTCTCTTTCGCTCTTCCTATGCCCATCTCCTTTCTCCTTCTGGCTGCCCTGACCTGGGAATTTGCCTATTCAATATGAGTATTTCAGCTATTTCAGGTCCTCGAAAAATCCATTCGCATGTGCTGCGGGCTATATCGCTCTCTATATATATCACTATATATCGGGAATCGATTTTCGGCCATCCAACGGCTATTTGCGGTCTCGGCCAGCGAGTTGAAGAGCCGTTAACGAGTCCGATGAGTGGGGCATATTCGATTACCAGCATCGAAAAGGGTTCCCCGGGAAGAAGAATTGTTTTTTGGGGAAGTTGAATTTTTTAAAAATAAGCCTAATTTGATTAGTTGGGTTCACTCGGTCACAGTGGCAGCGAAAGAAAGAGAGAAGGCTACGGAGATTGCGAGAGAGAGAATGGAAAATTCAGAGACAAAAGGACACTTCACAGTGGGCATTGTCAGAAGCAGAGAGATTGTACGAAAATTGATTTTACGTTCAACAGTTTTATTTGCCAACATAATTTAATAATAAACTTTGGCACTTTTAGACCCATGCGAAGGGGGAAGGGTGGGGGGGACCGAGCGAAGGGCTCTGGGTGACGCAGTGAAGCTTGAAATTTATGTTCACGCCTGCATTGTTGCCCCGCAGCTCTCTAGCAGGACACTCTCCCTGATCCTGATTCCCCTCGGGCGGCAGCTGTCAGGAGCACGGCACATGGGCAACCGCCGGACAGAGGTTGGGTTCGCTTCATTTCGGTCTGGCTTGGTTTGGTTTTGGCCTGGTTTTTAGATTTAGCACACTCCGATTTGGGCTTTAATCGAAAACTCATGCAGCGGCGGTGGGGAAGAAACAATATTTTAGAAAATAAATTCCGATTGAAGTGCTTATTGTGTTATTGTTCAATTTGCGGCCTGCACCGGTCCAGCCAGCTGCTGGCCTTTATACAAATATTTGTCAATTAATTAAATGTCAAGAGCGAGCGGCGAATGGGAAAGGCCTAAACGCCCAACCGTTGCGTCTCTCAAAACCCCTCGTTGTGCCGTAATCAAATAGTATTCATATTTCGTTCAATTTTTCATGCTGAGTATTTAATTAGATTTTGTCACTCATAACGGTTCGCTTGTTATATTTGTGACTAAATAAAATTAATTTAGCGGAATGCAGAGCTAATTGGTGTGTGCGGGAATAAATACTTGAATTAAAAAGTTATGTCTTTTAACCTCTTCTCAATATAACGAAAATGAAAATGTTTCACAAAAATTGATTTATCATTTGATGAGGCATTTTAATAAATAAATCTTTTTTATTAAATGAAATTCGTTATTCTTTAATAAAGTTTTGTTAATTTTAAATTGACAAACAGTTTCAATCTTCTGGGAATATTTGTGATATCTCTTTGAAGTGTGTTTAAAATAAGGCTTTTTCTTTAAATTTATAAAATCAATTACAATAATAGCTTAAGCGCTTAGATTTTGAAAATGGCAGCCATGCCAATTGCTTTTCAAGTATTTCTTTAAAGGAATTTTACTAAGGACTGGTACTATTTGCTTTGCCCAAGCTCATCCAAGCCAAGTTCGAAATTCCTCGAGTTCCACAGACCAATTAACACTGTTGGCTCAACATTCTCACCTTATATTTCACCTGTTCTTAGTCAGCTAAAAAGGCGGCATTCTTAAAGCCCCATCAAATATGCGGGTTGTCAGGCAGCCTTTTCAGCCCCCGGGTAAAATCGGGTAGAAGGCTCAACCAGCAGACCGCCAATGATGCCGGCTATGAAGGAGTAATTCAATTTGGGTTTAAAATTGCAAACTGCAGAAGGAGCCGCCTGAGGGTGGCTAAAGGGGCGGTGGGCGGGATGCGGGTGTCGTAGCATGTCAAGGCGACAGGACCTTGATAAAAAGGTGTACGCCGTAGGCTGGCGTCTGTAACAGTCCGGACTCAGGGGCTTCCTTCTTAATTAAAATGCATCGCATGTGAGGGTCGGGATATAAAATCGATTGAGTGCAGCTTAAATCGCCTTAAATACTCGTTGGCAGGGATCAGGCGAAAAAGGGATAAGGATAAGCAGCGGCAGCGGCGTCCCAGTGGGGATTAAATTACTGTCATTGTAAGTGGCGAATGAAACAACTCCCAATTCACTCGATACTCCCGGACAGCCATCATTTATTCAGAAACTTTTGCATCAAATTGAATTTGCCTTCCGATTTAATTACCGCAAGCCCAAAGCCGAGTGCATTACGAAATGATTTCGAGGCTGTGGCAGCCAACTCTTTTGCATTTGGGGCACATAATTTTAATTGCATGCTGCGGCAGGTGGAGCAGCGAAGGGGGGGAATCTATCTAAACTTTGCCTGCATTTGTTATTGTTGCATTGCTTGGAAAACTTTTCCGTGCCCAAAGTTTTCAACCTCCTTTTTTTCCGCCCACGACGACAAAAAGACGCTCGAAAGGGGGAGAAACTTTCTGCGGGCGGCGGCAAGAAGCTGAAAATCAAATGAAAGTTGCTGGCCAACGACTTAGAGCTAGCTTAAAGCACTTTAAGTTGCCAAATGTCAAAGATTGCGTATACGCAGTGCTGTCCAAGGTACATTGGAGGTTAAATGTCAAGTTCATTGCAACCACATCCGCTTCGAGCTAGGCTTGTAGTCAAGTAAGGAGTATTCCTCGCAAGTAAGTACTTTAATAACAGTCATTATTAATTATAAAATAATACAAATTTATTTTGGTTACACTTTTTTGTTCTTACCTTAAAGATTGAGATATTAAAGTGCTGAACAATTTTTGAACAAAATTGGTTGCCACAAGCTCATATGGCTAAATCCATAGCATTTATCGAAATGTTTTCGCTAATTTGCCTATGCGAAAATCCCGGGGAGAAGGCACAAAAAAAGAAATTCTGATTAAAATTGTGTTTTTATGATCCATTTGGGCGTGACTGGGGCCGCTGGAGGTATTAAATGAAGGCCTCCCCGGTCCTAACGTATAAATTAGCACGCCACGCGATGCTGGCAATAAAACGTTTTCGCGGGCATACGTTGCGTATAAGCTATGTGAAGCAGGAATGCGAGCTCAGCCTAAAAGTAGGCTACAAAATGACACGCGCCAGGGAAAGATTTAGATTGGTATGGCCGAGAAGGAAGAAGGGAAAACGGAAAAAATAATAAGGAAGACTGTGTGTAAGCTGAAACTGCGGGAATTTGTGGAAAGTCGTAAAGCAAAATAAACACTGGCAGGCGTAAAAGTTATAAAAATGCCAAAATATAGCCAAAGTTGAGCCAAGCGAGGAGCATAAGGTAGCTGCAAAAACTTTGTCGGCCAACTGTTGATAGTTGCCAGTGCTTAGAAGGCGTGGCAGTGGCGGTGGCAAACCCACAAAAAAAGATGAGAAACGATGCCAGCGATGCAGCAAATTCGCTTTAGCCGTCTATCCAGCCATTCAGCTATCTATCCATCCATCAATCAATCAAACCATCAGAAAGTGAGCGGGCCTAAGCCAGTCAACGTCAATGGCCCTGTCCTAATGGGAACCGACCGCTTTCAGATCGCTTTGGCAATCGACATGCAATTTATGCGAAATGTTGACATTCATCGCTTGACTTTTTCGGCTCCGGATTCAAGTTTAACACTCAGCAAACGGGCAAATCCGAGCAGATGTACAAACAGATTTTAAAGCTGGTCTTAAAGGATTGCCAATTGAATTGAATATATGACATACATTATGTATACATGGGATTAGCCAGATGGCTGCCTAAAGGATTGCTGGCAAAGTAATGTTCCAAGGACAGACAGGCGAAATAAAATATTGAAAAGGGCTGGAAATCTTACCAGAGTGAGCAAAGCAAAATAAACATACATTTGTGGCCATTGAGTTCGGTAACCTAATCCAAAAGTCAAACAATTTTCAATTTAAAAGTTTAACTTGAACATTCGATTGTGGCCAAATATTTGCTTAACGCTCATTTCAGTTATTTTTAAATTGAACGCGTTCATTTAAGTGCGTTTTTTCAACTGCTTGCACAATCAATTTAATTGATTGTATCTGTTATTGACATGAATTTGTATTTTTTCTTTGAATGCAATTTTTTGATTCTTTTAATTGAATTGCAAAAGCAATTACGAGAAATCTGTTTATTTAAGCAGCAAATAGACACAAAAGAAGTGGAGACTTTCAAGTAAATGAGGAAATTTTCTTCTCGACTAGTGTTGTGAGTTTTTTGTGGGACGATTATGCTAATGAAAGGGCATGTTCAGCTTGGCTTGGCTTACTGGGGTCCTCTTTTCCAAGAATCTCGACGCAGACAATACCACTTTTTCATGCTGGTCACGTAGGCTTCTAACATGAATCTGGCTAATACAATTAGAACCAGACAACCGGAGGCTGCAAAAACCAACAGAAATACAGGCTAACAATCGAGTTTCAGGCTGTCAAATGTTTCAATTAAAACTCGCGAATACCAAGACCCTGAAAAAACCGTTGGCCTTTGAAAGTTGGAGGCTAGAAAAGGATTTCCATGATTGGAGGACAAAAGGAATCATGGAAAGCAATAGTCAGAATCACCAAATTGCTTCCAGCAAATCAAAGATGAATAAAGGGAACAAACTCAGAGAAGGACAAAAAGAAAAGGAGTTGCGAAGTGGCACGAACAGGAAGTTCTATAACGAGAAAGCATAACAAAAGCAAAGCTTCCGGGCATTATCTTAATTATGCAAAGCCGAAGCGAAAGAGTTGTGGCAAAAGTCCTAACCCATTGCTTCTTAAAGAACATTAACTGCTTAAGTAAAGTGTCAATAATTTTCTTTGTAGGCTTATTGAAAAATTTATTAAACCGTTACTGAAATGGCTTTATTCTCTTTGCGACCGCATCTTTTTAAAAATTCTCTTGTGGTTGTTGAAGATTAATTGATGATTTATTTCAATCAATATTGGCTATATATAATATTTGGACAATAATGGGTTAAGGCTTATGGTCTCGGCACTCACATTTATCATGGGCTATCCATTTTTTTCGAGGGTTTTGGGCACGACAAATTCCAAAGTCAAAGTCAATGGCTGTGCCCCAAATAAACCCAAATGGAATGTGGCTTTTGGTAGATGGAGAGTGGGTGCAAAGGCGGTTTGGGGGCAAGGCCATTTCGTGTGTGCCATAAAGCACTCAATGCCCAAATTTCAAGCCTTTACTCAACGAAGAACCTGCGACACGTGCGAATTCGTTGGTGGAGTTGAAGTTGAATTGATTGCGTGCCAGTTGTGGCAATGACGATTTCCAGGCGATGGGCGTTGAGCGTTGGGCGGTGCAGAGGGCGTGGCCCTCAATAACAAATGCCGTTTCTCTTTTGTTCCGAGTATCGTAATTAAAATGACGAAAGCAGCGCCAAAGTTTTAATAAACTGCCAAAATAAATACGAAAAGGAGAGCGCGTGAAAGGGAATCGAATAAACAAAGACTGAAAAAGTTGTAAGCGGATTGCCTGGGATAGGAGGGGCAACAAAATGGGGCTGGCAGCATAAGTACTTTGTATTAATAACAGAACCGAGAAATACTGGGGCAAGAGTTGTGGCATCCGCAAATAACTGGAATTGAAACTCGAGTGCCGAGGGGGAAAACAGCTCAGAAACTGAGTCACACAGAGAAAAATCTTTATACCATGCAAAAAAATAGGAAACATTTTTCGCATTCTTTAATAAACATACTTTAATTTGCTTCCGATTATTGTTTCCTAATCGAATGTGTATGTTACCCCTGATTTAGATATAATTGTTTTGTGCTAACCATTTCCATCTATCCAAAAATTACACAAAACATGAACATTGAATCTTTATTACTAAAATATTAACAATGCTAATATCTTACCCACTGCCCTTATCAAAACTAAACCAATTCAAATTAGTAATAAACAGTATACCAAATAAATCATTTTAAACCAAGAAACGGAAGTGCTTAAATTTTCAATCACCAGACCATGTGAATGGAGATAAATCACTTAGCAAAAGATTTTTTTTCTGATAATTTGTTTAATTTATTATCTTGATTTTATGCCTTTGTCAGACCTAATAAATTTGATATTTTTTCGCCGTGCTGGAATAATTTTTCATTGTGGCGTGAAGAGCAAACTGTTTACATTTGTTTTCCCCACTGACTGAGATCCGGGATCTGGGACACAAGACAAGATACCCGAAGGGGCAGGAAAATGGTGCCAGGGGCAACATGTTCATTATGCCGTCAGCTGATAGCTGTGTTTTCGCAGGTGCGGCTCATTAAATCACGCGGTAATCAGAGCACCCAAAAAGGATTCTCGGGTTAACCTTTCGACTGGCTGGTATTGTTTCTTGTTTGCCGGTGTCAATCACAGTTGGCTTAATTAACATTGTGGAACAGATTTCAACACATAAATTCAAATCAGTCTGCAAAGTTTGGTCGTAAAAACTTGCCATCATCGTGGCACTCCAACTAAACATAATATTTATTGTAAAGCAGGGAGTCGGGGCTATACAGCTTTTGTGCTGTGCCCGTAATAATAACAACAATAATCATTTGCCTGATTTACGAGTGCAGCTGGCAGCCCTGTTCGTTCAATGGCCATAAATTCTCATCAATAAATCAAATGTAGAGCTGCTCCAATATGAGGGCGCCGCGATGTATGCAGCGTTTTCATTTTTTCCACGAGTTTGAGTGGCTTGTTTGTGTGCGTAAATGTTTGTTTGTGTGGGTGAGTGAGAAGTGTGGCAAGTGACATGTGTCACTCCATAATAATCGCATTTGCATGGAGACCAACCGCCATGAATATCCAAACAGAAACTTAACTAGAAGCTCTTAGGTGCCGGGTTGAAGATCTTAGACCTAATCACGTTTTGGGTTGGATTTTGGGTTTTGTTTTCTCTTATTTCTTTTGGATTTACAGCTAGATACTAGTGCGATTAAGTAAACGCATAGTTGATTGCTTAGTCTCTGGGACGCGCCGATAATACTTACAGGTTTCAATATCCACTGGATCAGGGTAGAGGGCTGGGTCTGGATCTGGTAGGATTGCTTACGGTTTAAGCTGTGAGACATCGAGTTGTTGGTTGTAGGAACCCAGTTGGCGGTCTAGAGCAGCTCCGTCTCCATCTGCACGGACTCCAGGGTCTCCACAATGGTGGCCGTGGCCACCGTGACCGAATCTCATGGAACATACCGCGTGGTCAGTGCCCCATCGTCATCGTCGTCCACGCGCAGTCCACCGCATCCGCAGGGCAGCCAGGTGGTGACGCCTCCTCCGCCGCCGGAGAGATTCAGACAGCCTTTTGGTCAAATCGCAGACACCTGCTCCAGCTCGGCACTGGAGCGGCCAGAGTTCATCACCACCACATTCTTGGCGGCATAGTCCGTGATGAAGCGGTCGCTGTTCCGCGGATGAATATTGCCCACATCCTGGGCGCAGCACCAGGGATTGCGCATGGTCAGGATGCGCTTGAAGGCGTCGCGAAACTCCTTGTTGAAGATCGAGTAGATGATCGGGTTGAAGGCCGAGTTCGAGTAGCCCAGCCAGGTGAGGATCTTGAAGGTCTGTCCGCCGATGCAGGTCTTGCAGAAGGCGGCCGTGATGTTGACGCAGAAGAAGGGCACCCAGCAGATGAGGAAGACGCCCATGATGACGCCCACCGTGACGGCCGCCTTGTGGTCGGACACATGATACGGCGAGCTGTGGGTGTGCAGGTTGCGCACCTTGAACTTCTTGGGCTGGTTCTTCGGACGACGGATGCTCTTGTAGCGCTGCTTCTCGGCCACCTCGCCTGGTCGAGTCACCGCCTTGATGGACTTCACGTGCTTCTGGGCGTAGCAGTATAGTCTGGACAAGAAATGGTGGAAGCAAAGTGAAATTGGAAGTTCAAATAAATGGTTTTTCAAGGCTCTATTTGTTAAATTTAATATGTGGCTGTTTAAACTGATAATTTAATTAATTATTGTAATGTAATTATTCCACAGACTAGATGACAGAACGCGCACAATATTATCTATGCTCTCAATTACTTAAAACATATATCAATGAAATAAAATTTAAATATTTCGGTTTTTAACAAAGGAAATACAACTTAAAACACAAAGTCAAAAACCATTGAGTAATTAAAATGCCATTTACTGATAATCAAAATTAAATGATACTGAAAATATTCACAATAACAGTTGTATTACACTTAAATGATTGTTATATTATTGTCGTTTCTTGTAAGCATGATATTATCAATTATTCGTCGCCTAATGAATGACTGGACAGAAAATCTGCTTACTTTGCCTCTGGTGACAGGTTGTGTAATAACTGGCTACAGCTTGTAATGGATATGATAATTATTCACGTGAGCCCCCTGGCTTGTCAATTAAATGAAGGCCGACAACAATGTTTCTGTCCACATCAATAACCAAAGGAAACACACTGCGTATACGCAATGTCTGACTATCATAACCAATCTTCCACTTGAGTCGTCCCTAAGCTGTTTTACTCCCCTCCCGCTTCCCTCATCTTCCATATCTTCCATATCCAACAAATAAACAAGCATATGTGTCTGGACGTGTGAGTGTTTACTCGTTGGCTAGTGGCCACATAAAAAGGATAACAGGACAGGATCAGGCCAGGCACAAATTATGGCGATAAAAGTATATTTATTCTGCAATTTAACCGAAATTTGATAGAAAATTCCAATGTCAGCCAACATGGGATCCCTTTGATGAGAAGGCGAAGGATACGGGAGGCACAGTCCTGGCCAATGGCTGCAAATCTCGTTAAGCTAAAATGGCAACGTGCCGCTGGCCGAAACGTTGATGAGCAGCTATCGCTGGCCTGCTCCTGTGCACCCGCCATGGTGTGAGTGTGTCCTTGTCTAGTCCTTTTGCACACGCCCCAGTCTTTTGCCAGCTCCTGGGGATTACTTAGACGGACACTAATGCGTGCGCTTATTTGTTCAACCCAAAACCCCTTGCCCGCAATCATTTTCCCGCATTTCTCTCGTGCCTGGAGGCCATCAGGGGCGCAAGTCCTTGCGGCATTTTTCTGATATATTCAGCAATGCGATAGCAGCAAACTTTGCCAGTTTTTACAGCATTTTATTATTTACTTTTTTCAATAAGTGAATACTATAAGATATATATTTTTCAGATCTCTAGTTTATAAGATCGTCTTCTTTCTGTTTCGTTTTTTTTTTTTTTTTAAATTTTTTTTTTTTAAAAATATAAAAATAATAATTATTAAAATAACTTCTGTTGATTTTTTTTTTTATTTTACTTCCTCGACTTCCCCTTTGTTAAGCTTACTGCTTTAATATGCCTTTGCAAAGGGTATTAGCATTTGGCCATGTGTTGGGAAAAATTATTGTTTACTTGTATTTTTATTCTGAATACTAAATATTTACAATCTTAATTTCTTTAATTCTTGCTTTACAAAAATTGTAAGACATATAATTTATTTAACTCCGTTTGTTATTCGGTCCAAGATTTTTACTGAATTGATGTAAATAATTTAAACAAGTAATATATGTAATTTATAAGTAAATTGTTGATAAATATGAACATGCTCATCTTATTTAAACTTCCTCTGCCGAAAGGGTATAAGCGGTGCTATGTTTAGAAGGGATTGCATTTATGCCTCTAGTGTTTTTTAAGCTCATAAAAATATTTGAGTTCTCGCTTTGCTTTCATTTGGAGAGATTTTGGCAAAACTTTTCTTTGCCAATGGAAGTTTTGTTGCCTTGTTGTTCTGAGCGAACTCTTGGGCCATTCATATCTGCATAATTGCAGCTGAAGGCGTCTGAAAATATCTTATTTTATGCATTTCATGCTTTATGCACGGACAACTTTTGTTCCAATCTGTATGAAAAAGGCCATTTCAGGCTGGTTTTTGTGACTTACCGACAGTAGATGCCAATCATGACCACACAGGGGAAGTAGAAACTGATACAGCTGGACACGACGGCGTAGGTGGGCGTGAGGTCCAGGGCGCATGTGGGGTACTTTTTGCCATTGTCCTCGAAAATCAGCGGCTGGTCGGGGCGATGTATGCCCAGTGAGATGGGCACAAACGAGACGAACGCGGCCAGCAGCCAAATGGCCGCGATGGTGATGACAGCCACGCGTCGTGTCACCCAGCGGCCATATCTGCAAAAGAGGAGTGGCGGAGAGGTCAAAGGGTTGCATCAATTTGCGGCAAAGGAAGCGGAAATACACGCGCCATGCCTGCTGCTGTTCCTCCACAAAACCCCCCTCCTCTACTCCTGCTGCTCCTGGCGTTTCTCTTTTTGTCCTTTTGCCCTTGTGGTGAGCAGCGGCAAAGGGTTAACACACTGCGACAGCCACACTCTGCAAAAGTTTCGGGCTTTAAAGCTCTTGTTTAATTAAACGGAAAGTTTTTTTGCTAGGCCCTATTACAAAAATGTACATTCTACAAAGTTGTTGGCAAAAAATCAAATCACTGGCTGACAGAAACTCTTTTCACGGAGTAAACATAACAAAAAACACTACTTTCAAAAACATATTCAATTTGAAAAGTTGTATTATGCCTGCGAGGGGAAATAATAATAAATAAGACCTTGAATTAAAATTGAAATTAACAGTATCGTATCGTACCAATTATGTAAAATCTTAATAATTACAAATATTCCCAATCAAACTGTTTATTATGAGTATTAAAATATGAACCTTAAAAATACCTTGTTTCTGAAATTGTATTTAATAAAATTGAAACGTCATGAAGTTGTAAAGAGTAAATACATTTTAAAAGCCTTTTTCGGATTTCAAACTTAAAAAACACTTTGATCAAGGTTTTTGATATTTTAAGTTATGTAATAATAATAAGTGGGGTCTTTTTTTTAAGTGCACTGCAGCTGGAGCAACAAGTGGGCAGAGCGGAATCAGGGGCGTGGACAACACGAACATGGACCATGTCCTGATGTCCTGATTGTGGCTTTGCATGTCCCTGGCAATCCCTCAGCGCCCAGCCGCCATTAGACAACATCATTTTCGGGTGTGCGCGACAAGTGTTGGCACGGCCCCAAAAGTGGAATTCCCAGACTCAGGTTTGGATTAGGGATTTCGCATCAGGTGCTGGGGTCCATCCGCATGTCATTAATTACAAGCCCTGGCCGGGCGACAAATCGCCCTAAGGCCGAAGACAAACCGCAACCCACATTGCGGGGAATGGCATATGCAAATCATTCTCGAAGGCCTCCCCTTTTCAACCACTTCGATTTCGCTTTTACAGCAGGAAATGAGCAGTCTGCAGCGAACGCAAAAACCAAAACCCAAAACCAAGCCCGAAATTCACAAGGCAGAGTGTGGGTTTTGGATCTGGTGCCATATGCCGCATCGTTTTGGCTTGTGCAGGAAATCAAACAGAATAATTCGATTTCAATACAAAGACGCACTCACTCACACACACTCACCCTCAAGGACGATGACGAAGCGGAAACGGAAGTTTATGTAATTGTATTCACATACAAATTCAATTTCGTTTTCGGCACGAAAATTGATTTCCATGTGACGAAAGCCCGCAGCTCAAGCCCACTCACCATCTATCCCTCAACCTGAGAACAGTGGTGGGAAAGGTACCAAGTTTTATTTACCTAGGTTAGGTACAATTTTTGTAGATCATCAAAAAATTTAATGTTACAAGGACAATTATTGTACAAGAAACCTATTTGGCTTGTTTCAAAAAGCAAATTAAGCTTATGTCTGACTATTCAAAAAAAGAGCTAAAACAAAAATATAATAACTACAATTTTTGTAGATCGAATAAAGATTTGGTTATCAAAAACTTTATATAACATTTTATGCAAAATGGTCACCAGTGTAAGTCCAAATGGAATATATATATTTATGTAATTCAAGATTTTATTGCTCTTCAGGATCCCTCAGTCCCCCTTTCCTGTTCCATTTACCTGCACTAATTCCGTATCTTGGAGTGGCTGAGGTAGCGCTTTGATATATGCACATAAACCTGCAGCCATTAGGTGACACACGATTTGGCCCTCAGTTGGGAAGTGGAGGAGCCAATCAGCCATCGATGGGCTAATTGAAATCGTGTGTGAGAGTGTTCCAGGTCTGCCGTAAGGGGAGGATATGTGTTTGGGTGCCAGGAGCAGGCTGCTCCGACCAAAGGACATTTGCATTTAACGCTCATATTGAAGCTGTTGGCTTGACTGGCTGCGTGGCATGCGGTGGCTTTTGTGTTTGTCCCACATGCACTCAAGAAATTACCGCAAGGCACGCACAACGATCCTTCCGCCCCAGGACATCATCCCCTGCCTTTTGAGCCGTCATTTGCATAGTTTGAGTCGCTCCTTTTCCTCCTTTTTCAGGTCCTGCCACGTCAGCTTGGCTGCTTTTGTTTTGGCATGGAAAATTTGATGACTCTTTATAAGCGTTTTCGAAACTGTCATTGCTAGCACGTGCCCAGTGCACTGTGGGCCAATAGGCTAAGAAATCTTGGAATACTGTTCCTTTAGCTGGTTTTGAGGACTTAAGGATCTTTTGTAGATACACATTTATTCAGATACGAGCAATATGAATATATACCCTGGTTTATTTTGAGATAAAGCACTGAAATATAATTAATGATAGAAAAAGAATTGCCTTTAAGATTTGGTACAAGAAAATGCAATCAGTCCCAGAATTATTCCTTCTTATGGAATTATTTTTTTGATTTGGAAAGCACTTTTAATAGGCATTGGAAGAAAATGTTATTATATGGAGTAAAACACTATTTTGGAAATTATACAAATTTGTATTTGCTTGTAGGCTTGCTTGGGTTTTATAATTTACAATATATTTTGAACCCAATTTTTTGATGTTAATTATTTGGTCACATAATTCATAAAGTATTTTTAAAGATTGTTAGATATTTTGGAAAATGAGTAACAATTAAAATTTTATTTCATCCTGGGGAAATGAATACTTGTATAGTATGTCATTGATTTATCAGTACCCTATCAATTTTCATTCTTTTTCAATAAAAGTCCCATTGGAGTTTTAGGGTACAACCCCATAGTTCGGTATAACATTACCTTAACCACGACGAAGACAAGTGTAAAAATACAATTACAAAAAGTTCCCAGGTGCGTCATTGTTGCTGGAACAGGTTTTGCGGTGTGCGTTTAAGTGTTGTGCCTTCGGTTGTTGGCCCAAAACCCTTAAACCTCCCACAAAAAATCGCTGTATGAAAGCACCTCCCCCACACAAGACCCTTTGCCTGCGGCGAACTTTCATTGTTCTTTCAGTTTTTATTGCAGTTTAAAATGAATTTCACATATGCGCCTGACAGTTACGATGATGACAGGCGCCAAAGTCAACGGCAATGCTAACAAAAAGCGAAAAAAGACAGAAGGAAAAAGCGGCAAAGGCATCAAATTGTCACATAAAATAAGAAAATTTCTCATTTTCGTTATTTTGGCCTTGGGGTGAAAAGGGGGGACGCTTCATCTTCACTTTGTCTGCTACTAATTAAATTTGCACGCGCTTTTTATCCAAATTGTTTTTGCCAATTTCCCGGCTCGGAAAATCCAGGCGTTCGCAATTAAATTAAACGCCTGCAATTATTCTAAAACGCTAAGAAAACACGCTGAATCAGCGATTCCTTCTGTCAGCCGAGGGACAGGTCCTAGATGAATGGTCCTAAAGGAGGGGTGGTGGCTCTCGACTTCTAATGAGACGCCGGCGCGTGAACTTTGCCCCTGTTCAGGGGTGAAAAAATGCGCTGCTGCCTCCACTTTGACATGCAAATAAATCAGATTTACATAAAGAGGGGCTCGGCAGTCAAAGTCTGGGCAGAGCAATGTATATGCTAGGCACATCCCAAGGATCCCAGTAACCATTTCTCAGTCACAAAAGCTGGCGACTGTGCACTGCGCTGAGTTTTCCATGCAATTTTCTCGTTGCCAGTTGAGTTCTGCTCCTTGAGATACAGACTCAGATTCAGATTCAGATTCACAGAGAGTGGTGTGAGCGACGTCTTGACATCTGAAGTGTAAAATGTCTCGGGTACCTGAACAGTCTAGGTGGGCGGTGGGATCTGCCAGCTTTGTGCCAGGTGCGATTGCAAAACGAATCCAGGTGGCTAAACTCAATTTCAAGGCGCTGGCAGAACTTGGCCAGCAGGCACAACGTCAGGGGCTCTATGCAAATGTCATTAACCTAAGGGCTCAAATTAATATCGGACAACATTAGGCGGCCTTAATCAGCGTTTGAAGGGCACAATTTACATCAAGGGAACATTTATCATTGTGTAGCTGGAAATTTTGAAAGGGAGGGGGTTTTAGGATTTAGCACCCAAATCAATTTAAACACTCTAGAGAAAAGAACCAAATTTATTAATAACATGTTAAAAATCATAACTAAATTAATTAAAATTAATTATGCCTTACTGGCCAATGATCTATAATAAGTATTATAATTAATATAATTTTTTTGGCATTGGTTGTCGGTAACGTATTTTATAATGTTTAAATAGTTAAACCTCTGACATACAATTTCCTGCAGTTCAACCATTTAGTCATGTAAGCAAATATTCAATGTAAAGCACAGCAGGACGAATACATCAAGATCAATCGAGCGATTTGTGTCGTTCACCCATCATCAACCATTTGATGTCGAGCATGAAAAGTTCTCCTCCTGCGGAAAATGTATCTCTTCGCCGTGCTTAATTTCACTTTCAATTCCATTTATCTGTACCTTCCCCACTCCCAAAGGACAAACGGAATTCGAAATCAGGAAAAATGTTCCATGCAAATTGTCATTTGCTAGCCAAGACCACCCAAATCCACCCACTCCACCCACTCCACCCCCTTTGGCCACCCGGTTCGAGCTCATTTAAATCCTTTTGCCGTGGCATACAAAATTTGCAATCTGAATTTTCAGCTCGCCTCGACATCAACTTGCCACATCAATGAAGCGTTATATGCTCGCAAACTCGTTACGTGAACTCGGCTACACAAAAGATGCACAGATAGATGGAAAATGGGGGAAATTCAGCAGGTGGGGCAGCTGCTGGCACACCAATACAAATGTCGTGTCGTTTTCCATAAGCGAATAAGCTTACCCCAGGTGGCAACTGAAACAACAAAAGCAACAGCCACCGGGCGGTGTAGAAAAAATATTTTTCTACTTTTGGCTTTTGGCTGAAAATAGCATCAAAGGATTTATTATGGCTCTTTCATGACATGGCGCTGTGGGTTAGGGTTTGGGCTGGCAACTGTCTCGATTTTCTGTAGTTGCCCCCTGTTGTCCATTTTCCCTTTCGTTTTCACGCCCCCCCCCAACAATTCCCCTTCCCACAAGGTACACTGCAATCATTTCGTCGGGTTGCTCGCTTTGAGCCAACTCCCTCCTCTGCGTCTGTCAGCGACTTGGCCAACGTCATTTTTAACACAACTCTCATGCACTGAGAAAAGAATTTATATCATTTAACTCTTATTTTGCCAAAAACTAAAATTAATATTTTAAAATGCATAATTTAATACTCCTTGTTCTAGACTTAATTAAAATAATTTAAGCTCTAAAAAACGTTCTGCCTTTTCAAAATAATAATTTGAATATATATTTTTAAAGAAATAAAACTGTGTTACCCGTGCCCAGTCCACAGCATTTTATTCGGTAGTAACTTAGAGTAAGTTAAATAAAAATATTTTCTTTCAGTGACCACATATCATGAAATAAAATAGAAAAACACGCAGACAAAGGTTCACTCACTCAAAACCCACATTTGAAGGAATTCAGTTGTGGCTGCTGACACATAATAAATTTGTGCGTTTGTTCTTGGCCGCAAATGTAATATTCCTATGCCAAAAAACGTTTGTTAGATTGCACTTGTGGGGTTTGAGGCATTGTTGAAAATTTAATTAACACACAATTGTTGTGGTCCAGCCGAAAAATGAGGGGGCGCTTAGGAGGAGGAGGTACTTGATGGACTAGTTTCAAGTTTACCGAGCTGACTTTCGACTGACTGCTTTTGTGCGATTTGCCAGCCACTGGAAATCAATTTCAACAGCTGACTTACTGACTACTGACTACAAAGTTGACCAACACGACTGACTGGCAGCGTTTTAGGCCACGACGACAGCTGGACAAGCTCATTGTCATTGTCGTAGTCGGCACACAGAAACATAGATACACACCCACACCGGGGCACACAGGACACAAGGACACCCAGCACCTGAGGCAGCAGAATTTGATTGTCCCTAGGGCTTCCTGCCGGGATGGAGCTGCTGGAGCAACGTGCCGGATATACAAGGTAGATTGAACTGCGATAATGGAACATTCGGGCAGCCTTCAGCCCGCTGACAGATGAAGTCATTTCCAGCGGGTGTGACAAAATACGGTATGTAGGCCAGCTTGCCAAAGGTTAAAATACTTTTAAAGCGGGCAAGCTGAAGTAAAGGAATTTTAAAGGAATGTATTTGGACTAACTCAAAATATCAATTTTCTAGGATATACTATATATATATATATATATATAGAATCTATTATCAGTGAAGCAGGAATCTCTATTTTAAAGTTTTCCATTCGTGACGCAATTTATTATTAATTTTCTATAAAACAAGATTCTGAATATATCATTTTTCAAATAAAGAAGTTTTTATGCGTGTATGTACCTATCGCTGTTTATTGCAAAATATCCATCGAGTTGCCTAATGCCATCCCTTGAATTGTCATTAATAGCATTTTGTGTTGTTATTAACAACATAAGACGCATAACAAAAATAATTAACTGCCATCGATTTAAGGTTGATTTAAAAAAACACTTCTTTTAGATCGGTATTTCATGCAAAAATTTTGACAAAAATGAAATTTTCTGATGTAAGTCGTTTGTACATTTTACAATAAATTCAACAGGGTTTGACACTTCAACATTTGACCATTTTTTTTCAGGGTGTTGATCAAAAAACCTAAAATCGAGTAGATTTTTTCGTGCTTTTGTCAATTTTTCAAACATATTTGCGAAAATAAAAACCAAAATTAATTTTTCAGCTGGGAGTGCCTGTTGCTTAAAATTGTTTATCTTATTTATCGAGAAATGACATTCTACATTGGATCATCATTTCCCAGGGTTTTGATCAAACATTTTTCTGGATTTTGGACATTAAAATAATGTATAAGGACTATTCCGTTCTTTTTTCGTTTTGATTCTTTTTTATTTGCCTCTAGTATCCAAAACTCAACCTATTTCTTATAACAACTTCGTCATCCAGTGTGGACTGAACATTCCAAACTGCCACTTTTCCACTTTCGCCAGCTGGTAATGACCCATCTTTTGTTACTCATTGTTGGCCTGGCCCAGAGACCCAAAGAGAATGACTTGGCCGAACTTAGTTGGCCCCCGCAAAACCTGAAACCTTGATCCGAAAGTGCTTAGCCAACTTCAAGATGAAGTTGCTGGAGATGGGCAAAAGCCTTCGTAATTCGCCATAAATCTGCTACTAATGAAACAATTATGAGCGTCGATTAATGAGCACCAGTGCCATAAAGAACTCGAGTGCTGAAACAGTGAAAATAAGGAGCAGCAGTAGCACAAAAACGTGACAGGCATGACAACGCGGCGTATGAGTAACGTGCATATAAAGCACCTGCAATCGCCTGACATTAATGAATCGATTCGGGTCCGGAGCTCCTCCATCGAACTCCGACAGCCCGGACAATTAGTTATGGATTGGATGTTATATGCATGTGACAGAATCCTGACAATCACTCACCTCAGTGGATCCTTGATGTGGATGTAGCGGTCCATCGAAATGGCGCACAGGTTCAGAATTGACGCCGTCGAGCACATGACATCAAAGGCCACCCAAGTATCACAAAATTGCGCTCCGAAGATCCAATATCCTGCGAAAAGGGGAAAGAGGGGAGAGGGGTAAGCGAGTGTTTGATTGCTTGCTTAAAATACTTAATAAGTACTTTCTGTCTGGACGCGCCGGAAATTGCCATGTTGCGGCCGAAGGATAAAAAAGTTATTCCATTTGCACGGCGCCAGCAACAAATGCAGTCGGGAAAAGCGGAAAGGCAACAGAAAATGCAAAGGCAACCAGTGTCACAGCCACCAGATTCTTGTTTTATTTATTCATGACGTAAATTGAGTTTAAATGATTTCATAAATTCATTTCCGCTTCCTGTCCTTCCTTTTCCGACACACACACACAAACACACATAAGGGTCTCGTTTGGGCCTGCGCTATTTAAATTTCATTCGCCCGGCAAAAAGTGAAAACAAATAATATTTTTTTTTTTTTGGGCGCTTGGCAATTTCATAAGTGTGTTGCAATTACATCGTTGTCGATTGATGTTCCGTGCGTGACCAGAAACGGATGTCCTTTGAGTCCTGGGAAAGTAGCATTCGCCACACGGAAAAAACGCAGAGATACACCAACGATATACACATGAATTCAATAACAGGTTTGCCACACATAAAGGTTATTTATTCGTGCTGTGGCTTTCGACCGATGACTTGAAGCGATAAGAATATGCATATCATGCTCGTTACAGCTTTCATGCCAGTTAATCAAGCGTACTGCAGGATACGGCTCTTAAATGCCACAGGAAGTGCCGACGCAACTGGTCAAAGCAAAGCAAATTCGACCCGACCCTGCTCAGCCATCAGGATATCAAAGACGAGTTTTTCCGGATATCAAAAGTTGGCCCACCCAGTCAGCAGTAATGACTTTCACTTCTGAGAGTTCAATATAGTGATTTAAACTATGATAATTGTCTGTAGTATCCTCTACATAACATATTTATTTAATTATTAAATATCTGCTGACTTAAAGGAAATTTTAGAAATCTTAAGAGAATATGCAATATTTATATGATGTAGAACAGCTATTAAGCTACGAGGTGAACTGCAAAATGATAATTGATTCAAAGGACATAAATATTGACATTTCAAACTCGAATTCCCTTGTTAGTAGCTCACAATTGGAATTCCTAAGCAAATGCATCAAGCCAACTGCCAAAATGTTGTCGATGGTCTTTTTGTAGTTGGGTTAGCTTGTCAAATACTTTCAACCGCTTGGTTCAAGCTGTGCGTTTAGACTTGGAAATTGTTTCGGAAATACCACATTTGCACTTTAGAGTTTTGAGCCATGACAGAATTCATTCCTTGCCGCAAAATCGAGTGCAGATTGGCCTTAAGCCCCGGCATTTGCTGAAATGCCCATAGCCCCGAAAAAAGCCATTTCAAGAGGAGGTGGAAAACTGGCAGAATGTAGGAGTGGGAGTATGTATTCAAGTCAGCAAATAATTCATGCTGCTTTCAATACACATCGTCGTACATACGCATATGAATTGCTCTTGGCCAAAAAAAATATATATGCTATATGTTTTTGCGATTCCTCCGGCTGGCAGCATCTGTCGGTTCTCGCCGGTCTGTTGTTGTTTGAATTTGTCCAATTGCGTACGCTGTTTATTTGCTGATTTGCCTGTCTTGGAGCGTGCTAAATGTTGCCTTGGCGAAAATAATTTGCCTCCGTGTGTGTGTGTGTCTGCATGTGTGGGTGTCGCAGGACCCCGAGGCATCTGTTTGTCTTGAGCAGCTGAGCATTTTTATTTATTTTTTCACACTTCTGCTTACGCGGCAGCGCCATCTCCACTCGTCTCCTGTGAGTGCCAAAGTCGTTTATTATTTTCACACACTCTTGGGGAAACTGGGTGGCATCAGAGGCGTTCGGGGTATTTATATAGGGGGTTTTACAAGTCAGACTATTTTCCTGGCCTTTTACTTAATTTATATTAATCAGCTTTAAGTAAAGAAAAGAAAATTTCTTTACTCTGAATATTTTTCTTTGTTTTCAAATACGCCAAAGTTCCGAGGTCTTAAAATTGAATTAACAATTTTAAACAAATTTATAGTTCATAAGTTTATATGAAAAAAAATATTGTTAATAACTATTTTTTAAGAATACATTATAAAAGCAGACTATTTTTTAGGGCAGAGCTGGCATAAAAATCCCCTTTTTTCCACCATTGTATCTCAAATCTAACGCATGTCACCTCAACTCATCTTGTTTCTTCCTGACATCACTTCACCTCACCGCATCGCATCGCTTTGGATTCTGCTCACATTTTCAGACTCATATGACAAGCTCGCAGTTTTCTTCTTTTGTTTGTTGTTTATGATTTTCCACTTTTTTTGCAGCTTGTGTGCGAGTCCTTACACATTGATGTCAGCTGCATGTTTCCTGAACCGGAACACGTTGTTAGCCCGGCTTGATTCCCGGATTCCCCGATTGCCCCTGATCCAGTGAAAAGTTTTGCCCGCCTTTCGCCTAATTTGCCTCTTATTTACTTAGCCAATGTTCGCCCGTCAAGTCCTCATCTCGAGCTTCCCGTCTCCGCCGCTGGAATTAATAAAATGCACCCATAAGCGGCACTCAAAGGGGGGAATGGGGCTGAATCTGGGGCATCGCCAACTTGCAGCTGCAAAACTTTGTCGGCCTCAACGACAGAATAAGTATCGGAGCGGGAAAGGATCCACTGGCAGGATAACTCAGGGTATGACTGCCACTGCTATTCTCGGAATGGCTAATGGAAAATAATCAGAATGTGTGGCTGCACTCGGGATCTGCATGTTAGCCGGCACCAGATGTACAGCTGGAATAAAATGAAATTCTTGTTTGCCTGAATATAACCATTTGTCCACCGATGGGGTTTCGAGGGTCAGCGGAACAGTTTGTTTAAATTGGATAAAACAGAAAATGAGCAAAGATGAATTATTCATTCAGTTAAAGAAAAACACAAAGGCTAAAACATAATTAGGTAAGACACTTGATAATATATTAAACATTAAACATTATTAAACATTAAAGATGGTCATATTTATACATAAACTTATTTTCTTAAACGTTCAAAATGGTTAAACTGTTAATTAATTACTAATTTTTAAAAACTAACAAAAGACTTTATATAAATGAAAAAATTATTTAAGGAGTAATATTTGTTTCATTTATTTCTGCCTTAAAGCCACTCTACTCTGTGTGTTTCAATTTAAAAATTTTAAATTATGGTGATCAAAGAAAACAAATTCTTTTCACAAATCTCTTTAATATTTCAGTGGACTCCAACTGAAACTTGGCTTATTATCTTAAGTTAAGACAAGTGTTTATTTATTTAAAAATGCCAAGCCAGCCCTCGTTCATGCCATATAGCACGAAGGAAATCTTGTGCAATCACAATGGACCCTCACTCGGGAAACTCGGAAAACTCAGGGAACTCGTGCGTCGACTTGTGCAGCTGACACTTTAAAAGGCATTGACAAAGCCACATAAAATCCGGCTTTAAGCGCTGCCAGGCATGTCAAATGGGCTCGAGTGGTGCGCGGGTGGTTGAGTGGTTGAGCAGGACCCTCGTGGGTTCCCATCGCTGTTTTTGTATTTTTTTGTGTTCGCGCTGAGACAGCCTGCAGCATTTTGCATAAATTTCAGCGGTGGCAAACGCGAATTTCAATTGCAATTTTCCATTATCCAGACAGAGCTACCGACCGCATTAGGGATTCGACCCGGTTCGTTATACTCACCCAGCAAATCGTTGACACCGGCGAAGGTCATCACCAAGGAGGCGACGAACAGATCCGCAATCGCCAATGAGGCCAGGAACAGATTGCCGATGCGGCGCAGACTGCGCTCCGTGTAGATGGCCAGGCACACCAGGATGTTTCCGGCCACCGAAAGGAATATCAGCACCGATAGGAAGATGCCTGCGGCGAGTCGAAATCAAATATCACACCCATAATCGAAGCTCTGGCGGAGGTGGCCATCAAATCCCAACAATGATCGGTTAAAGCATACTTATATGGGCGGGTGAACATCGAAGGATGTGCATGAGGGTGTGTGCGTGCGATTTGTGTTTGTCACATGCAACATGCAATTTTACAGATTATTGTTGTGTCCGTGAGTGCTGTGAAAGTGGTCGAGTGGGTCGGTGGGTCGGAAGGTCGTTGGATTGGTGGGTGGTGCTATACAGTGTGGCAGTGGATGGGTGGCTCTTGCTGTACATTCAACGACATTTACTTTACCAACAACTACAATTGACACAAGTGACAGCGGCTCCGGTTCCTCACCAACTATTGTATCCATTTCAGAGGCATTTGTCCAGCTGCTCTCATTGTAGAACGATGTCAACTGCAATGGAACGAGTTTGAAGAGGGTTTGTTAACTGCTGATAAATTTAATGTTTACGGGTTGTTTAATAATACAGTACTTCACTGAGCCATTATGAATATAATAATAATATATAATTAATTTTTAAAAAAATTGTATCTTGTTTTGCGGTAAATTTCAAAACCATTTTTCAACCATAGGTGAAACAACAAAAAACTTATTTATTAGTTCTACAAACATTCGATCTCTAATTAAAATTGAGTACTCAATGCCAATAATGGTACACAACTTTTACAAAATCTTCCACCATAGTTAAATAGCCAGATTGTGGCTTTTTTCCTACTCTTTGATCGCCCCCCACAAACTCATGAAGTTTGTGAAATGTTTTTGGAATTTAATTAGCTGGCATCTGCTTTGATTTTCTACGAACTTCGTTCCATTCATTTTCCTGCTTCTGTCATCGTGGCTGTGTGTGGCACGCATGTCTTGGCCATGCAAAAAACTATCAATCATTTGTGGCATCTGTGGCAGAACCGCAGGACGCAATCCCCTTGAAGTGGCGCACAAAGATGGCTGGCATTACTCATAATTAAAATTGACAAAATTTCAAGAAAACTGCTATGCCCTGTAATGAAATTAATTTGTTTTACTAAACGTCCACCGCCCTTTCCCCATATATATATATATATATATGTGTCTATCTTTCCATCTGTTTGTGGTAACTTTGAGCTGGAATTTGTCTTGCGGTTTCTTTTGCTTTGGGTAACCAGACATGTTGGCATTCTGGCGGTTGCCTTTGCTTTGGTGGCTACAACTATTTACTCGATTGAACCAAACCGCTCACTAGCACGCACCGCGCACAATTGAGTTGTGCAAATGAATTTATTAATTAATACGGCGGGGTACGGAGGTGCAATTGCTCTGGCCGGGAAAAAAGGGATTCGGAGGAGGCGAAGGGCCCGCAGCTGGCCGTGAATCCTCTTTGTAGCCCTTTTGCGTTATTGCCACGGGTATGTAAACGCGCGGCCGGCAACAAATAACCAAAATGAAAGCCATAATAAAATGCTCAAAAGCAGACCCGAAACCGCTGACATATGCAATTAATTAATTCAAACATAAAACTGCCGACGCCGTATAAATAATTTCCTTGTTGCTATTCAGACTGTTTAAGCTTTTCCCCCAACTTTTTTGTTTAATTAAATTTTCTGTGTGTATTGAGCGTAGCCAGCTTAATTACTTTAAAGTTGTTAATTGTTTGAAATGGAAACTTCAGTTTAATCGGCTCGAATGCGGTTGCAGAATGCCACAAATGTAGCATACTGATGGAACGCGCAACAGGACGTATGCGCATTTTCATGTATATACATGTATTTGTCAAGACTAATTTATTTATGTATAGATTAATGCCAGCATGCACACTTAGAACGTTAGTTAAATTGCGTAAATATTTAACTGGATCAAAGGAACTAGACGGCAATATAAACGCAGTAAAGTGCGATTACTCATTCATAAACTCTATTGATTGGCCAGTAGAGCAGAACGCTTAAGAGCACACGGATAGAGTTACCAAAGGGATTCCTACGCGAAATGGACCATAAATGAACAGTAAACCAAATTAATTGATGCTCCACATAACGAGCGAAAAGCGTTGGACAATAAAAAACACTTAAGATTATAAAATTGACACGAAATGCCTTTTCGTGTCAAGTGAGTTTTCATTAAAATCAACAACAGCTGCTGCACTGATTCAGTAATGCGGCCGAACATTATACTGATGTTGATGTTTACGTTCATGACGCTGCTTCTTTAGCGGCAAAAGCATCATTAAAAAGCAGTTAACAACCCGGAAGTGGAAGCGTGCCTCTGCGAAGGATACCATCAGACGGAAAAGGACCTGATAAATTTCCAGTTAACAGAAAATCGGAGTGGGCCTCTTCAACCTTTATTCATAAAATAATGGAGAGTGTCATAATAAAATTTTATTTGTAAAAATAAACCAAATGTTAGTTTTGATTCTTATATAATCAAATGGAATCTTTACAGTCTTAAAAAGGTTATTCACATTGTTATTTAATTTAAACAAACAATATTCAATGAGAATATTTTTATTATTACACATTTTTATTTTGACAACAGAATAAATTATTTGTATGTAAGTTTCAGAATACTTCACTTTTCAACAGTCTTAAAACGCATTTGGTTGACAAGTGTTATAATAAATTATTTATCACTGTTTTAGAAATGAAAAATGTTAAAAATAGTTAAATTTTGTGTTAAGCACTTTAAGCTCTTTATTGTAGTTTTCCTTATAAATCTCCTGAAGTTCCAGCAATAAACAAAACGAGTTTTAAATTCCAACCCCCTTTAAGTTATATATCTCCACTCTAAAAGCTATGAGGGGAAATTTAGATGTGTCCACGGAACAACGCGCAAAGAGAAAGCATAAAGAAAGCATCTGCCAAGCGTGTGCTAAAAGAAATTTAAACAGTTGGAGAAAGGGAACAGAAGGAACAACTGTGACACCAGTTACTGCATTTAATTGGCAATAAAAGTGGACAACAAATGTTCGTGGCCCACGTTCCCCGAAGGCCTCCAATAGAAAACAAGGAGCAAAGGCAGAAGCTCTAGGGAAGGAAAAAGGACACGGACTTGGGTGTAGGGATGTGAGAAATACCAGGATAGAGTCGCACTTGGGTGCTTCGGCTTTGTTTGCAGAGCTAAATGGCACAATGCGTTGATTAAACGTCAACACACACACCCACACACACGAAACACACCTGGAGGCCATACAATAATAAGGCAGAGAACCTGTTGGCAGGACAACAAGAAACGGTGGAATTCTTGCCCACCTGTCCGACTGTCTGTCCTTTGTCTGGCCGTCTGGGTAGGCGGAAGTAGTGTGATTTACAAGTGGAAAAGGATGGGCAGACAGGCTGAATAATAAGCAAACGGCACCAAAGGACTTGCCGAGCTCCACACTTTACAGTGTCATTGGAGCACTTCCGCCTACGGCAACACGACTAGCAACGATAACAAACAACAGAACCACTGTCACATGACCCAAAGCACAGCATAGTTGTTAATTAAGTGCTCTGTACAATTACTAGACCGAAAACTCTTCAACAATGGGCCAAGGACCTGGGGAAAACAAGACCGCCTTGTTTCAGCTTCCTTTACAGTTCAAAGAGCATTTCTGTATATATTATATAATGCGATTTCCTTGTCGAACGTTTAAGAAATTTTGCAATATACACACTGATAAAACAGTAAGTATCTCAAAACGATAGGATTTATTTAGTTCCTAAAAATTACGATGATGTTATTGAACTTTCCAAAATACTTTTAATTTATATACTTAAATGTCCTATTTGTATTTTTAATCTATGTTAACCTTAACCGATCCAAGATTTCGATAAAATAAGTCAATATTATTATTTTTACTCCGAAAACTCAAACATAATTTTTTGAGAAGTATTTTATAGAATTTTAAATGGCTTTTAAAAGTAATTATTCTTACTTTCTGAAAAGACTCTTATTAAAGTACAAAATACACTCTCAAATATCTACTTTATTTTTTTTTAAAGATTTAAGATTTAGTAAATTTGGTTCAGTGGAATAAAACATTTTCCATTTACCTGCAGCTTTTAAGGTTTAAGGTTTTACTTGCTGGGCTCTCACAAAATCTATTTCCTATATTCTTTTTGTGTTCAGTGCAATAATAAATTTTCAATTTCCCTGCAATTTGAACTTTGCCCACACGATTCACCAGCCCAGAGTTTTTGAGGCGCGATGAACCCGATTCGGTTGGGTGGCCAAAACCAACTAAAGTCGCTGCTCCGTGCTGTTTAGCATACATTTAAATTCTTACAATAAACAAGAAATGCTGTGGGCGTCTCCTGGCAAGTCGCAGGAAGACTTATATACACAAAGGGATGGGGATCTCACGTAGAAGCGATAATACTAGAGCCTAGACAGCTGATTTATGCGCCGAGCAAATATTTATTGTTTGCTTTCGGAAACTTTCTAACAGAACTTAAAGTTTTGCTTAAGCCAAGCAGTTTACCGACTCGTTATGCAACATGGAAATGGGTAAAAGGGTGAGTAGACCCCAAGGTAATGTGGCCAAGGAACACTCGAGCAGATGCTAACTGCAGTGACAATTGCGAAAGTCGGCTATCTCTCATCTGATGGCCATTGTCTGAGCCGTCAATGCCCGTTGACAATTGCAGGGCTTGGCAGGATTCCACGAAGGAGTTGCTCCTGCAGACAGCTGTCAACAGCGTTGCTGCTGATGTGTATGTGTTTGTGTTCATTGTTGAAATTTCGGCTTAATTAAACGAAGTCGAGAGTGAAGAAAAGGGGAAATACTCGCAGACACATGTGTCTGGCTGTCAAAACTGTCGTAATTGAGGCCCCAGCATCTATCCATGTATGTATGCATGGGCATTAAATGCAAATGAGCGCCTGATGGCGTGGAAAAGTGTGTGACATTAAGTAGGGATTTTCCTCCTCCACATGAGCACCTCCCAAGATGAGCAGCGCCCTCAATTATGAATGAACTAATTAGATTCCCCTTCTGACGCTGATGGATAACCAAGTTTATTCGCCCTCCAGCGGGATTTTCACACTTGTGATGAGTGGTTGACCTTTTTTCGGACGTGCCAGGGACACTTTTAACCTCAGACTAGCTCCTGTCGAATTTGTCTACGGATAAATAATTAAAATGAACCACTGATGGACATAACGTAAGGACACCACAAGTTCTGCCTCTGGCTGTGGCAAAATATTATTAAAAATTTATTTTATTTCGGTCATGTCCCACACCCTTGGAAAATACTTTTAGTTGATTGCTTTTTCAAGATCGTTAACCCATTTATTGCCAAAAGGACGTTAAGCTAACCAGACACTTGGCCGTTTTCTGAAGGCAGCATATCAAAAGTTTCATCTTACCCAATTTAAATTAATGTTTTATAGATTATAACTTTTTTAATCGATTACCTGGCCAAGAAGTAAGCTAAATGAGTTTTGACTACTGTGCCATTTTTTTCTACTCTAGACAAAATCGACATAGGATATAAAAACTATTATTTATATTTATTAGTTTAGCCGACTAATCATTATTTCGTTGATAAAAAAATAGATGAAATGTCAAATCTGAATAAGTACATAATTTTTAAATCCATTAACTTGAACTATGTGTTCACTTAGTAGCTCTAAGACTTATATGTAACAGACTAAGATGTTAAGTCAGTATGCCAGTACACACAACAGGAATGATAATTACGAAAACCCGATTGTTTGGATCCGATTGCCCATTGTGTTAGTTCTTGGAAGATAAATCAAATGCTCCGGTCTCTTGTTTGCCTTATCGCTGCTCTATTGCCTGTCAATTTTCGGAGGACCGGCGATTGTTTGTTTTGGCAGCTATTCAGCAAATTGCCTTGTTGATTTGCCTCGGGCAGATTGTCAACGTCACGATAATTAGCTGCAACAGGAGATGACTTTGGCGGGCTGAAGTGCAACGAAGAAAGGAGGAAGGTAGGAAGGTAGGAGTTTGCAGAGGCGCTTAAGCTGATTGTAAATGCAGTCCCCGTTTCCCATCACTCACTCTATCCAACTTAATCTTCATAGTACCCATCTACCCGTCTCCCATTTTTGTAGGAGCATCGATTTTATACTTTTTTCCAGAGGCATATCTCTTCCTTTTGGGATTTTCCACTGAAGTCGAGTGAAAAACTTGGCAAGTGAACGTTGTCAGTCACTGGCACTCAGTTGTGTGCTTAACACAAACATCCCGTTAACTCGCACAAGTGTCGTCGGCACACAACCACCAATGCAGATACACATACGTCGCATGAGCGTAAATACAGATACATCAATGCAACTGCACTTGTTTCAATTGAAAGGAAAAAATGGGGACTAGAAAGGAAGAACGAACCATATCTCATGGATTTTTCTTAGCAGTGTCAATAGTCCTCACACTCGAACATTGGTTCAGTGACAGAAGGACTCATTTTACACCCAAGATTTAAGTAATATGAGTACTTTGGGGACTTTCTAAAGCTAAAGAGTAAGAAAAAATCATAAGAAATCGATATATCACAACCCTACTAATATATATTTTGTCTCTTATATTTACAAAATTATTAGGATTACAAAATCTCAGAATACAGTTTGGAAACATATAGTTTGTACTTTAAAATCTGGTTTGAAAAGTATAATCTATAAAATTGATTTTAAATCCCACAGAAAAAATAATCAAATAGAATCTAATGACAAAAACAGATAATTTAATATGAAACTGAGATGTAAATATTTATTTACTTTAACTATCGACATATTTAATGATTACTTTTAAGCGTGTCTTATTACGGATGCCAGCCAAATAAAATTAAATGAAAGTCCTGGCTCAGTTACTTAGTACTAACTACCACTTTTAAAAGTTTTTAACAGTGTTCAACAAAATCCTCCGTGCTTCTCTCGGATTTCTCAACTATAAAAATGTAGTCGATTATCTTGATTGTATATTTGGCAATAGCTGGCAAACCTGCACACCCGGCGCGGGTGATTGACATGACCCTAGGAATATTATATGGTCGTGGCCCCATTAAATTGACTTGTCACGAGTAATCGTTCTGCACTTCTGTGTCATTGCCGAGTCACTGATACCAGTGGCTCAACTCGAGGAGGAGAGCCCCATAAAAAGTAGCTACAAAAGGACGAAAAATATACAAAATGGAGCCAAACACACACATGGACTAGCAGCAGCAAATAAAAACAGGGTTTATGGTCAATCAGCAGCGAGCCTTTTTGGGTTTGCTGAATCCCTTTGACTGCTCATCGAAAATCCCTAGACCCATTCAACTGGCCCTAAAGTAAAAGAGGTAAACGAAACGCAACATAAAAATCACGAATAACCTGCTATTTTCATTTGCTTTTCCTTTTTTGCCATCCAACAGAACAAAAAATGGATGAAACCGTGGAAAAGAGGGCAAGGTGCAATTAAATGGCAACACCTAGACAAACACATTGTGGCTCTTGTGGCCAAGATTAATGTGGAATGGCCATGATGGAGGGATCGGGATGCACCTCCATTTCACCGGGGTGCTGGCATGTGCGGTTTCTATATATATGTACCCCATATACTCGTGACCCGATTCGTGGACCCAGCATCCTGCTCATTTATATTGCGGCTAGCCCCGTGATTATGGCAGGCAGCTGCCACACACATTTAATTAGGCGAAATTGGTGACATTTATCCGAGTCCACTTCTCTGACTCCTTCTTATTTTATGTGGTCATGATCTAATTGAAAATTACAGAATAAAAGAACCAAACCCAGACGAATGATGGGAATATTTTATGAGAGAAATTCTTCTTGAATACCTTAACAAGATAAATCAGAACAAGCAACTTTTAATTACATTTTAGACAGTAAGAGCATAACAAAATGTCCGGAGTATAATGTACATACTTTAGCAACAAAGTTTCTATGAAAATTAGTTTTATATATGTATAAGAGAGAAAGCAACCATTTAAAAAATCCACTTTGGCTTCAAAATATTTGCTCTTCATAAATTCCGAAAAAAGTAAGTTAAGTTGAAAAATGTTTTATATATTATCAGTGATAAAGATAAATATAACATAGTTTACTAATCGCTCAGATAAAAAAGTTATAATTAATCTTTATCATTTGAAGTGAATATGAATATAGAATATAGATAAAAGGTTTACTTTTAGACTTACCATTTGATTTTACTTTATTATTTACTTGGTCAATATTATGTTTTCACCTAAATTAAATACAACTGAAAGTTCCTAATCATGAACATATTACAAATAAGCCACAGGGCAGTGAGAAATGGCCTACAATGTCGTTTCAATAAATTGCTTAGTGGCCAAAGCAAACAATTACATATCATTGGTCTGATAGGTCCGATTTCAATTGGCTGGGGTATTGATATCCAACGGCCACGCCCCCCACACCCTCTGCCCACTGATTTGGACAAATTGCTGGCGGAAATTTGCGCAAATTTCGAAGGCTCTGGTTCAATACGAATATTCATGTGCGGTGGAACAACAATAGAGGTGGATTTGCTGAATGGAAAGCGCAATCCACATGGCTGCAGCAATAACAAATAAGGCTATTAATATTTTATTATTATTGCTATGCAAAGTCTGCGAACAATGGCAAGCCAAAGTTTTTCCTCCCGACTAGAAAATGCGGAATTCCATCCACGAACGTAAAAAACACAATGGATTAAGGGGGACAATGGGGAGAGGAGGACAATTCACGAAAAGAACGAACATAAACCCATTTTTTATGCATGCAAGCAAGATTTGTCGAGTGCAGATTAATAATTCAATTAGATTGCACAACTCGGCGTATGCGTGATGCATTATGCAAATTTCAAAGAAAAGAAACGGGGGAAACCGACAACGCCCCGAAAGACAATTTGCTGCTGACAGATGAAGGGGACAAATGTCAGTGTCAACCTGCGTTAGTTAACATCATTTGAGTCTGGACTTAAATTGTCTCTTCTACCCAATTGCCTTCACTAAAAATGCATCATCCAAATGATGAAACATTTCAACTGGCAATTAGGTAAAATTGACCCAATTACATTAGCATTTCGTAAATCACAGTAAAAACGCCCTGAACTGTTTATAAATTAGTTGAAAATCTATTTACGTGGAAAATGTGCGGAGCATAAACATGATGACAACGTGATCCTGCGATAAATGTCTACGAATCCCCGGGCGCGTCTTTACCCAACTTACGTGATACTCATTATTTACATTCGATTGAAAGTTAAACGTGCGAACAGATGAGCACAACTTTGTCGTTCCACACAACAAGTATTTAGATCCATATCTCCCTCGACTGCGTGCGTTGGCTCATATCCTTTACTGATGCCACACCAAGCACGTAAATTGCTCGTTCTCCCAAAAAAAAAAAAAAAAATAAGACCAAAAAAAAAAAGAAAAAAACAACACACACGAGTGAAAAAAAGGGATAAACTTTGGTTTTGGTATACATCCTTGACGGAGTTCCTTTGAAAACCCGATTATGCATCGATGGAGGTGTGTATGGTGGCAAAAGTTTCCCCATGTGCTGGCTGCTAATGAGGCTCACATTCATTTTCATTTACCAGCTGGTTGGCTAGAAGTGAAATAAATTAAAAGGAATGCCAATGGAGGAAACTTTTGCTAACTGCCAGCCTTTTGTTATAATTTAAACTTTTTATTAAATATTATGAAAGCGTGCGGGATGTGTGATAATCATATGATAATCACCCTCCTCATAGGGGAAGTTTTGTATACCCCTTTTGCCTTGACAATTCATTAAGCAATCTGCAGCTAGATTGCGTATACGCCCCATAAACCACCGAACCACCCAGAACTGAACGACAATGTTCGGGAAATATGCCAGCACGTAATAAAAGTGAAATGTTCATAAAGGCCAGGCCCCGGCGTCGCCTGATCGGAGACAAAGACATTGTAAATTATAGTAGCCGCAATGGATACCTGAAACTACACCCAAAAAAAATACACGAATAAAGGATTTCCCAATTACCCTGTTTTAAAATTATTTATAAAATTTTCAAAATTAGCAAAAACGTACCCATGGTTTGCATCAAGGCCTTTAAGAACGATTATAAACAAATAAATAAATCATTATAATACTTTTGTTTACAGAAAAGTAGAATTGAAAAATATGATCTAAAAGATAATGGGTATTTTTCGAAACGAAACAGAAAGTTTTTACACGTGTCTAAAATAATATTGAAATACTCAAATTTTTCAATTTCATATTCAATATTTTAAGCTCAACATTATTGCTTTATACCTTGAAATTGGATAATCGATGGAAAATTTTTTTAATGTATTAATTAGAAAATTGTTCTATGAATTACATTTTGTCTTAACTAATACCAAGTCCAGCCATATTAACATTCCTTTAAATAAATTCAAAATTAATTAAAATGGTATTCTTGGTTGAATAATCTTTATTTTCATAATGATTTTGAGAGCTTTTTTAAGTTGTTAAATACATATTTAAGTGCACTCCAATTTTTCCCTCTGAGCAGCGAGTTTAACGAGCTCCACATTGGACATAAAGCTGAAGCCAAAGCCAAAGCCCAGTGAATGCCTCGTTGGCAGCCACATAAATACAATCGACCCACTCCCACGACCCACTGCTTGCCCCACCGGAATCCACTCACCGTTGTGCCATCGTAGCCATTTGTCAGCAGTTGAATGTCGATTTCAATGTCCAGGTCCACCTTGGCGGTCGTCAACTGCAGCGGCAGGTGATCGGCGTCCAGCAGCGTGGAATTCGAGGCGAATCCGCTGCTACTGTTGCCACTGCTGCCACTGATGGAGGGTGGTGCCACCGCTCGTGAGGGTGGTGCTGGTGGTGGTGGTGGTGCTGCTGGAACTGGTGGTGCCGACCACCGAGGCGGCCACTGAAACCACTCCTGCACTGGCGGCCGTTAGAGCAAGTGCAGCAATCGCCCGCATTGCACTTGTCATTGGATGAAATAAGGATGAAATTAGGATGTGGTTGGCTGGGGTGTGGCTCTTGCTGCTGGTTGTTTCCTCTTTTCTCGGTTTGACTCTTAGTTGGGGATACGGCAATAAATTGCCCGACAACGGCAATGCAGCATTCTGCTAATACACTTCGATTCTAAATGCGGCCGGATACCAGATTCAGGCTGGGTGGAGCCTTTTGCAAACATCGCGGAAAACGCGACCCAGAGTCATGTCCAGCCATCAATCAGGCCAAATTGCAGCATTAAAGTCAGTCCTTAAATGATTAATTATATATGCTGGTTGTTGCTGGGTGGTTTATATCATCCACACACACTCACACACACCCACACACTCTGACACTTTGCACACACTCGCACGCACGCCCGTCAAGAATTCTCGATCGGCACACGGGATTAAGTCCGAGCCCCTGCGCTTTCAGATAGGGCTTTGGTATGTGGTTTATCTCGGGCAACTGCCACCGCTTGCCGAACCGTGCGAACTGAAGGCTGAACGTCGACTGTCCGGACACGCACGACTAACGGCATCGCAGTATCAGTACGAGTACGCCGGAGACCGCTGCGAACGACCAATGCCGTAGAGTATGCAACAACTTTCGAATTCCGCCACAGCCGACCATCTCCATTCAACAGGATATGCCGTTCGGCAGGCGGAATATGTGCGCCGCGCAGTTTTCGAGAGAGCTCAAGCTGAGAGGGAAAAGCACCTGTTGTTCCACCGACGCGACTTCGTAGCGATTTCCCTGCGATTTGCCTGCGATTCCGGCGCGATTCTGGCCGCCACCTCCATTTGTTCTCATTAGCAGACAGAGAATGACGATGCGCTGCCACACAGACTGAGTGACTGCCTCAACTGCATGCAAATGGAATGCAATTGCTGGCTTTGACAAATCGCCGCCGGCAGACCTGCAAGCCGATGCAATCTTTCAATTGAAATTCCCTTGCAAGGGGGGTTACTCTAAGATCTGGAAAAACAACTTAAAATTCGTTATGTTTTAGCGAACAAAATACCTAAAACAGTCTCACTCTTATCCCTCTTAATCTTTTTTAAGCAAGATTTATTATTCTTTCAAAATTACAATTTTGAGATATATAATTAATTATTTTGATGCCAAATTTACTTTTAAGCCCCCAGAGTTAGAGAAGTATCTTATTGCGTTTTAATTAATGGTAAATATCAATAAATGAAAAATGTAAAACAAATTATAAAAAGCGCTGGGATTTAAAATGGGATTTGCTACATTAAACACGAAGATACCATACCCTAAACTATAGAATAACTTCTTTAAAAATTGATTTTGTGTTCTTTTCGAACATTCAGAATACTTTCTATTCGACATAAGCTAAATTATTGTTTATTTTGGAACTCATTTTATCCACTTTATCGGATACCCTCAAAACCACATGCTCCTTAGTACCCAGTCGATGTGCTTGGCCACATCCGTGTAGATGACGGGCAGATTGGGCATCGATTGGTCAAGCGTTGTCCGGCTGATTTATAATTGACAATGGATAACATGTACACTCAGTTGTCAATGAAACAAGCCGTCAGGCTAGAACAGTGAGACTTAAGGAAATTTGACCGTATCATAAAGTTTTAACGTAAAAACTAACTTCTTCTTAGGATGTTCCAATTAATTGTATAAATATCAATGGACGAACATAATAGATAGAAAATAAAGTGAAGAACATCGGAGGACCGAAACTGAAATTCTTCCACATCAAATAAGAAGACGCTGACCACTAAACTATGAAGCTAAGCGATCGCTTGAATTCCATATTAAAAGAATGGATTTCCACTTACGAGTATGTTTCACAATATATATATGTAGGCAAGAATACAAATTGATCATATTGACCAACATTTTTACTTTTTTTAAGATATAATCCATTATGTATTTATTCATAAAGTTTAAATTAATCTCACAATCAACCCTTTGGTCACTCGGTATTTTGGCACTTAATTCAACTAGTCCAGCCTCTCAAAACCACATGCTCCTCAGCAGCCACTCGATGTGCTTGGCCACATCCGTGTAGATGACGGGCAGAGTAAGGTTGCATCGATTGGTCAAGCGTTGTCCGGCTGAAACGACGCCTCGCAGCATCCAAATGTCCTGCTCCTGGAGCATCAGTCCTCCTCCGGAATCCCCGCTGCAGGGTCCCGATGCCCGGGCATTGCTGGCGCAGATCGTGTGCGAGGTAATGAAGCGAGCGTTCTCCTCGGAGAGATTGCCGCGGCACTCCGAGTGGGTGATGATGTCCGTGTCCGTCATCTTGGCCAGCCGCGTGTTCCGGTTGCCCTTTTCGTCCTCGCCCCAACCAGCCACGTAGGACTTGTAGCCCGAGGGCAGGTCGAGCAGATAGTTCTCGTTCCACAAACAGATGGGCTTGACGTAGTCACTGAAACTAAAAGGGTTTTTTATAACAAGGTAGGATCATCTTTTTCAATTTATATCAATTCTTACGGAATGGTTTCAGTCAACTGCAGCAGCGCCAAATCCGCATCTGTGTACACGTTGGGATTGTAGTCCTGGTGCAGCAAAAGTAGGGATACGCCACTTATATGTCCGGGAGTTAAGAAGTCCAGCGAATTACGACCCAGTGAGACCGTAGTCCTTTCGCCAGGCAAATTCCGGCTGCCGAAGCGGAAACAGTGGGCCGCCGAGATCACTGTTCTGGCCGAGATCAGAGTACCACCACACAAAAAGTTGTAGTCCCTGCCCACGTGCTCGAAGAGGGCCGCCATCCAGGGCAGCTGACCCCGCTCCACCTCGATTCCGTGGTGGATGTAGGGCGTCTGGATGGTCTTCTCCCGCCCACAGACACCACTCAGCTGACCGATTGTCCGGGGAACGGATCCGGTATTTTGCACGGGTGGGATCAATGGTGGTACTGGTGGCCTGGCTGTGGTCTCGAACCTCGGTTCTTGTGGCAATTGAGGCACTGGTTGTGGCAGTGGTCTTGGAGGGGGACGTAGTCTCTGAGGAGGCTCCTGCTCCTCGTAGGTTTCTGTCTCGTTTCCTTGAGGGTTCCTGGACCATTGAGGTGGCTGGGTCCGTTCAGGTGTCGGTAAAGCCACCAATGGAACAATCATTCGCAGAGTACGCGATAAAGATAGTCTTGAGCTCGGTGATCCAACTTAGGGAATAAACAATTTTATTTTAACTTAAATATTTTGCAATTTATCAGGATCCTAATATGATTATCTACTACTCAGTTGATTTAAAAACATCTTGAAACGACTCAAAGGCATTTTTTTTTAAAACCAAATATCTACTCACACGGGTTAGCTTGGCACACAACATCTCCATTGATCGAAACCTTAGTCAGTTTGGGAACCACACCCGGAGTGGGAAAGTCAATTCGGTAGTTGATGGGCTGATTGTTTGACAACCGAAACTTAAGTGACTCCTCGTTCTCCAAGAAGTTAAGAGTACCCGGCGCGGACTGAAAGAAACAAAAGTCAAAAGTTGTTAGCCAAACCGCGTCGTCAGAGGGCAGTTATAAATTCCAATTCCGACGTCATGGGGGGCATATATGCAAACATAACTCAACTGGCAAAACCGAAGCTCTAGCAGAACAATAATAACATTGCCAGCTGAGCCCGTACGACAGATCTCACAACAAACCCGTTCCACAACTTAGTGGAAAGCGGTAGAGAGCTGAACTGGGGAGCTTTGGGGCGAAGGGGTTTTTCCCGAGCGCGATTTGTCTTATCAGCCATGCAATTCCCATGAAAATCTGCTTGACCAGCGAACTCGCCAAGTTCGATGGTGGAAAATCAGGCATGCAATCTGTGAGTGAGGTCAATGCTTGATAGCACCGACATAACACATAAAACCAAAGGAACCAATCTTACCGGGGTCCTTCTGCCAGGGTGCGAAAGTTCAACACGTACTACGTTATCCGTAGACTCGTTATCCAGAACTAGTTGCAGATGTCCTATGTACTCATTATTGTGTTCCAGGTACTGGAAAAGATGAGGGCAGGCAATGTAGGGCAGATTTTGACCGCTAATAAAGCAGATCTGCAATATGGTGATCAGGAAACCGAACCGAACAACTTGCAGTTGACACATGGCGAATGTATAACCCTTCCGGATCGATAAATATTTATACAAACAAATGCGACTGCAATGCAGTCTAGAATCACAGATTAAAGCGCCTTGGAAACCGTACTCGACGAGAGGCGAGCGATGAATGATTGGTATTAGCTCAGCTTAAACGCATTAGTTTCCGATCTAGCTAAATATTCGAGACAAAGCTTGTTGACTCTCTCAACCTGATCACAGTTAGTTACTCGATTACAGGCACGAATGTGTCGGGAGATTCCACCTCTTTTCCAACTCTTTGTGATATTTTTACCTACATCCACTGAAACAAACTCATTTCTCATATCAGTGTAAGTATCTTAAAAATATATAAGAGGAACCATACTAAAAATTACAAAATCTAGCAGATGAGAAATGATTTAATGGACTCTTGATTATCATGTGATCATCAATTAGATGAGTGCTCATTAAAAAGATAAACAGTAATAAATATTCAATTATCATTTATATATAGGGTATATAAAACTGCAAAATTCATTTAAAAAGTAGTATGTAAGCATGTTCAACCAAATTTTATTTATTTTTTGCAACTATTAATAGTTCTTTTATGTTTAATTTACAATAAAAATGTATTTATTTTCAAAATTTGTAAAATTTACATACATATCGCATCCACATAATTATTAAAAATCTTTTGCTGTGTATTGGAGATATTTTTCATTAATTAATTTCATTCAATGATAAATAATCAAGTAGTACCCAGTTCAGAGACAGTAAATAAGCACTTGGATCTTCCAGTTACGTTGTTTAAATGCATCTATTCATGAGGATCTACAAAGGCAGGAGAGATCCATATTCCCTTTAGTCCCACATGTTCCTTCGTACCCAGTCGATGTGCTTGGCCACGTCGGTGAATACGGACGGTTGGGACAGATCGCAGGTGTGCCTCTCTTCGTCGATCAACCCCCCAGAGATCACTCCCCGCAGCACCCAAACGTCGTGTTCCCGCAGCATCAGGGGTCCTCCTCCATCACTCGCACAGGGTCCCCTTCCTATCTTCTTGGCGCACAGGGTGTTCGGCTGGTGCAGCGAAGGGGGCAGCTCCTGGCCGCAGTTCGTCTCACTCAAGATGTTCAGGTCGGTGATCTTGGACACTTCCGAGTTTCCGGTGCCGGACTCATCGGGTCCCCAGCCTGCCACATACGTCTTGAGTCCTTGCGGCAGGTCCATGCGGTTTCTCGTGCTCCACAGGCAAATGGGGACTATGTAGTCGTTATATCTGGAATGCAAAGTATGATTAAATGATCAAAATAAGATTACATTTACATCTGGTTTTTCATGACCTTAATTTAAATAGATCAAAGAAGTATATAAATTGCATATACACTCACCTCACCGGTTCGTCCAATCTAACCAATACCAAATCGGCCTCCGGGGACTGCTTAATATTATAGTTTTCATGAATGATTATTTTGGACACTCCGCGAATTTCTCCCTGGGAGTGTATGGCCAGACTGTTTCTTCCCAGGGAGACGGCCGTGCGATCCGCGGTCAAATCCCGACCAGGATGTCGAAAGCAATGGGCCGCTGACAGGACCGTGGAAGTCGAGATCAGGGAGCCGCCACAGATGAAGGCGGGTCCATTGCTGTCCCTTCGCTCGAAGATTGCCACCAACCATGGCAGCTGGCCGCGCTCCAGGTTTTTTCCCTGGAATATCAAAGGAGTGGTACTGGCCCTCTCGACTCCGCAAGGAATCCCATTGGAAGAACCTCTTTGCTGCGGGGAAAGATCTTCGGGTCTTCTGGTTGTCTGCTGAGGGACAGAACTGCGACCGGGATTTGCGACCGGCTGCTGTTGGGTATTAGTTCTACCAGGATTTGTAATCATCTGCTGGGGAGCAGAGCCTCTACCAGGATTCGGTAATGTCTGTTGCGAAACAGGTCCTCGACCAGGATTCGGTAAAGTCTGCTGGGGTACAGTTCCTCGACCAGTATTCGTTACAGCCTGCTGGGGTACAATGCCCCAGGCAGGAATCGTAATCGTTGGGAGCGAGTCATTATTCCCTCCATAACTGTCTTCATCATTCGTGACCCTTGGTTGACTGGGCCTGAAGTCACGAGGGTCTTCCTCCTGTCCCCAATTCTGATTGGGACGTGATGGCACTGGTTGAGGATTGACTCCATAAACCGAAACGTAGGGTGTGTTCCAAGTGATTCGCAGAGTAATGCCTGTTCTTGGCTTGCCATCTAGAAATCAAGGGAGTTTAATACGAATCAATAAACATGAGATCATAAGCACTTACATTCTGAGCCACCGCAAAGCTCCAAGTCATTTAATCGCATACTTGTGATCTTGGGCGGCACAGTGGGAATTGGGAAATCCACGCGGTATCGTATCGGCAACCCCTGACGTAGATTATTCTGCGTAGTCTCATCATCATCCACCAGAGAAATACTGCCTACATAGTTCTAAAAATAAAGGGAGAAATTAAATCACTTAAACCGTTTTATTTAAATTTGGATTTTCTGTTATACGTATTAGATAAAAATATTAATTCACCAAATTATAAAACCAATTGGTATTCAATTGACAGTATTATAAAATATCAATTCATAAAGACAAAAGCTCTTTATTTATTTATATTTATATTGAATTTGATTGCTTTTACAAAATCAATTGTCATTGCCGCTTGGGAAAAAGCACAACCGCAAACAAGCAAAGTGATAAGAGCTCCAGATGCTGTTGATTCGAATGGAGAATTTCCCAACAAAAGATGCTAGATCTCACCGTAAATTCGTGATATCCGCGCTGGGAGAACTGAAGGATCAGGGTATGGTTGCTGGACGGGGGATGGCCCACTTCCACCAGACCGATGAACTGCCCTTGGAAGAAATTGTACTTGAAACGCGGAAAGCAGTCGTTCTGAGGCAGCTGGCCAAGACCCGATTTAATCAGAGCCACCAGGAGAAAAGCGATTACCAGCTGAAGCGGACCCATTGCAACTGATTCGGTGAAGAGCGTTTTCAATCTATTTTATTGAGAAAATATTCACTCACTAAAACGTCTTAGAAACTCACTCAATGAGCGACCGTTTTGCCTGATCTAAGTCTCTTGATTCATAACGTCATTGGCTCTCCCCACATTGCAGGTTTTTAGAATATCTTAACTTTGTTTTGAGTTTTATTCTTGAGCGTAAATGGCATTTCCATTTTTTAAGAGCAATTATGTTAAAATCTGCCATTCTTAAAGCCTCTGGAATTTCATTTGGATTGCGCCTTGCTAGATCATTAGCATTTTAATAAATTGGCGACTGCGATGAGTTACTAGAACTGCATGAACCTAATCTTCTTTGTTATTTCGTATTAAAATTACTATAAAATACAATAAAAACGATGACCCCATAAATTATATTTACGTGTGTTTTCATTAAGCGTAGGTGAGCTATGATTTTCCTACACAATTTCGAAAGTAAAAAAAAGCTATTTGAGCAATACGGTTGGGATAAAATGTTAAGAAAGATCATCTGCGTTAAAAATGCAATTTTATTTTGCTGCCCTTAGACTAATTGGTGCCGAAGATGTCCTGCTTATGTGCTGTCTGTACTTTTTGTTTGCTTATGATAAATATAAATATCACCCCCTACTTAGGGCTGGTTTTACTCTCTCGATATTCCTCGATAATATCCTCCAGGTGCCTCTCCACTTCGAACCGTTCGTCGGCATAATCATCCAAAGTTATCTCTACACAAAAATAACTTTCCTTTTGAGTTTCCTTTAACTTATCAGATTTAATCCACAGGTCATGGAGATCCTGTGGTGCATTCTGGAGTTCCTTCACAGCATTTCTCACGGCCTTGCGGCATTTTTTTGCCTTGATGATGGGACACCTCTCAGTGGCATCGATTAACTCCGAGGTGGAACTCTGCAGGATGCTGAGGGTCGTCTTCAAGTCCAGATTATATCGAATCTGGTCCCAAAGAAACTCACCCACACAGTCGCGAAATTGGAGGCCATAGCGATTGTTAAGGTTTTCGGTTATGGAGACAGCTTCGGCGGTCCTCAGACCTTCCGTGGATTCCCCCACTTCCTGAACTTTCGCTGCAGCCCAAAACTTCCATTCGTCCTGAAGTTTAAATTGCCAAATTAATTCCGCCTGCTGCTTTTTAATTTTTTCAAGACTTTCTCCTAATGGTGCAACTGCCAAACTCAGGCCAGTTAGAGCTGCAAGTGCTTCCTGCAGGGCTTGTCGTCTTTTTTTCTTCCGGGTATTGGGTAAATCCGCTAGTATTTCCCTCACTGCCCTTTCCAGATTTTCCCTGTACTGGGCAATGGCTTTTTCATTTGCGTTCTGTTGGTCGTTAGTTGGATTTAAGACCAAAATTCCATTACCATTTAATTGCTCCGGCTCACTGGGCAGGGTTCCCTTGTTTCCTGACTCATACCTGATGGCATCGACAGGATCACTTGCCAGGACTTTGCCATCCCTGCTAAACAGGACCGACAGGAAGAGCAGCAATATGGTCAGCTGCATCTCTCCGCCATACTCATCAGAGGCTTCGAATCGCTCTGGGCTTATAAACATAACTCATTGGGTATTTAAACAAGCAGCTCGCTTTGGCAAACATTTATTCAGCTGATGCCAATCAGTAAGCAGTCAACACGTGGTCATACACGTTAATATATTACTCCATATATCTATCATAGAGTTATACACCGTAAGAAGCTAAATTATTTCTTTGAACATTTCTTATCTAGTATTATTTTTATACCCTTGCAGAGGGTATTATAATTTTGGTCAAAAGTGTGCAACGCAGTGAAGAAGACATCTCCGACCCTATAAAGTATATATATTCTTGATCAGGATCACCTCCTGAGTTGATATAAGCATGTCCGTCTCTCCGTCTGTCTGTCCGTCTGTCTGTCCGTCTGTCTGTCCGTCTGTCTGTCCGTCTGTCTGTCCGTCTGTCTGTCCGTCTGTCTGTCCGTCTGTCTGTCCGTCTGTCTGTCCGTCTGTCTGTCCGTCTGTCTGTTTCTACGCGAACTAGTCTCTCAGTTTAAAAAAAATCGAAGTGAAACTTTTCACACACCCTTCTTTCCTTTGCACGCAGTATATAAGTCGGAACGGCCGGGATCGGCCGACTATATCCTATAGCTGCCATATAACTGATTGATCGGAAATGCCATAACTTTGGTGTTTGTTAAGTTAGGAAATTGGGATTTCCTATGGGTTTTATATTTGGCCAATCAATCTGATTTACCAAATTTCATATGGATCGGCCGACTATATCCTATAGCTGCCATATAACTGATTGATCGGAAATGCCATAACTTTGGTGGTTGTAAAGTTAGGAAGTTGGGATTTTCTATGAGTTTTATATTTGGGCAATTAATCTGACCTACCAAATTTCTAGGATCGGCCGACTATATCCATAGCTGCCATATAACTAAACGATTGGAATGCCTAACTTTGGTGTTTTTAAGTTAGGAAGTTGGGATTTTTATGAGTGTTAAGAATGCATCATATGAATAGTTTTGGAGAATATAATTTTAGAATATTCTGCAAGGGTATTTCAACTTCAGCTCCGCCCGAAGTTAGCTTTCCTTTCTTGTTTAGTTATAAAAGTTATAAGTTGATATCTAAATGATTATTATTTAAGACAACTTCCTGTAGTGGTAAAAAATGTTTTGCAATTCATTGTAAAGTATCACAACGATGAAGTGAAGAATTAAACATTATATTAATAAGGTTATTCATTCTTTTTTCTATTTCCTCAAGCAAAAAGCAATTACTTGTCATACAAACTAAGGGGCTTGTTATTTTTTGGGCAAACCAATCATACATCAGTGCTAGCCAAATAATTAAAAGATATGAGCCACAAACTCGTTTTGCCAAAAATCACCAGATTACAAAATACACACATACTTTGGCTTGGGGGTTTTTTAATCTAATTGTGTACAATGCAAATCCAATGTTCAGCGGATATTATTGTTTATCCAGTTGATGTGCTTCGATAGATCGCAGTACAGTACATACTGATTCAGCTGACAGGTGCCATTAGTTCCTCGTTCCCCAGAGGACACGATGCCCCGGAGAAGCCAGCGGTCACCCTGCTTGACCATCAGTCCTCCGCCTGAGTCCCCCAGACAGGGTCCAGATCCATCCCGGTTTCCGGCGCACAGACTTCGATCCGTGACCATCGATGCCCTCCAATTGCTGGCACAGTTCGTGGCACTGGCAATCTCCGCCTCCACCACACGGGGATACTGGGTCCTAGAGAGTCCGTGCTCATCTTTGCCCCAACCGGCAATAAATCCGGATGTGGACACCGTTCTGCTGGCCTCCACAGTCCACAGGCAAATGGGGCCAATAATGTCGTTGAACCTGCAAAAACACATATAAATCTTTATAACTTGAACTTTCAATATTTGCGTATGAGTAATAAATTAACACCTTCTTACAAATTTGTTTCTGTATCTTATTTTTTTACTTCGATTTTACATTCAAGTAGCATTAAGTTTAAATCCCAATCTAAGATTTTAATTTTTAGAGGTTCTTAAAATGTTACCGAATTCTTTGTTTAAGTTAAGATCAATTGCTTGCCAAGGAAAGTATGAAAGTAATATTGTTTTTTCTCCTTTAAATACTGAGAAATACTCTTAGAGATGTAAACGAGGTTTCTAAAAATAAATATTTATGTACATACATGGCAGGACGCTCTATGGTGATCAGGGCTATATCCGCATCCGAAAGCAGGCGGGTGTTGAACTCCGGATGCGTGAGCAGTCGCATCACATTGTGCATCTCCGCCCCATCCTCTCCATAGTCATCCAGATCATAGCGCCCCAATCCAATGACCACTCGGTCCTCCGCCATCCGGTACACACAGTGGGCGGCACTGATCACGATGCTCGATGAGATCAGAGATCCACCGCACTTGAAGGCCAGCGATCGCGATTCCTTGTGATAGATGGCCGATAGCCAGGGGTACATACCGCGTGGGAACTCCTTGCCCCGCACGATGTACGGAAATAGGCTGCCCTCTCTTCCACAAACTACGGAAGATGAGGGGGATCGCGGATTAAAGCGTTCAGGTGGCGGCGTTATCGGAGGTATGGTTCCAATCGGTGGAAGTGGTGTACGTCGTGTTGGTGGTCTTGGTGGTGGTGGTGTTAGTGGTGGCGCTGCTGATGGTGGTGCAGTCTGAGAGGTGGTTGAGGGTGTCCCAGAAGCTTGCCAAAACAACTGCGGTGTGGGCGCTGGTGTGGCCAACTGGGATACCAATCCAAAGGAAGGTCTTCTAGTGGAAGACGTTTGCCAGGTCTGCGTAAAATCAGGCCAAACATCGTTACCTCGAGAAGGCGGAAAGAATACTAAATCGAGGCCATCTCTCGTGAAGGGATTAAATCCGGTAGAAGGCAACGGCGCCAGCGATCCACTGATGTGGAGCTCATAGAAGCGGTTGAAGAAGCTGTTGGGCGGTCTATCTGAAATAGGACTCAAACAAGTTCAGAGAAAACAAGTAGAAAGTACTTATATTTTGGATATTAAACAGTTCCTATAACTAGAATTGGAAACACGGTACTCACATTCGCTGGCCGAGCACAGTAGTTGATTGTTGAAGGTGAGTCGCGTCAACTTGGGCCAACCACCGGTGGGATTCGGTCTGAGGCTGATCCGAAACGTGGAGGACCCCCTGCCGGAGCGGACCGCATTCTCATCCGGATACGGAGTCACTGGGCCCACGGCGGAGGCCTGCGGATTGCGGAAGGGGACAAAGTGGTCAGGTAGGTTGTCATTTCAGCGCGAAGATCGCTGGCCAGCTCATACATCTTCATCACCCCGCTGCGAAAAACGCAAATCGATGCGATTGCGACCCCGCGTGAAGGCGGGCAGCGTCACCTCGCCCTGGAGGCCCTCGAATGGATCGTTGACATATTGAAAGTAGTCGGGACAGGAGTTATCCGGCAGAAGCTGGCCGCCGGCTAAGGCGATTAACGACACAACCACGACCAATTCCAGACCCATACCTTTCCGGAATCTCGGACTGGGAATTACAGCTCGACGATTCCGCACGCGACAAGCGACGGTGGGCAAATAAAACTGATTGCGTATCGGGTATCGTTTACGGATCCCGCTCCCATCGAACTCGAATCTCGACGGGTTATTGAGTCACTGAGCGTCGGCGCTGAGCAAACTGGAAATTCCGCATCGTGCAGAGCCTATACGACACGGCTGCTAGACAAACATTTAGAACGAATCAGTCGACGCTTTGATACTCGATACTTGTTACTTAATAAAATATTATATTTACTTTCACTTAAACTTAAAAAAAAGCAAGAGATTAGCAGCTTTTAGTGCATTGAATTGTTAAGTGTTCAAAGACATTCTTTTAGACATACTACAGCCACTGGAACAAGTTCCTATGTGTCGGCCTTAAGAATATTGTTTTAATGTTTAAGCTATGCCTGTAATCGGAAATCTTTAATATTATATACAATGATAACTCATTTAATTTTGTTACCCTAAGAAAATGACTTTGCCAAAGCAGGGTATCAACAAGACGGACTCAGAAGCTTATAGGCGATCTGATCATCTGTGCTTTGAGTGAACTTCATCTCACATAATACACAAACTAATGTCATCACTCATCTTTTTTATTAGAATACAATGTTTTCACAGATACGAAGTGATAAAACTCAATGAGATTATTTCTCGCTTAAATCGATTCACTGGAAGATGGATTAGTGTTCCCTGCCAATCGGAAAGTACAGCCCAAATTTCCACTCTTAATATTTTATTGGGTCATTGTTGTATTGATACCTATCAATAAAACAAAGCAAAGGCCAATGAGTTTTCCGCTGTAATAAGTTTCTGGTTACTGACAAGTAACAACTGATTTTAAATGAAGCCCCCTAATAAGACGAGAAATCGATAGACTTATTTGTTGTTTGCTAACCTACTCGGTTCTCTTCCATTTACTCTAGCTGATCTCCTATCGGATCAAAGCTCTGAGCAGAGTCAGTCAAAAGCTGATTTCTCTTGAAAACACTTTTAATCAGTTAATATATATATTTGGTTCTACAACCAACCGAAAATGTAATATTTTTTTTATATTTATTTTATTTATGATTTAAGCACCGAAATGATGTGTTTACACCACCATATTTTGCCGAACCCAGTCGATATGCTTGGCGACATCACAGTAAATGACGTACCCGCTAAGGTCGCAGATATTTCCCTGGCGAGGCGATATGGAAACAATGCCCCGAACGTAATATCGGTTATTTCGCAGGACAACCAGTGCAGACCCCGAGTCTCCGAAGCAGGGACCATGCTCCTGTGAATTTCCAGCACAAATGGTCCGTGAGGTAAGGAAATCCTCCGCTCGCTTCATCTCCTTGAGGCACTGAGCAAGGGTCACCAGTCGCACACTGACTGTCTTTGGAAAACGGGTCTTTTCACCGGTCCGATCATATCCCCATCCGGCTACCGCTCCACTCTCGCCCTCATTGGGGGACACCGTCATGTCCCTGCTCCAAAGGCAGAGGGGCTGAATGTACTTGGTGTACACTATCGGCGCGTTCAGAACCAGAAGGCCCACGTCCTTGTCAGGAACTGGATTGCCCTCGTACTCGGATGGAGTGAGCACACTGGAGACACTGACCAACAAAGCTCCACTCTCCGGGTTCTCGTTGCGATCGTGTCTGCCCAGATAGACCCACAGTTGGCCGGCACTTTTTCCGTGGATGCAGTGGGCCGCCGTTATCACAGTCCGCTTGGAGATCACCGAGGTAACGCACGTGTACTTGACGGTAAGAACGCCCTCGTAGAGGGCTGCCAGCCAGGGATACTGACCGCGGGTCACCAGCTCTCCTCCAATCTGCAGGGGCGCAAAGCCCTCCACGCCGCACTGGTCGAAGTCGGCCTCTATTCGCGGAGTCGGGCGATTGAGAAACGGATTGTCGTTACGGCTTATGGACGGTCTTGGACGTTGATTAGGCACATACTGTTGCCTTGGTGCGATGTTTTGACTAATGGGCGTTGAGGTGGACATCGACTGCCGTCTGGTCATCGTGCTAGAAGGGGCTTCGTCTGCAAAAGTAAAGAAATATATAGTCTTCGCTGACATAAAAATCTTTGAATTAAAAAAACAAACCATAAATGTTTATATTGCTTTAATCAGATTTCTTAAATTTCAAACTTATTAAAACCTTTTTCTATTAAGATCTTCGAATTGGGTTAATTTTTTTCGGCGCGAATTTCATAAATAAATTTGGGAATAATTAAACTAAACACTACTTACATTCATCGTTCGTGCACAAGACCTGTTCATTAAATTCAGCGTGGGTAAGTTTGGGCAGCTCGTTTCCAAAATCCTGGAATCGCACAAACACCTGGCCACGTTCTCCATTGTGAATCTTTTCAAAGGCACGATCCTTAGAGGGATACGGCGTTAGAGAGCTAACAGTGTCCTTCTGCAAATGGGAATGGAAAATAAAGGGTATTCCCAAAGTAGAATCAATATGCTCTCACCTGATTAGTTCCGTGAGCCGTGAAGACCACCGTCCATGCTAAACTATTGACTCCAGAGCGGGGAGCTGTGAAAACGCCAATGTAGCTACCACTATCCTCCTTAAAGTAGCCAAAATAACTTTCGCAATTGTGCTGCGGTACGAACAAAGCCGAGCTGAAAGAGCTGAGACTTAGACAAAGGCCGAGAAAGGTCAGCCACGACATTGTCATTGCGACGGGAACAACCGATGTCGAATGGAGCTAAATGAGAACTGAGACTGGGATCCAATGCACTTTAGCTCAGTGCAACAACTGATCTCTCCCCAGATTGCGGAACACCCCATTGATGCTAGGTTTTTTCCCAGCCATATCATTTTAGAGCCCAGTTCTACTCATAATTATTCAAGTAAGCTGCTCTCCAGAGAAAAAACCCCAGGTATCGATTTGCAAGCCCACCTTGCTGGAGTCTTATTTTTATAGCTAGGTCAGAAAAAGTTCTCTTTCTCTCTCTTTCTATCTCTCTTTTTCTCTTACAGAGATAAGTAATATTTCGTATAGTACTGAATAAAGCCAAACAACAAAAATAATCAGACATCATTGAATTATCTGATTAATCGTTCTTTCACCTATTTATGGTAAAAAAAATAACCAAGATTTTTATACAGAAATGCATTTGATTCACTTCTTACGAACAAGTTTGTTTATCAACACGGAAATTTATTGTTATTTTTAGAAAGACTAATAAAAGAATGATCAAGATTTTCATACAGAAATGCATTTAATTCTCTTCTTACTAGCAATATTGTTTATCAATGCGGAAATTATGAGCCAATAAGAAAAGCTTTACTCTTTAGTATTTCATTTTTCAGATTTTGTGATCTGCGGCAGCCTCATTTATGAATCGGTTTTCAGCACGAATCACATTTCGCATTTGCGAAAAAAAGTTTTTTTATAGATATCTTATCAGTCGGGGCATGGGCAACTTTTAATAATATAAGGCAAGGTGGTTTATGTGAATGTCTATTGAAAATGGTGTTTGTGGGGCTCCGTAAGTAGCGACAACACATTTGGCCAAAAACTTTTCTCAACAAAACAAAAAGATGTAACGAGGACAGGGGAAAATGCTTCTAACTTCGCGACACCCGCAACTCAATTTTGTTGCATTGTGGCCGCTGGCCCCCACAATTTCCCCTACTTTCTGCCGGCAACTTTTATAATCAGTTCCAAGTTTGTTAAGCTTTGTAATAATTTGTTTGAGATTTGGCGCGAAATTTTTGCTGCTTTTCCGATTTCTTTTTTTTCCCAAGCAAATTTGTTGTGAATTGTGCCGGGGGCTCAAGTTTGCCAACTTAGCGGAGGCACTTTGACACCACATCGGAAGACGGTGGTGCAGGTTTCCGGCTGCGTCAATAATCGGGTGGCAAGTGGAAGGTAGCAGTGCGTCTGACTGCACTTAAAGGCAGCGCCAATTGAGCGGCCTAATTGGAGCGGTCCCTGCTCGGGCGCCACTTCAACATGATGGGCCTGGGCAAGCCATCCAAATCAAGTCGAATCAAATTAGCCTTCATGAACGGGGCTCGTGAATGACGGCCAATCTAGGCCAAAATTACTAACGTAATGTTGAATCCGAAATATTGGCTTCTTCTTTAATTCTTGCAATTCCTTTAAAGTGATTGAAAGCCTTTGAGCTTGGAAAAGAGAGTTGAAAGAACTTTGTTTGTAATATACACTATCTGAATAATATTAAATAAATTAGTCTGATAAGAAAATGAATACAATAGTTTAAAAAATTATTTCGACGAAACAAGTTATGATATTCTAGTATTTGAACATTATTTTCCAGGGGTTTCATAAAAAAATTGACTTTTTAAGGATATTTGACATAATTAGCTTTTTTAAAGTTAAAAAAAGAAAACTATTTGATTGTTTCGGGCCTAATTTCGACAGAAGTTGGATGTTTACTACTCATAATTATTTATTTATTTTAAATAATTCTGAACAAATTAAATTTTTTTTTTGCATTTAGAATTTTTGATACTTTAAAACAAACATGCACAGTTAGAGGATCTCTTTTTAGGATCTACGGAGTATCTTGAAGTTATCGCATGTGCAGATACCGCGAAGTCGGCAGAAGACGAATACCAGTGGCTCGCCGCAGGATTTCAGAAGATGTATTTTTTGGGCGTACATGTATCCGGTGCGCAGGGAGCAGGACAACTCGTCGTTCCAGGAGTTATCCGCCGCTTCCTCCACAAGGAGCGTGTGGAAGACATTCAGCAGCTGCAAAGATCGCCCTGCTCGAGGTGTTCGCACTAGAGCTAGCAACTGGATATAAGGTCGGAACTTGATCCAGCGCCGGCAGTCCTCGATGTCCACCTCGCCACCCAGATCGATAATCATTAGCTTGCAGTCGTGGTCATGGATTCCCTGCAGAATGGCCAGCTCCATGGGTGCCTTGAAGCACTTCTGCAGCTCCTCGGTAAGTGTGAAGCCCAATTCGTGGCTGGGCGTCTGCATGGTCCAGGGATATCGGCGATTGGCGAAGTCGTAGGCCAGTTTCTGCCGGCGCTCCTGCTCCCCTCTCAGGTGCTCCACCTCCTTATCGACGGGGCGTATTTCCCGGGATCCGCGGCATAGGAAGTCGGCCTGGGCGGGTCCCTTCCGCTCCTCCACCTCCTTATTCAGGGCCTTTTCCGCTTCCTCCTCCTCGATTTCCTCTTGCCGGGCGCCCTGGCAACAGCGCAGCTCATACGGCGGCATATAGAAGGGATACCCCACCTGAGCCAAATAGGTGTGCCACTTTAGGCGATCAAAGGGCTTGCTGGGCACAAAAAAATCAGCCGCCTGGCTCTCGATGCGACAGGGATTCTCGTCCAGGATCAACGGCCAAAGCGCATCGAAGAAGGGGTCGCCCATCGTCTGCCTATCCTCTGAGGTGTTCCTTGAGGGATCCCGATTCTCACTCATTTTGGGTACTTGGAATTTCTATTCTTTTAATTTGGCTAGCCTAGCGAGTGTGAATTGCCTTTGCCTCGCTATTAAATGCTCAGTAGAGTGACAAACATCTACCAGTCTACACCTTGGGAAATCTGCTTACCCCATTTGGTCTTATTTATTTATGAAACCGATGGATTTCCTAGGAAAATATTACATTGTTATAAATAAACATAAATAATTGTAAGAGATGTTTTTCACTAACCATTTATACTTTGAATTTGATTTGTAATTTAAAAGAACCATTTATTTTTGGTTTCATTTACAATATTAATTATAAAGTGAACTAAGCCATACATATATTTTAAATTAGCTAACATTTAATTGCAAATTTGACTTACTTGAAGTTTAAGGCATTTGGAACAGTGTAAGTGCCTCCATTTCATGTTGTTATCGGCAAATAAATCAGCCATCACCACGCCCTCTTATAACAAAGTCCTCCCCTTTTTTCTATACATAAACTTGTTTGTTTGTACTTGTACCTCAATTTATGCGCACTCACAGGCAATGAAGGTGAGCAAGTATTCTCATTGGGAATCGGGAAATCGGGAATCAGCAACAACAATTTGCGTAAATTTTATGACATTCCACGCCGTATATTCCTACGGTAGCCGGCGATCGCCTTCATTTTATGGGCTGAAACAGCGAGGTAAAATTCGATTTTATGAGGGAATGCAAGGGAAACACGATGGCCACGATTTTCATTATGCTCCAGCTCGTATATTAGTTTAGGGGGGCGTGGCAAATCCGAGGGGCGATGGCTGTGACAACGGCGACGAGTTTTCGGGCTCATTAGCTTTTATAGCTTTGATTTTATTGCCGTCAGCGTGGCAGCTTTAATTTCGAACGGAATATGTTGCCTATCACAAGGCGCTTCGGTGTTTTTTGGTTTTCCGCATGTAAGCAATAAATTTTCATAAATCAATTGTGCGTGCCACTCTCAACACAATCATCAGACTAACAAATAGGACCCACCTAAAGAAATCAAACCCGCAAAAGGTTTGAATTTAGATTAATGTCGGTACACCTAAAACTGAGTGACGAATGCTTATTTTACGCTTCGATGTTTAGCAACTTATTGGAAATTTGATTTAGACCCTCTGCTGATTTTCGTTTCTCATGTGAAAATTTGATTTGAACCCTGGATTTTAATTTCAGCTGGAAGATTTATGGCATCTGGTTTGCCAGCTGCTCTCCAAGTGAAAATTTAATCTGCTTTTGCCGGAAAATAATAACTTTAAATGACCCAAAGCACAGTTGCTTTTCATTTTTTTGTTTCGTCTATTTAAACGTTCCAACTTTTTCGGGCCACAAAACAAGTTGTATATATATATATATGCGCGATGTATATAAAAATTTATGTGTATATTTATTGTATTTTATTGGGGCACTTAAGCGACAGACTGTAAGAGAATACCGCGAGAGCAAAAACCCAAAGAAAAAGCAGGGAAAGCTGTATAAAAATAAGTCAAGGAAAAAAGCCATGGCAAAGAAAAACTGAAACAAGTAAGGACAACTGAGACGCTTATTGACATAAAAGCCAATCATTTTCAAATGGCTTTAAGCATTCGACAAATGGAGAAACAGCCCCGCAACATCAAACGGAAAAAAATAAACAAAACTTGAGCGTAAAAGTAGAGTCGTATATTTTTTTGGTTATGCATTTGACTTGGCACACCGCAGCACAAAAAAGCCACACCAACTTCCAGTGGATGCACTTTGAACCCGTTTGCGGTTCGAGGTTTTCTACATAAATAATCAGTTTTCGGAGTTGTGCAAGGGAAAATAACTCCACGGAAGGCGGTGAAACTCAAGGAGAATGCTTGAATACTAGGAATATTTTAAGGACTATTTGAAGTTTTAACGCCAGACTATTGAATATCAATCAAATTATCGCTGGAGCGAAATAAATTTGATTGATGAAGCGCTGTTCAGCCATCAATCATCGAAGGATTTTGGTGCAATGTTCCTTCTCAACTCAATGCATGTTAATAAATCACTGCTAAAAAATAACATTAAGCTTACTGAAACTTGTTAGAAAACTATGTTTTCTGAATTTATATTCACTTGCAACAGGCAGAAAAGCTGTGAAATTTTAACATTCCCAGTCAAATGTGGGAAAAGGAGTTTCATATTTTGTTCACATAAATAAATTAACTGACAGCATATGAAGAAAATTTGTTTTATTTTAAATTCCTGCATTATGAATTATTTTTGCTTAGCATAACACTACCTGGAGGTATTGATAAATAGGTTTAACAGTGCGTCAACTTAAATATTCAATCCTTGTTGTTATAGGGCCAGAAATGAACACCGAACTGAGAAAAAAAGCATCCACATTCGCGTGGGCAGCAAAGGCCAAAGTTGGACACGCATGAAAAGGTCCCTTTGAAAATATTCCTAAGTCCGCCTACATTCATAATATGTGAGTTGAGTGAAAGTCGGACGACAGCTTCTTTATCTTAGTTCAAGGCCGAGAATTCATAAGGAAAACAATACCAACGAACAAAGCGTTGGCTCAAAACACCGCAAGAGATTCCCGAGGTCTGGAGACCTGGACTGGCTTACAAATGAATCTGCCACCTTCCCTTAAATAACAAAGCGAGTGCGGCACGCACCCGAACACAGAGAGAAAAAGTTCCAAATTAGCATAATAATTTACATTTTGAAGAAATAATCAATACTACTAAGTCAAAGGTAAAAAAGTGTTTTTAATAATTTATTTGCTAAAAATAATTCACTTTCCTGCAAATCAAATTGATTTTTTTAAGAATAATTTATAAAAATTAAGATGAAAGCATTTATTTTTCAATACAATTTCCAAGGGTTATAAAAAGAAAGAATAATTTCATATATCTTAAAAATAAATAACAGCTTTGAGTGTTTTGTAGTTATTTCTTGAGTTTATTTTTTTTTTGGCAGTGGATGTTGTTATACATAGATGGTGTCAGTGATGAATTTCTGGCTGGCCCGGCAATAATTCCATTTAATTATTATGACACTGGAGGGCAGCACAAACAGGCCGCAATAGTAATCGAGGCCGACAAAGAGATTACACCAGCACCTTGAGTGCTGAGTTCCGCGTCCCCATATCGCCTCGAGTCCCCAGCTGCTCTAATCTGTTCTAATGGTTAGTGTTGGGCCAAGCGATTTGCGAATCAGCAGAGGGAACATTTGTCATACGCCATGTGAGCGCGTCGGCGTACGCGGCGAATGCGCAACGTGCTGGGGAAAAACTTTGCCGCAACTTGGGCCAAGTTTTCCCAGCTCTGCTCGAGCGGGAAAAGCGTCGAGCAGGACTAGGACAACATCGTTTTCACGCTTGCTCTGCCAAGTGAAACCAATTTGCGCATTCTGTCTGCATCGCATCGTCTTGTTCTTGGCTGCAGGCAGTCATGGAGTGGCAGTCGCTTGGCCTATTCCAATTTCCCTCGCCCTGCACTTGACATTCAATTTTCCCTTAAAGCCACAGCCGTCTAATGACTGCAATGGTGGATTTTGCCCAACTACTGATTACGCTTTGCTTTGTGCCTCAGTCTTTCAGTTGGCAGGAAAGGAAGGGTTTGAAAACGGGCCTAATATGTCTTATATGCCTGCGTCTGACTGCCCATATAGGTAAACCACTCGGCTTCTTCGATGTTGAAGTGGGTTACAAAGCAGTAAAAATCTAGGTATTATTTTAGGGCTATCTGGTACAATAGGCATAGTGGAAAACGCAAGATATCAAAAAGCAACCTAATTTGTTTTGCTATTTATATTTATATTTATTTGTATTTCTAAAGCATCATATATATTATCAATAAAAAAAATGCAAAATTTATCTTCAATACTCGTTACACTGCACGCAAAAAGTAGAAAGTGGTTGTTTAGAGTTCGACTTTAGCATTCACTCTTTTTTTTATGTATAAACAAAAGGTCGGACAAATATTTTAGTAAATATTTGATATGATAACGATGTTCATGTTCAATATTTTTGAGAGCTTTCAAAGCACTCCGAAAACATGATAAACGGATTCCAGACTGTTTGCCCTAATAAAACTCTTTCCCTGCTGTCTGGGAAATTACGGATTTCATAGTTAAATAGAAATTCTCGCCTGGTCATAATTTAAAAACAAATTCCAGCTGCCTGCATTGTTTTGCGGTCGTCCATTGTCCCTCTCTTTCTGAACCCCTTCATCCGTCTCTTTCTCCGCCAGCGTGTGTGTGGGAGTGTGTGGTCGTAAATCAATATTTAAACTGTGTACGCTCGTTTAGTCTTTGCTCTGGATGCTCTGGAGGCTTCTAGCCAGCGTTTAAAAATAAAAAAGCAAACCCAAACTCATTCAACTCGTTCAACGACTCAATAAATGTTGCAAATGCGCTGTTCTCTCCGTATTTATTTATACGACACAGAAACGAGAAATGGGGAGTTATTTGGAGCAGTAAGTGTGTTCAGTTGGAGCAGGATGTTCCTCCCAGGAGCTTCACTTCGCTGGAGTGCCCAACGATTTTCGTTTCATCTGCTGAGGAAACATAAAAACATTTCAAAACACTATTTATCTTTATTCCCTCTCGCTTTGCCTGTCGTTACTCACTTTCTATGTCGCTTTTCCAGTTCGGACGACAGTGATATTTGTTATTTGCTAAACGAAATGATATATACTGGCGTGTTCATGGCCCTGGCCAAAGTTGTCATTAGTCATGCTTTGCTGCACATACAAACACGCACCCATGAGCTGGCCAACGTTGCGTATGCTCGATGCGCCAGTTCACATTCGCATGCCCATTTACAACTCAATTTATCGATTATGAAATAACTTCCACGACCCAAAACTTTATTCATAATATTGTCCTAACCCTGTACCTTCAATTTGCCATAATTTTTCCTTTCGGTTTGCACAAAACTTAACGCACAATTTATGCAAAGTCTATTAAAATGCAAACGTTTCAGTTAATTATGGCGAATTTCAGTTTCCAAAGTCCTTAAGCGAAATTAGCAAGCAACTTTTCAAATATCGACAGCAACAATAACAACAAAGTTTGTATTTTCCGCTCACCCTTTTCCCGCCACCCACTGTGCGGCAAGTTAACAGCGTTAAACGTTTTATTACCACCAGAGCAGCGCGGAAAACTCTCGGCCACTTTGCTGGAAAACCCTCGCTGCGGTTGCCTTCAGCACAAAATGCACTTGACGTGCCACGGAACAGTTTCTTGATGTTTTCCTATTTTTAACAGTTTCATAAACAGTTACACTGCTTTTGTAAAATATTTTTATTATATTGTCCTTTAAAATTTAAATATAGCAATTTAACTATAAGCTGATTTTAAAATCAAATTCCATATTTAAGTAAAATATCTATCTAAATTTTCAAAGATTCAAAAACCCTATTTTAAAATCGTATTCCGGGATGTCACAAAAATCTCTTTAAGCCAAGTTCAATCAAATTTTTATAGATTCATGGAGCAGTTCGATAGAATACCAACCTCGAGAAAAATAGATAAATTTGGAAATGATGAATTTTTTTATTAATATATAATGTTTGAATAAAAACGAGAGCGGAAGGCAAACAGCTTTTAAAATTTGATTTTTTATTATACCCCCGTCGTCGTTACTACTTCTGAGCTTTAGGTACATCACTAGAGAAATTGTGCACTCAAATTTTAGAACGTCATTTCGCCAAACTTGCGTAATTTTGCTAATTGAAGTACCAATAGAACTATCCTTCGATGCATATTTCGATTCCCAGCTAATCCCAAGAGTCTGCTTCACTGTGCGGCTCTTTAGGGGCTTTTGGGCCCATCAATGTCGAATCGCAATTGACACAAACAGGAATATGCCGCCCTCTTGCTCATATTTACGCACCTAATCAATATGGCCGTGGGGCGAACAGAACGGGCCAACTGTTTGCCCTTCATTGTTTGCCCGGCTTACTCGCGAACTGCCTCGAAGCCAATTGCTGCCATAAATAATTAGGCAACTTAATTAGCCCTGCTTTAATGTCGTAGCTGATTTCCTGCTCTCAAAGAACATAATGTTTGGTTTCACTTTAAGACTGAATAAAGCTGTGATAAAGCCAGGCAAACCACAAAACCAAAACCATTAAAGAACAAAAATAAAAACAGAAGGAAAAATCCAAGAAATATAGGCAGAATGCAGACTCGGCACTCAAAGCAAATGCAAATAAATCGGATTTCCACAACAACAGCAGAGAAGTGTGGAAGTTCTAGGAGCGAAAGCAGCTTTTAAAAAGCAAAATAAAAACAAACAAAAGCTGAAAACTAACCAGAGGAGAAGGCTAAACCGAAACCGTGACCAAATCGAGAACCTCCACCAAGAGCAAGACCCACAATCAAAACTGGCCCACGGGCAGAGGCTTGATTTGGTTGCCTAATGCGGCATGGAAAAAGTACATCCTGAGAAAACATACACATTCTTATTTGATTGAAGGTTTACATATAACTATTATTATATTTATCTGACTTGTTCTGTTATCGTTATAATAAAAAACGATAGTAACTTCCTTTGTTTACAAAGTGTTAATTTTATATTTGCATTTTTCTAACCCTTTTGCATTGAGAGCAATATCGTTTATTTAAAATTTTACAAGATATTGTATTTCAATTGAAACAAGCTCTTAATTCATTTTTCTTGATTGAAAAGAGACTTGTATTTAAATCGGAATCAAAAAGCCACTATGTTTGAATTCTCGCAAAATTAATAGGTTTAAAATAAAATAAAGCTAACATGACGAATAAAATGTAGAATTTGTCTAATGTCCATTGAAAGCTCTAAATGGAATGCTGATTTGGCAACCACAGAATAAAAACTTTAAACATTTTTTTTTAAATAAAGGCTTGCCCCAAATCCTTTGTTGCGATACTGGAAAGTACAAAATCCAATAGGTCTTTTCTGCCAGTGCACCCATTTGTGCCTTGCAAGTCGGGGGCAACTTGAACTATGGGTCGCCCTTCTCCAGACCCTGGGGTTCCCTTAACAGATTGAAACAATAAACTCAAATTGCCCCACCGGACGAATAGGACGAGGATGAGGATGAGGACGAGCGGAAGGATAAGCCGAGGGGTTCGGGTTGAGTTATCTGCTGTAAGTTGAGCCGATAACTTTATGCGCACAATTCCATTTGATTGATGAGATTTATGCTCGCAACGCCCACCGCTCACGTATTTTGATTTTATTTTTATATAGTCGTCTTATTTTATCTGTCCTTTGTTACTGTTGTTCCCAGCGAAATGTCTGGCTGTTGCTTCTTTTATTTTATTTCCTGCCCGGACGGCACTGAAAGGAAATCAAAGGCAAACAAAAACAAGCGAACGAACAATATATAAAACATTTAAAGCGGCTCAGCAGGAGCAACATGTTGGCAGGCGTACAAAATTCCTTTATTCCAACAGGCTCTTTTGACCCACTTCAGATACTTTTGGGCCCCATCATATGGCAAATAAGCCAAGTGGATTTATTGTCACAAAAATGTAATCCTTATCTTCGTTTGTTTCATTTTTAATTGGCTTCTACGGCAGAAACACTGAGTAGCTTTCATCAGTGGCAGTTGTATGGAAAGGTCAGCAGCCTTGATAATGATTTCACTGTTTAAATGTATTGCTCTTCATCTTTGAATCACAGACTTTTTAAAACGTACAGTGGCAAAAAAAGACAGATTTGAAAGGCTTGAAAAAATGTATAAAATATGTAATTAACCGCAACCAATTTTGCATAGCTTAACTTCTTAAGCTATTGTTTTCCTTCACCAATAACCACGAATTTAGGACATCCTTTGAAACTACAGGTATTTGAGGCATTCGTTATGGATGTCCTCCCAATTCCGGAGACTACAACCTTTCGAGTGCTCCATTCATTCCGTTCCTTTGGCTCCTTGAGTGCTTTCTGGGTAAGCTGCTGCATCCGCTGCCGCTGTCATCGCCATCGTTATCATCATCCAGCTCCAGATTCATTTCCAGCATTCCGAGATGCACTCGCATAAAGACTCGACACGGAAATTGCAAGTATCGTTGATTCATTTGATCGCTTTGCAAGGCAAATGGGCGCACGAACTCCGAGTTCTCTGGCGCCGGACTCACGGTTATTAATATGCATGTTTATTGGGTGCAGGAGCTGCAAAGGAGGAGCCAAGGAGCAAGGCCCAAGGCTCCTTTTGCTATCCCACCGTGCAACTTACAAGGGGCTTACTCTTTCAAGGATGCCCTCCATCATTCGCAATCCTCTTTCTCCTCCAGTTGAGGACCCCGATTATTGGGCACAGGCAACATTAGCAACGCGCGGAAAAGAGCGAAAATGTTCCACAGCGACGCCATTTAACTTGCTGTCAAATATTCGCATGCAACGTCAGGTAAATACTCAAAAAAGGACCCCGGTGTGTTCCCATTTTAGCCAAATTATTATTTGGTTCAAATTTATTCACTCAGAAAAAAGTCTTCATTAAGCTTAAGCAAAGCTATTTAAATTTGACGGTATTCTAGTCTTCTGGATTGATCTATTATGTACTGCACAGTAATTTTGGTCGAGGGAATTCCGTCTTTGAAAGAAAAAAGAATCAGATGGAAAGTGATCAAATATAAGTTAAATCTCCGAAAATATCAATTCTTTACTCACAGCCGGTATTATTGCACAGCGTGTTTTGGTTCAGACTCAAATGGGTCAGCTTGGGCAGCTCGTTGTTGTTGATATTCAGAAAGTATACATAAACCCTATTCTGCCTTCCACTTAAAACTTCACGAACAGCAATATCTTTGTTGGGATACGGCAGCAGTGCGCTAACAAAGACCTTGAAAATACAAAGATAGTGTTAAATTAAAGTAAATCAATTTACTTATTAAAACCGCTCACCTCGCGATGTCCATGGGCCACAAATGTCGCACTCCACTCAAACCTTAAATAAAGTGATAGGGGTGCTGTGAAAATACCTAGAAAACTTTTACCATTGTCTTCCGACACATATTCAAAGTAATTTTCGCAATTGTTTTCTATTATATATTGGGTCTGAGCTAAATTAAAAAAAACCCACAATAAACACAGCTGAATTATAGACATTTTAAGAACCACTGCTGACTAACTCTGGACGAGCACTGTTAGCTATGAACAGTTCTACGTTATCAATTCTCGTTCTAAAGAGCAGATTCTCTAAGACATTCAAATAAAAATCATGAAAAATTCATAAAATATAACAAATAGCTTTCTTCTGCAATAGATTTAATCAGTGAATGGGGTCATTGTATTTGGCTTGTCAGGCCTGAAAAAAGTAACAGATAAGCATTTTATACGAAAAGTGGATTTGTTAAATATAACAAGAGAGAACGCTATAGTCGGGTGCCCCGACTATCAGATACCCGTTACTCAGGTAAAGAGAGTGCGAGGGAGATGGAGATAGAAACTTTGATCACGCATAACTTTTTAACGAATGGTCCGATTTGAAAAATTTCTTCTACATTTCGATAGGTATTGATAAACACAATAAAACTGCATTTTTACTTTTCCGAAATATTTAAATTTTTAAAATCGTATATATCGATTGTGGGCGTTAAAGGGGGCGTGGCACCTTTTGAAACAAACTTGCGCTGCGTAGGAACTCCTAGAACCTGCATGCAAAATGCCAATCTTCTAGCTTTTATAGTTTCCGAGATCTCAGCGTTCATACGGACAGACAGACAGACAGACAGACGGACAGACAGACGGACAGACGGACATGGCTAGATCGACTCGGCTAGTGATCCTGAACAAGAATATATATACTTTATAGGGTCGGAAACGCTTCCTTCTACCTGTTACATACTTTTGCACGAATACAATATACCCTTTTTCTCTAACCGGGATCGGCCATATAACTGATTGATCGAAATGCCATAACTTTGGTTTTTTGTTGTTGTTTCTTGGTTTTTATTTGAATATTACCTCAAATTTCATTAGGATATATTAGTGCATATAATATTATCAAATGAAAATTTGTGTTTGTAATAGTTTTTTATTTTTATATTTGCAATCAATTCACTTTTCATTAGGTGCTATATTATCTGTATATGATTGATCGGAAATGCCATAACTTTGGAGTTTGTAAAGTTAGGACGTTTTTTTAAGCATCATATGAATATTTAGATAAATTTATTTATATTCTTGCTTTCCTTTCTTTTTTTTTTTAACTTTATATTTATAAATTAATTTTTTTGAAGACAGCGTTGACAGTAAAAATTAAACTCTTTTGATGACCATGTTGTCATTTGGTGTGTTTTCTTGATTGTTGCCTGGATACACTTCCGAAGTTGGGTTACTATCTCCACTTTTTAAGTTAATGAACATATGATGCTCGGCAAAAGCTCGGGTCTTGGGTAATGGATCTGTGGAAAGGGAAAAACTATTACTGTGGATCCTTGCGGAATCCCAATTTGGTACTCACATCCTATATTAGAGCACAGCTCGTTTCCGTTGAAGACCAAAGAGTACAGCTTGGGCAGCTCAGTGGTGATGTTTACAAAACGGACATAAGCCTGAACCGGCTCTCCTTTCAGGAAATTCATGCCTACCTCTTCACGGTTGGGATATGGTTGCAATGCGCTTAAAAACATCTTGAAAATATATTTAATGTGAGAATTTGCATTGCTTGACTTAGTAAGTACCTACCCCGTTATATTCTTGGACTTCAAAAGTCGCCTTCCAGTAGAAATTCAAAGTGGCAATTAAGGGTGCCGTGAAAATGCCTATAAAGGAGTTTCCGTCATCTTCCGTGGAGTATTTAAAGTGTTTATCGCAATTGTGCGGAGGTACACGTATAGCCAGAGCAGAGCTCAGACAAAGACACAAAAAAGTCAGACAAATGATAGACATGTGAGAACCTCTGCTTATAAAGCCCGAACAGTGACTGGTAGCTGTGAAAAAATTTGGTTTCATCTATATATTTAAAACCATTATACTCTTAAACACCTTATCACGAAGCTCTTAAGAGCGATCTAGAAAACCAAATCAAATTGAGGTTTATTCGCAATTAAAGTTTCGAATTAGGTCAAAGATGATAAATTGAATCCCTTAGAATATTTAAAATAAGTAAAGAAAAAATTAAGTATAAAGGAGAGGAATAAGTATAACATTTTTAGACAAACAAAGTGGATTTTAGCTTAAAACTCAATTTAAATCTGTGTGCTGTGCAAAAACAAAAGTCCTAGGGATATAATAAATCAAAGTTTCGAAATCCAAAATGAGAACCGGGCCGATAGACTCGAATAGTACCGAGTCAGCCAGGCACAAGTATTTTTCGAAGGTGAATTTAATTTTCCTGCTCTCATTTGCTGTCTGTCGTCGCCTTTGTCTTCGTTGAAATTACATTTTTCATTTTTTCCCTTCCCTTTGTGTGGGCCGCTGTTGTTCACAAATCCTGCATTGTCATGCAAAAGTGCAGCAAATTAATTTGTCTTACTTATCAACGGCGCTCCAATGCTTGAAGGAAAATTTTCTGACGAAAAGTTTTTCAAGATTTTGCTGGAAAACTTTAAAAACCAGCTTGCGCCTCTGGTCATTTGAGTGGCCTCTTTCCAGGTCATAAAACAAACCTAAACGAGAACGCTCGAGTCCCGACAAGGATAACGATCCTTGGCCATTGACTGTGATGCAAAATCCACTCGAAGCGCATTCGGCTGTTGACATCCCCAATATAAGTTATCAACATGAGACCCAAACACTTACGCCCAACGACCGACAACACTAAGCTACTTTTAATGTTTAGACACAAACACAAGGACGAGACACAAACACGAACTGGGGGTTTTCGGCATGAAGTTAATAAAAGTTCTACGACATTTTGACCTGGAAAATATTGCAAAAATAAAATGGCTGCCGGGCTGTTGCTTCAGCAGCATTTTCCTTCGCTTTCGCCTGCTCGCCGCAGGTTTTCCAGCTGTGGTTTTCCAGCTGTGCCGACAGCCGCCTGAAAGTATGCTTTAAATAGTGGCATAGTAAAATATTTACTTTGGCGCAAAAAGGTTGCAGAAAATGGCTGGGGTGGGTGGTTATGGGAAAATAAACTTTGCTGCCCGGCAAAATGAAAAGCGAAGGCCGGACGGGCCAGCAAAAAAAATTCATTAAAAGGGATAACGACTCGCATAGTTGCCGTGGCAATGGGCTTGGGTGTCCAAGGATTAAGGATTTGGGTGGAATTTTTTAGTGCAATTTAATTACATACCATGTGAGCCTGCCTAAATCTATGCCAGACTGCTGTCGCATCCACTTAACAAACTCTGTTGCCATTTAAATATTGCCCGCATAAATCTGCTCTAATTAAATGCCCAATACGCTCGATTTAATTTCCACAGTTAATTGATTTAATTGAAGAATTACAACAACTGTTTAGCCTTGCGGCCTTGGAAACGATTCATTAAACACTTTTGAGCTGGCTTAATGAATTAGTTGAATTAGTATTGCATTTATCGGATGTCACCCTTTGTGGAATTTGCATATTTCAAAGTTGAAAAACTTTCGATAGATGCACAATCGGAGAATTTAAATAGCCAACTAAGGTATTATGTGTTACCTATTTTGATTTTAAGTAGGTACTTCATGGACTTATAATTTGTGATTTCCACATCATTATTGTATATAACTTTTCATATCTCAACAAAACAGTGATACATTAAATTAAAATACCAAAAATGTTTTTAATTGAACTGAAAAGGTGTATTTAATTTACCATTCGGAAAACTGTACCTATACACATGTATTTTCCATCAATAGAATATTTAATATTCTGAGGTCTGTATATCTGTATGTATTCTCTCTATAATTTTTTTTTTATATTTTCAACTGATTAAAACTGACTATCATACTGATAGCCCAAGTAAAGGTCTAAAGACAAATTCGATTTCATAGGAGTTTTAAAATCGAAATAAAATATTTGTAGCGAAAATACCAAAAGATCATTAAGACCCCAAAAACAAAATACAAAGAAAAACATGGCAATCATATGCCATACAAGGTTTTTACATGCAGGTATGTTAAATGTACATAAAATAATTATCCTATAGAGAAAACATGGGCCAAAAGCAAATTAGTTTCGTGTTCTTTGAGCTGCCCTATTGAGACAATGCTAAAGCTACAACAAGTGGCTACTTGAAGCGCGGGCTAATTCATTTACAATATTGCGCATACGCCACTTGGCTGGCAGGCAAATTAAATTATGCATTGCTAGAGTGGAGAGTTGTGGCCGACAGACGGCGGCAATCTCGCCAAGGCAAAGCAACTTTATAATTAATCAAAGTGCAATCAGGGGCAGCATCCGCAGGAACAACAAGCACTTTGGGTTTTGCGTTCGAGTTTAAGCAGCGTTTAAAGTGAATCATTAACCCTATTACCTGACTTCTCCACCACAGTCTGCGTAATTTCATTTTAAATGCAAACTTAACAACTTTTTGCAAGTCAAGCATGTTAATGCTCTTGTTTATAATGCCCTGCTCTGTTTTCTTCTCTTTGGTCGTTGCTGTCTCATTAACGTCAACTTAATTTGCTTGCACTATAATATTAATTTTGCCCGGCTTGATATTAAATTATGAAAAGCAGATCGATAGGGATGCCAAGGAAGTTTGAAGAAACAAAATTCTAAGTTGTCTAATAATGTGACGTGCAAGCCAAAATTTAATTTTTAATTGGTTTTATTCACTATGCACATTGTTTTCCAACTTTTTCATGTCAAAACAAAACCATTTATTGTGATAACCCATTAAACATGTATTTAAAATCAGCTACGTTCTTTGGTAGATGAATTTAGTTGTATAAATATTGTATGCCCTTACTCAAAATTTTCTTTCCTTGGATTTTTTCGATTTCCTAAGGTAAGGTAAGAGAAATATCTATCATTAAAGTCCAAAGCGTTCCATTACGGCGAATAATGCAGCAAACCATTTCACTAATTTTGCACTACCCCTGTTTTATGGCTATTTATCTCATGTGTTAGCTTTTCGGGCGAACAGTTAAGTGTCTGCATCAACATGTGCATCCGCATCAGCGCCAGCAGCAGTATCCACTTTTGAATCGGCATCTCCCCAACTTCAGACTACACGGTAAATTGCAAGTTAACTGGGCCCGCACATTTTGGCTGCCTAATTGCCCACCTGGGCAACAGGGAGGCTGAAGCGATGGTCCACTCGAAAATGAAGTTAAATTGTTGTTTACCTACAGCTGATAGCGGCGGTAATGTCTGCCATTCACTTGCAATTAGCAGAAACTAGTGATGCAAAAGGTACTGCACTTTTATGGTTCAAAGGCAGAATTTTTTATTTAAAATATATAGGGCAAAATTATACTCAAGATAAAATAATATCCCTTCTGGCCGTACCATCCAAAAATCTTTTAATTAATGATTTGTTTTATATTTTTAATTTAACAAGTACCAACTACCTTTTTAATTTGCCATCACCGACTGCAAGGCACTAGAGGAAAAGCGGAAAAATTAGTGAAATAGTGAAGAAAACTGCAATCTGTTACCCAATGATTTTCAACTTCTGGGCTTGAGACCTGATTGATGCCGCGTTCGTACTTCGAGGGGAACCTTAATTAAACTATTTCCACAAAGCGGATCTGCCGTTGGCTGGCGAGTTATCTAATCAGCTTTGTCTTTTCCTCTGGGCCAGCCAGCAATTGACTCTAATGGTTGCACTTGACTTGGCCCTGCGCCAACCCACTCGCACATGCACTCCTACTTGGATGGGGAGCCACAATGCCATTTATTTTGATTACGCTGCTCGTGGAGTACTTCTATGGTATACGTTTTTTTTCTTTTGGCTGGCCCGTGGAAATTAAAATAAATTAACAAATAAAAGTCTGGCTTCAAGTTTGGGCTGGTGGCTTGCCCCTCAACCTGTTTGCCAATTGAAGGCCATAAATAACTCCCCATTCTTGCCACCTGATGCTGACTTCAATTACGCGTAATAAATAACAGAGGAATATGAGACAGCAATGCTGCTGACGGCACTGCCTTTTCCTTCCTGCACATAATTAAGTGGATTTTAATGAGACTCGGAGTAAGAGCCAGAGACCCAAAAACACAGAGTAAGCCAAGTTGTTTGGCCTGCGTTTTTGATTTGCGGCCACTTGGGCAACGAGCACTAGCTTACAATGATTTTTATTGAAAATAAATTAGCTCAACACGAAAATTATAATAAGAATTTAGTTTATATTTTCTATAGGGCTTAAACAATGTATTATTATTTTTACAGCCTATAAATTGTTCTCTCAGGAGAACAAAACTAATTAAACAAATTCATTTAGACTTCTTGGCTCCTTCAATTAAAATAGAAGTACTTTGTTCCAACCAGAAACTAATAAATGCACTTCTTTGAGTCTTTCATTATGAATTATTTGTTGTAGCCCAGTGTTATTAAGCCCTCGCCATGAATAAATGTCACCGGTGGATTGGCTTTGGAATCAGTTTATTACGGCCACTTCAGGACATTGTTTCGCGGCGCTCCTTCTTCTTCGATTTGCTCCGCTTGGCTGGCTGCGGCTTGTGCTCCTCCTTCACGGTGCTTTCCCCAAGAATCCGCTGGAACAGTAGCGCACTGGTGTGCCCATCCAATTGACGGCTCCCGCCGAGATGGGCGGGGCTGGTGGCAAAACTCTCGGCCAAGAAATTCCAGCCACGTTGCGCGGTCGGGACGCTCAGCTTATCGAGCAGCCGGGTGGCCAGCTGGGGAATTATGGGCTGCAGCACAATGCCGCAGAGCCGCAACGCGTCCATTGTCATGGCGATTATGGTCTCCAAACGCGGCTGGTTGGATTCCGCCGCACCCGCCTTCAGCGTCCAAGGTCTGGAGCTCTCGAAGAAGTTGTTGGCCGCATGCAGGGCCGTCATGGCAGTGTCGGCCACCAAGTGGAAGTGATTGCACTCGTAATGCGACTCGCATCGCTCTGAAAAATGCGAAACATAGAAAGCACTTAAAAACAAATTCGGTAAAAATATATGATCTGTTAACAATTTTACAAATTAATTAACAGCATGACTGACAGAAACTATAAGATATAACGTCTATAATTTTAAATGCTTTTAGATTTAAACAAATATTTTTAGCATTTCAAAAAGAAAAAGATTCCTTCTCAATTGAAATATTTAACATAAATAAGTAACAATTGCAAATAATAATAATTATTCACGTATGTTTACTCGCTTATCTAATAGAAATAAAACTGCGTTACCAAAGAATTTAATTATTTAAAATTAATACTCTGCACAAGCTTTACTTAATAAATAACGATTATCAAGTTGTGACTCTTTGATAGGGAAATTAAATTAACATTTTGTTTAAGTGCACAAAATACAATATACAAAATGGTGGCTTCACTTGGCGCACTTAAAGCTATAAGCTCGCTGGCTTGGCCACACCCTCGAGTGCACTTGCCGCTCGGAGATTGGCCGGAAGTGCTTCGGGCAGATGCGGATGCGGATGCAAACGCAAATGCAGATTATAAACCATCTATATCTCGAGCCTGGCTGCTTAAATATTAAAATGACAAAGCAGGGCCCCACTCCACTCCACTCCAATCCACTTCACTCCTTTGCTTTCCATTCCGATCCACTCACCTGACAGCTGCAGAAGCGACTCCTGCAGGCGTTTGGCCGCTTCCAAGCTCCGGAGCAGATCCGCCAAGTGCTCGGGCTTGGCTGATGGATAGATTTGGCCGGGATTCAGCGACTTGGCACAGGCACGCGATAGCAGATTGCCCAGGGTGTCCGCCAGTTCCGAGTTGAGGATGCGCTGCGCCTTCACGTGGCTGTAGTCTGAAAGCAAACCAGAGCAGACAACTTGTCAGTTTGGCCAGGGAGGAGCTGTACAAAAAGCGACAGCTGCACCCAAATAATGTAGTTGGGCAACAATTTTTAACAACATTTTTTCATTAAAGGGGAAACTGTTTTTCTCCTAAAAATTAATCAGGTTTTTTAATGAATAAATTTGTTTTTACAAACTGGTAATGAATCACTTGTGTCACTTTAATTACTTGTAATTAAACTTTCTTTAAACATTTTGAAATGAGGATAACTTGAATGATAAAAAAGGAAATTCAGAGCTTCTCAAATACAAATTCATTTAAGAACTTCAAATAATTTTAGCCCGTAATTATAATAACTTATTTTCTTATCAGAAATCAGGAATAAGTATAAAAACGTAAAGATTTAAACTTTTCTTAGCTAAATTCTACTAAATACAACTTTTGACCTTTATGTCTAAAAAGAGTTTAATTTTTCTTGAAATTCCATGTAGTATATGGCTTGGTCGAAGATGCTGAGCATGAAATAATAAAAAACGTTAGCTCAACGTGGAAAGCCCAGGCGTATGAGTGATATTTTCATCTTCTATTTAACTTGCTTCTGCTTGGGCATTAACTACTTACAAATTCGCCGTATGCCCGGTCGCCCATTAAGGGGATTAGCATGGCGGCAACAGAGCCCGAGGAATCAGGGGTTCTTGTCCTTCGACCAGAGCCCGTTAAGATAAAATCCGAATAACTTAACAACAACAAGCTGGCAAGGAGTTTTCCCCATTTTCCCTCGCCACACAAAACGGTGCTGCAGGTGGCTTTGTGGGAGCAAAGCTGAACACGAAAGGATTTAAGCTGCGCTAATAGTTGCAAAATCTTTGCCCGAAGGGAAATTGAACTGAATGAAGGAGATAGTGTAAAGGATAAAAGAGTGTCTCGGTAAGGACTTGATTCCAGCATAATACTTATAATGATGAGTTCGCCGGGGGAAACTTGTTAGAATTAAGTGGACAAACACTGTATTTATTTTATGCACTCAACCGCAAATGATAAATTTCCTTTCTTTTTTAATTATCAAATACTTTAATTTCATTACACGTTTCTCTCTGTGCAGGTAAAATGGATAGCCCAGTTAATAATATGGAATTTATTCATTTTATGTACTCAACTGCAGTGGAAGGAACTTTTTATTCGAGTACCTTTCATTTATGAATGTCACAGCCAATAAAATCCATCAAAATGGCATAACCTGCCAAAAATGCGGCAATAATTTCGACATCTGCTAATGGGACCACAGAATACAGCTGCAACTGCAGCAGCATCCTTTTGGCAATTAAAACGGACACTGCCTGCTAAGACAATAATCGGGTAATTGCTGCTGGCAAGCAATAATTGATGGTCGAAATTTGGCCATTTTGATGATCAGATTTCGGAATGGAAATAAAACCAAACAAACTATAATTCCCACAGCAAATACATTTCGTTGGTGCATTTTCAACTTTTTCCATTCGACTCTTGTTTTACCTGTGCTGCCAAATGAGGTTTCCTCTTGCAAACTCTCTAGGGAAATATAACTGCCAAAAAGTGTTACCTGAAACATTAATTTGTTGCGCAACTAGAAGAAATTCAGCAGAAAGTTTTACCCCCGCCCAAAGGAGGCAAAAGTCTGCTTGTCACCCGAATTCAAATGAAAGAGTGTCGAGTTGAGTTGCGTTGAATTCACATGCATAGACTTTAGTTTCCCCAAATCGAATTCATGTGGAGCCACTCGAAGTGTGAAAAATGGGAATTGTTATCAGAATTGCTGCTACCCCTCAACTTTCAAATTTAGTTAGTTAAACTGTTTTTGAAACTTTTAAATAAAACATAAAAACCATCAAAATTATGATATTAGATACTATTAAAACTTTTAGCGGAACACCACAATTTAAAAGTAGAACAACAAGTTTTATGCCATTAATAATAATTAAATTATCTCCATGGCTTAAAGACTATTATCTTTGTTAAATAAAGTGTTTCAAACAGGACAAAAATGTAAAGGAGTAGCCGACAAGTCCTGAGACCTTTCATGAGTTAACTGAACCGATCGGCAGGCTTTTCATTTTGAATGCATTGAATTTTGATGGCAATGCCAACGTTTGCCTGCCGTTGGCCAAAAATGCAATGTGAATTGCATCAAACTTTATTAGTAGCTCCCCGCACGCCCCCTCGACTGCCAATCGAGTATTGCTTTCTAATGAAATTGTTCGCAGCGGCCCGCAACACGTGTTGTATTTTGTATGTGGCATTACCTGCCGGAGCTCAAGTCCGGACTTGGGTCCGGACAACTCTTAACTGCTTACGTGAGCAGCTACAAATTGTGCAAAAAAGCAAAAGTTGCTGACGGCACGAGGAAGCCGGGTACAACACTTGCCACCAACTTTAAGCACGCTGCACATGTTGCCACGTGACCGAGAAGGGGGTGCGGCACCTGGACCTACGACCTGCCCCCCTTCCCGCCGACAAATGCAGCCGCTTTCCTGGCAGTAATATAAATAATACTTTTTTACGTGCCCCAAGAGCCGCACTTCGAATGCGGGCTGTTGCCTGTTCGACTGCACCTTAAATAACTTGAATAACTTGTCGCTCTGCTCCAGTTTACCATTGCCTGCTGAGAACTTTGACACAATTTTGCAGTGCTCTCCAGTCCTCCTGTATTTTTTTTCAACAAAACTTTGGCTTTAAGTGCAGAGGTGGGCCATCAAATATTTAACAAGCCGCTCTGCAATCGGAGACAGCCAGTCTGGGGTGTCAGGCAAATTTACCCGGGCAACACAGGGCGTATGGGTTATATGCCAAACACTTATATCTTGTCTGCCCTTTAACATAACCGGATACCGGTTTAGGCAGGAAATATGAAAAAAGCGTAAAAACATAGGGTGAAATAAAGATTTAAGAGGACAAATAGGTTAAATTCATGGAAAAAGTGTGCATTGTGATAAAATTGTTTGAAAATCTTGTTTTAGTCGGATGTTAATAATAATAAAATGGGATAAAAATGATATCAATTGGATTTCTAGAAAAATCAAGAATCCAAAAACTATACCGTCGGCTTGTAGCCTTAAACATATGTATATTGTTTTGCAGTTTTTCTTATCAATCTAAAACAACATAAATTAATTTTAAGACGCACAGATTTTATTTTATTTAATCGCAATGGGCACAGTATTTCTGCGTGATCAGTCCCCGTTTGGATTAGCATTACTATTGTATTGTATTTCTAGGGTCCATTAAAACAGTCTTCGAACAGCCTCTGTCAGCTGCGCAATGTCTATCGTTTTTTGGATTTGCATTTACGTATCCCTTTTCTCGGTCCTGGCCGTACGTTTTCCGAATCATAACTGCGGTAATTATTTCACATATGACGTCATGAATGGTGGTAAAACATACATAGGTATTTTTACGCCGAACAGCACCGGAATGATTTCATTTTTCTGGAAGGCAAATTTCTCGTCTCGAGGCGCCAACGTGGTATGGTATGACAGAAGACTCTAATAACAACTGAAAAATACAGATTTTGTATTTTTCCTTCTAGACTCAAGTCGACTTTCTCAATCCATACCCCTCTAATGAGGAGTGGACCGCAAATGTCAGAAGTAGAAAGCCTGCTCAGATGTTCGTGAAGTTTATGAATATTTCAGACGAGTTGCCCATGCTGACTAGTTTGATACTTAATGAAGTAACACTGTGCGTCAACCCGACATGTGAGTAAAAAATAATAAAAATTTTCAAGTTTTTACTGAAAGGTACTTAATTATTTTGCAGACTCACCCCCTCGACAACAGTAATTTTAAGCCGAGAGGAAAGTTTCTTTCGAATTTCTAGTATGTCTAATATTAATTATAGGAACATTGTACCAAAATATATTTCTCTAAATAAAACACAAACATAAAATATTGCCAAGAGAACAGTATTTTTGCGCGATCAGTCTCTGTTTTTGATTTGCCTCTACTAGTACTATCAAAATGTCCATCACAATCTTATTTTATTTTTTGTGTCTTTACACTTGGCCCTGGCCCACTTATATGATTAAAAAATTGAGCCAAATTATTAGACCCTCGGGAGTAGGATTTAAACCTCGTTACTAAGAGACAAAATCAGACTTTCAATAATGCAACTAATCTTCTTAACTAATTTTAAATTTATTCATGTTGGCTAATAAAAAAACTTTAAATGAATAATCCATTTATTATAAAAAGAAATAAAGCCAACGCGATTTTTTTATAATACATTTTGTGACAAAAGATTATGAAGTTTATAGACCAAGGTCATAAACAAATCAATTAATTGCATTGTTTTTGTTTTTTTAAGATGCATACAAAATTAATATAAATTTTAAATATTAACTCAAAAATAACAGCTAAAATAACAATAAACTCTGGTTTTTGATTTTTTGTAGACACCTATCACAATTTCTAAACCCATTGGATATTTTATATTTTGAAAGTTTATATATAAGATGTTTACAATCGTGCATCAACGGACTATAATAATTTTCAAGGAAAGCAATACTATTCCATAAAAGCGTTTCCTATCGCCACCAAGATTCTACAAGGGCAAACAGTCCCCAGTGACAAGTTTAAGTATTCAAATTTAAAAATTGAGTGACGCCCCAAGGAAGTTGATTGCATCAACGCACCTCCCCCATTTGCATTCCCTGGGCAACTTTTTCTAACATAAACGCAGATGCTGCTAGTCCTTCCAATATTTCTGCTCCCTCACCAGCATCTGTGTTATGTCGGCGACGACGAAATGCAATTTCTGTGTTGCGGAAGTTTGGCCTGTAATGAAAACTTGAGCATTTAATAATGATGTTGTCCTAACAGCATTATGAAAACGGATGTCACCCTGGGCCACAATATCGAATTTGAAGGCAACTGTTTGATGGCAGACTAAGTGATTTTTCACCTAATGGATGACAGTCGACTCAAATAAAAGTAAATTTATCTGCCGCGCGCATAAATCATTCAAGGCCCGAAAAATATGCAAAATGGGCGCGATGTCGAACTTTTGTAATTTAATTATGCGACGATGACGCACTGCAGCAGCTCGCACATTTTCATTGAAACTTTTTTTGTTTTTTGGTTTCAATTTGCTGGCCAAATGCAATAAAAATGCAATTAAATTAGCCGCAAGGCAGCGGGCCATAAAAAAAATTGAAAAGAGAAACATCAACAAGCGCAAATTGAATAAAGGCAAACGTGAAAAGCAGTCAGCTGTCTGGAAAATCCGTCGGAAAAGCAAAGTCAGCAATAATTGAAAATTAAATTTTAAGAGGGGAGAGTTATGCCGGCAATTTATGCAAATGAAAAACCGAAAAGGTTGGGCCAATCAATCAAAACGCATCCCGTGACACTCAGCGAAGTGTGTTAATTGCTTTCGATAGCCCTCTACCGATTCCCAACCTAATCATATTTTTCAGACAATTGATGAATTCCAGACGGAAACTTTCCCCAACTGTTTCCCCATCCTTATGCAAATTGTGCAAGTTCGAGGGATGTGAAAACTTTCGAGGCAAATAAACAAAAGTCAGATCTCTCCTCCTGGTAGACCAAAAACTTTTGCCCAGCTCTCGACTTTAGTTCCCTTTTTCGGTTTGGCAGTTCGGGCATAAAATTGAAATGCAAATTAAAGCAAAGGTAACCATAGCCATAGAACTAACGACGACAGATGGCCACTCACATACGAACACTTCAAGAGAACCTTAACAGTTTCGGTTGATAATTTGATGGAAAAACTATTTGAATAACCGCAGGCAGGGCATTCCTGCCCACAATCCCTCCCCGATTTTCATGGTGGCCAGGCCACATGGCATTGCAGCCGCAAAGTGAACAAGCCACAGACATCAAAGGGATTTCGCGGTTTCGATTCACTCACTGCCATCGCTGTGGGCCACGCCCTCCCGCAGAAGGAAGTATCTCAGGCCCTCCATGGTGTATTGCTGGGCCGCCTGAACGGGATCCACTACGTTGTGTTTGCTCTTTGACATCTTCTGCCCGTCGACGGTCCAGTGCGAGTGGACGTGAAGCTGCCCAGGTGGTTCCAAGCCAGCGGCCAGGAGGAAAGCTGGCCAGTAAATGCCATGGAACTTGAGGATGTCCTTGCCAATCACTTGCTGCGCCGGTGGCCAGTTGGTGGAAAACTAAAATGTGGAGGGTAAATATAAATATTTATTTGTTATCCAATGCGTATAGTTCTAACATTAAAAGGTCAGAAAGATTTGACTTCTTTAAAAAACATAATTCTAAACTCTAAGAAGATTTCGTATACTATTAAACAAAGAACTTTAACATGATGAAAACTTAAAAGGGCTAGTACTCACCGTCTCATTGGGATACCCAACGGAACTGAGGTAGTTGACCAGGGCATCCAGCCAGACGTAGACAGTCTGCGAGTCATCGTCGGGAACGGGAATGGCCCAATGAACGCGGTTGGAAGGCCGAGATACCGAAACATCCGGAAGAGGTTCGCTGAGAGTGTCAAGCAGAATCTTTTCGAACTTGACCGGACGAATGCGAGCCTCCTGTTTCACCCAGTGACGCACATCATCTTGGAATTGCGACAGCCGGAACATGTAGTTGGTTTCTTCAGTCCACTCGACAGGGTGCCCCGATTCCAGGGAGTGGCGTGTCCCAGTGGACTCATCCAATCTCAGTTGTGAGTCCGTAAGAAAGGTTTCGTCCGACACGCAATACCAACCGCTGTAGGCAGCCGAGTATATGTGGCCACGTGAGTGGAGCGTTCGCTAAGGATTGAAGAAAAAACAAATTTAACATAGGAATTGTCTTGCGAATCTAACGGAAACTGGAAAGGGCATTTTAAAAAGCTTATATTTAACTCCAATTAATATTTAAAAAAAGTTCTAATTTGGAAAGATTCGCATCAAAATGTCACAACTTTCCTAATTAATATTAACAAATACCCAGTTTCTTATACTTTTAAACATCTTTAGTTAACCAGCTTGGGCTACAATAATACCCAAATCCTACCCAGAAATGGGCCACCGCTCGCTTGTGTCGCTCCTCTGTGGTGCGGATGAAGTCGTCCTGCAGAATGCTGGCACTCCGGAACACATCCCGGTATCGCTCCGATATATCATCGCAGTATTTGGCCACGGGAACTCCGTGAATAGATGCCGCCTGTTGGATCTTGGTGCCGTGCTCATCCGTTCCCGTGCAGAGCCGTACGTCTCCTTCCGGATTCCTTAATCTCTGGTAGCGACAGTGAGCATCGGCAATAACCGCCGAGTACAGGTGCCCAATGTGCGGGGCTATTAATAAATAAAGATTCCTTTTATTATAAATATTCAGATGATTTGCATAAAAACCAAAACACTTACCTGCATTTACATAAAAAATTGGAGTTGTCACGTAGTGCGAACTGTTGTAGCGGGTTCCCAGACTGCGGAGGCACTTAATTCTTCTAATGAGCATGATTTTTAAAGCTGTTCTTATACACAATTCTTGATAAAAATATATAAACGCATTTGCCGCTTGATTTTATAACATTGAACAGCTGTTCAACCAATGCTGCCCATCAGCCGGTTAACAGTGCGCCTAACAGTGACGTTTGGCAACTATGTTAATTTAACGTGTAGACTATTTTAACGGTTTTTTATTTAAATTTTATTAAAGAAAATTAATTCATTTTAGTCGTATAATAAAATTAAACTAGTTTTATAATTTTGGTTTAAAACTATAACCTTTAATAGCAAACTAAGAAACCCGAAAATGAACCATAACAAAATATAAATGAGATCGTCTGATCCTAGGGTTCGCTGCTACATCTTAACCCCCCCGCCGGCTAACTTGTTGGCCAACATCCTCGGAGCCCATCGCATCTGCTGGTGGTGGTGGCTGGTCATCCGCCGAGCCCTTTGGGCCTTCTGTTTGGCCTCCACTGCAGCACAGGCCGCCTTGTAGGCCGCCTGCTTGGTCTTCTCGAAGTCGCTCTTGGCATCGTTCATCTGGCGGGCGAGATTCTCCACCCGATGCTTGGCGGCCTCCAGGAGCTGCGTCTTCTCGGCCAGCTCCTGCTGCGCCCCACTGGCCACGTTCTCGATATTGGCCATATTGGCGGTGGCGGCTATCACTAGGTTCTTCAGCTGATTGAGCTGCGTCTGGGCCTCGTGGGCGGCCGAAGCGGCGGCATTGGCATTCGCCTGGGTGTTCTGCAGCGATGAAGTCACTTCATTGACCACCGCATCTGCCTCAGTCATCTCCTGCTGCAGCTGCTCGACAATCTGCTGTTTTCCGGCCAGAGCCGCCTCCGCCGCCCGCGCCGACTGAGCTGCCTTGGCGGCCAGTTCCGATTTGACCTGGGACGCTGCTGCCTCGGCGGCGGCCATTTGGGAATCGCTGGCCGCCTTGGCCTCCAGAGCGGCCTTTTGGGCAATGTTCGAGGCCTTGGCCTTGGAGTCGCCGCGTCCAAAACCGGAACTGTTGCAGTCCTTCTTCGAGTTTGCTTCGGCGCAACCCGTGTTTCCGCCTCCGCTTCCGCTTCCTCCTCCGCTGCCTCCTCCGCCGGAGTCCCCGTACAAACTGGACAAACAGTGCTTGGCATTCGGTTGGGCAGGACGATAGTGGAAGCTCTCCAGTCGGGGGAACGCATGCAGCAGTAGCAGCACGGTGAGCAGCGCTTTCGGGCCAGGCATATTCCGATCGAATATTTGGAAACCTCCGACTCTGATTCCATTCGGAAAGCCTGTTCTGACAGAGAAGATGGAACAAATGCTTGGACTGCCGAAGTATGACATAATTTTACAGGATTATATTCAATTTTAATAGATAACGTTTTATTTTATCTCCCCGAAGAGAATAAATTTAGACCCGTCAACCCAGTGGTTCAAACTACATTTTATTATTATTCTTGGGAATCGACGGTTTTGTGGGCTGGTCATCCTCCTTCTCCGGTGCCTCCACTTCGGTCCTCCTTTGTCTAATACAAAAAAGCTTATTCCGCTAAATTTTTTGCCTCAAGTTTGTTGTTTACCTGCAGGAATACATTTTAAATAAAGAGTTGTAGATAAGTTATGGGTTAGTGGTATAAGACCCACTTTTTCGCGTTTACAGATCAGATTCCTTGGGAAAACGCAGCCAGGGTTTATCAGGATTGGACACATCGCAAGGCAATAGAGCATAGTCTCGATTTTCGAAACTGACAGCCCTGTCTGTCTGTCTTTCCCATTTCTAACTGACAGTCGGAAAAATGCCCGAGACTACGGAAAATGCGGATAGACGTTCAGATCATGTGGCTAATCATTGTGTTGTCCTCGCTCCTGGTACCCGCAGCTGGCAACCACTATCGAACCCGGCGGAAGCATATGTATCCGCAGGATTCAGGACTGATGGAGCGTATGAGTGGTGGTGGTGCTGGCGCCGGTGATGGTCCTGGGTGCGACATGGCGGGTGAAACGAGGAACTCGCCAGAGAAGAAGCCGTTGCGGGGTCTCGGCAATGCCAAGCAGAGGTCCTCCGGAATCGCCATGCAGGCTGCTAATGAGGCGAAAAAGGCCAACGAGGATATGGCAACGGCGGTAAAAGTGGCCTCCGATAAAATTAAAAACGAATATGCCGACAAGGCGACCGCTGCCGCCAAAGCCGCCGAGGCGGTGCTGGCAGGTAAGGGTCAGTTGCTGGAGCAACTGGAGGCGGAGGTGCGCGAGGGCGAAATGGTGGTGCAGGAGGAGAACCAGGAACTGACCACCGCCGAGACGAATGCCCAGCTGGCCATGAAGGTCCACCAACTTGGCCAGCAGGAGCTTAAGGTCCTGACCATGGGTCTGAAAATGGCCAAAGAAAACCGGGAAATCTCAGATCAAGTATACACCGTGTGGCAACAATCTTTGGCAGACAAATCCGCTCTTTTGGAAGCTGCCCAACGAAGGGTTGGTGTGCTAATGCGACAACTAAGCGAAGCTCGGATAGATTACGAGAAGACCAAGAAGGCGGCAAATAATGCAGCCAGAGCCGCTCAAGAAGCAAAGCAGCGTATAGCGCAAGCGGAGGCCACTGAAAACTGCGATCGTGGACGAATCCGTCGTGCCTGGCGGCTGTGCAAGGAAATCCACTGATATTACACACACATATATTTTACATATAAAGAAAACAAGAAATCGCTTTGAATTTTAATCTGTAGTTTATTAAACTTTTTTCTTTAGGGAATAAAAATATAAAATTCCTCGACAGCGTGCAAAAAGTGCGCGCGTCTTGAATGGCTGCCAAAAAATGCTATGGAACTTTGCCTGTACAAGTCCGACCGATCGCCCCGATAGGAATATACATATCTGCCTGTTGTGTGTGTGTGTGTACAATTTTGGACAAATACCAGAGCGGACTAAAGCTAGTCTTAAGCGAAACAATCGTTAAACTAGTAGAATACAAGGGAGCTGAACTTAAGATAGGCGTTACAAATTATGATTATGCTTGGGCTCCAATCAAGGCAAACAAATGGTCACAAAAATGTACATGCTTTAAAACTTAGGTGTAAAATAATAAATATACAATCAATTAAGTTCGTACAATTACAATTGGTTGGTGTTGTTGTTGTGGTTGCCTGTTTACAATACAATAATTTCAAGGGTGATGCTTGGTTTCGTTCTCTAAATAGATATATAAGCATGTGGTTGCGGATATTATTCGTAGTTCAATCAACTAATCAGTTGGTTAATTATTAACAAACATAAATACGCAAAGCTCTACATAAAATAGTTTTTTCTTACACAATCCTGGTAACTTAAGCTTAGTTAATTTCTCATTACAGTAGGTATTTAGTATAGATATTTATAATTCGTATGCAATGTATGTACAATCTAACACAAGCCCCTGTAAGTAATTGTTTTTAATGTCTCCCATCGTTTATCTGTCATTCGCCTAAGCCCAACAAGTGTTATATTTATTAGCTTAGCTTAGTTATGTTTATGCTGTATATAGAATCTGTGGAGCCTTAGTCTAGTTTGCTAACTGATTTGCATATCGTTATCCGTATGTGGTACATAGCTAATACGTAACATATTTAATATACAATTAATTATTCTCCCCCTGAATACTGACATCGTCGAGTTTCTGTTCTTTCACTCCGATTTCTCGGATTCCACTTGTTTCGTTGCCTAATATGTGCCGTGCTTTTAAATATAGGATATATAATAATATCAACTGTTTAACTTTTACATATCAACTACTTAAGACGTATAGGGGTTGTAAAACGAAAAGTATCACGATTGACCAAACATAGATCGATATAACCGTTAACTACAAGTGTTTCAATTCTTATTCCAGGTGTGTTTTTTGTGTACAATAGGGTGTTTGATTTATGCAAACAAATTAGGATGGAAAGTAATCCTTGCAAAATTAATAGCCTGTTTAACTTAATTTATTTTTTTTTCAATATCAATTAGGCCATTTCCCAGATGAAAAAAAGCTTTCTTTATTACGTTAAAAAAAATAAAATTACTACTATATATACGCGAATAATTTAAAATCGATTATGATAGTCCAATCGGAACAAGTAATAACTTTTTGATAAATTACACCTAAGTGATGTACTATTTCTTTTATATTTCAACGATTATTTAGGGTTTCTGCATTGGACTATTGCTTTACAATACATTTTACAGAAATGTCAATTATTTTCTTCTGGCAAAACGGAAAAATTGATATTAAAACCAAAGTATACATGACAACTGCCTTAAATATCACTTTCCACCCTTAAGAACTTCCAGATCTTTTGTAAAAACCAACCCTAGTTTCTGAGTATACGGATTAAATTAGACGCCCAGCGTCTGTTTGTGGCTCCTATCCCTATTCATTGAACTTTCCTTCCTAATTTAAGTACTTCCGACACCTTTTTGGAACCGCACGAGCAAGGTATCTTTTCCTCTTCGAAAGGAAATTTGTAGTCGTAGGTCAGCTCTTCGCCCTGCACAATCCGGCGCAGCGCAAAGATGATAATGTGTTTGTGACCCAGGATGTCAACCACTTTCGAGTAGCAATTCGGCTGCAAAGAAAAATACATTTTAACATCCCTTGAGGCTATAACAATGCCACTTTTTACTCACCTCACAAGAGTGATTGATGAAGCGCGCCGCATTGCCTCGCATAGTGGCATCTACAACGAGATTATCATCGATCTTGAACATATAGCAGCCGATTCCGCGACTGTCGTAGTAGCGCTCCCTTTTGTCTGTCAGAGTGGAGCGAATCAACTCGCCGGCGTATTCGATGACCATTTCACCTGGAAAAAAAATTAAACAGTATTAAGGAATCTTCTTAACGTTTAAGGAGTAAACCATTGTCTCATTCAAATGAAAGCTTACCCGCTTCAATATCCTTTGTGCAGTAGAGGCCGCGCCCATGGATGTGTGATCTGAAGACTCCAACATAATCCTTGTATGTCTCCTTCAGCGTGCGATATTTCATTGCCATGGGCAAGTTGCTGCCAGTTCCACGCCTGAAAACCAAACCACAATCAATAAAAATTGTTCGCCAAAAAAATTAAATATGTACTCACCTAGGCACCAGTTCATTGTCCGATGGCTGGACAAACACCTGAATAGGCTGTTTGCGATGCCTTGATGCCAACCAACTGAACATATCGTACTCGCTGCGATTGGCATACGGCTCACAGCGGGCGCAATCAAAGGCATTTTCCTGCAGTTCATCCTGATCGGATCCATAATCAAGAAGGCCCTGTGCTTCGCCTCCCGAAACTGCTGTTAGGATACCGGATGCACTGCTTCCACCTATATTTCCGACATGTCCTGCACTCGCCGCAGTAGATACGTTGCCATTTCGCTTGTGATACTTTGGAGTATATTTCGAGCACTTTTCCACGCCCGGCAGTTGTTCAATCAGGTATTTCAGAGCATTCGTTTTGAGGCCAATCATCTGTATGCCACCCATGTCCGCCAGAGGACCCTCTGGGAGTGGTGTGAGTCCATGGGCCCGCCTGGCCACTTGCACAGCCTCAAAGACCTTCTCCCAGATCTCAGCTATGGAACTGGACTTGTACGTGAAACCATCTTCGCTCTGGATTTCATAGAGCAGATGCGGGCCACTGATCTTCTTGGGCTCTCGAATGGGAGGCGGTGGTTCAGGAGCAGATGCTGTGGGCACTTCGACCGTTTTTGATGGCTCCTGTTCCTGTGGCGACGTCCTTTGCTCGTCCTTTCTCCTTCTGAGCTCCAGTTCCACTCCATTCTGCAGCTGCTTGAGTTCCAGGACATGGGCATCGGCCATTTCGTTGATGTAGGTGGCAGCTGCTTCGACGGCTGCAGTTTCCAGAGTGCCTTCAAACTCCTCGGTGGGAGCAGATGCCGCTGCAGTGGTGGCCAAGACGTCCTCCACCATTTGCTGATAACCAGCGCTGGCATCTACTTCCATCGTTGTCGCAGTGGCTATAGAATCCGCACAGTCGTCGTTTGTCAGGTTGTCCAGAATCTTGCTGATCTTATCCTTAACCGCAGGCTCTTCGCTGTCGGACATCTCGTGATCGTTGCACGCCGATGTGGCCATCTTTAGGCTGAAGTCATCATCCTCTTCCTCTTCATCTTCAAGATCTTCCCCCGCGTAGACATCTGTTTCCATTGGTTCTACTGGGAACGTGTGCTTGTCGAGCAGATAGCCGTTGCTAGCCAGTTGTTGATTCAGTTGCTCGCGTTGCTGCTGCTGTAGGAGAAGTTGCTCGGTCTTGGCCTCCGCCGGAGAATGCTTCTCGTAGAGCCCCTCCGTGTAGATGGACTCCGTGGCTGGCTGTTCCTCCATGATTGCCTCCATCGTAGTAACGGGCAGCATGCTCTCCAGAACCGAATTTGTTTTAAGTTCAGCCTCGTAAACCGGTGAAGGTAATGCTGTCTTCTGGGCATAACACTTGGAGGCACTGGCGCTATTAATTTGCTGGATTACCGGCTGTTCGACAGGCTTAGGAGGAGTAGGTGATGGAGCCACTGGACACTCGTTGGACAAAGGAGCAGGCTCCTGGCGCTGCTGCATCGGTAGCACACGATTTGTCGGTCTTGTTGTGGAGCTACTTGATGTTGGTGTTGCCTGTTGCTGCATAGGATTTACAACGTTGGTGGGCAGGGAACAGTTGCTGCTACTACTACTGCTACTCGTAGAAAAATGCTGCACTCGATTGGCCATCTCCTGCTGCTCCAGCACTTGGGGTTCCAACACAAATTGGGGTTGCATCACAGGTGCTTCAGCAATCGTTATAATGGGCATCGAAGGTTGAACCTGCACTTGTGGTTGCTGTTGCTGTAGCTGTTGTTGTTGCTGTTGCTGGGGAATGTGGAGCAACTGCGTCTGCTGAAGCTGCTGCTGCGGCTGCGCTGGGATTCGCTGCTGTGAGATCGTAACCTTGGGCAGCTGACTGACCACCACAGCTGGAATTTTCTGCTGCATCTGTGCCTGCTGATGTTGCTGTTGCTGCAACATGGCTTGACTTTGTTGTTGCATCTTCGGCGTGGGCTTCATTACTTTCGGTTTAACTTCCAGCTTGTGAATGGGTCGAATCATGTTGGTTTTTTTTTGCAGAGGCTTCGATGCAATACTTGGTGGTGCTCCACAATTTGTTCCCGTGCCTGATGCAGCTTTGCTTTTGAGCTGAGATTGTTTGAGATTGGAGTTTTTAAGCTGTACTTGGGTCTGCTGGGTAACAATGCTGGTGGGCAGCACCTTGTTGACCACCTGCGGTTGCGGTGGCACCTTGCCTACTCCAGAAATTCCCGCTGCCTTGGCTTGAGCATTCGTTCTCTTCATTTGAGTTACTGGCGGAATCTTGGCCGTCACCATAACGGGTGAGGAGTAATCCATAGATGTGGAGGCACCTGAGGATGTGGGCACCGTTTGGAACTGGAAGTTGGCATTCTGCAGTAGCTGTGTGGTAGCGTCATCCTGCGATTGTTGCTGCAGTACACTGGCTGCGTTCAGGAATGTCCCTGTTGTAGTTGCATCTCCACCATTGTTTAGCACCACATAGCCAGCGGGCAAATCCACAATCGGTTCGATTTTACTGGCCTGGAACACCTGCGTGGTGGTGGCGGAGAAGCTAGCATTCTGGCTGAGCATTCCGGGCATTGCAGTGGAAACGAATTGCTGCGACGACATGACCGTGTTTTGGACAATCGTCTCCAGTCCATAGTACATCGGTTGGGTGGCCAGAATCACTTGGGGCGTGGTGGTGGCAAACTCCAAGCCGGTGGCTCCACCACCTGTTCCACCCAAAATTAGGGGTTGCTGATTGCTGCCTGCCTGGTTGCCATCTGATCCTCCTCCCAACTGGATAGTTTGCGGCTGGATAAGCGTTCCTATCACTTGAGGTTGAGCTTGCAGAGATTGCGCCGTGAGCATTTGCAATCCGGAATTAGATGGTGTGGTTGTTAGCACTAGATTTCCACTAGCATCTGTTTGCAGGTAGGTGGCTCCTCCACCGGGAGCTGTTGTCAGAAAAGTAGGCGTCGCCGTTGGTTGTGGCTGTGGCTTATAATCCCCCGCTGTGGGTATGGAGATATACTGCAGTGGCTGTCCTTGGCTTCCGTCTCCAGTCACAAACGAAATGATGTTCTGGGGCTGGGCTTGCGGAAGAATTAGCTGTGGGGCCTGCGACTGGGCGCTGCTCTGGAACAGCAGCTGCGGCTGGAGGAGATTCTGACCCATCACTGTGATGGGCTGTTGCACTTGAGCCTGTTGCTGCTGCTGATGCTGCTGGGGATGCGGTTGCAGCTTAGCCTGAATGGGCTTCACCTGATGTGCAGACTTTAGTTGTCTCTGCTTCGCCGCCGCCTGTTGAGCCGCCTTGGTGGCTACTGTTTTCAGGGGTTTTCCAGCTGCCGTCAAGGGAAGCATTATCTTCTTATCCGTATTGGTGGCCTGCAGGGTCTGATACGTTGCTGTTGGAGTAGTTGTGGTGGCCTGCATCGTCTGGGGTATTTGGATAAACTGCTGTGTACCATCCGGATTGGTGGAAACAGCAATCAATTGAGGTTGTGCTGGAGCTGTCACCGTTGGTTGAGCCAAAGTGAAACCTCCACCCAGATTGGCGGCCAAACTTTGCAGGGAATTAGCATAGATTTGTAACTCATCGGTGTTTGCCTGAGTTGTGGGATTCGGTTGGGATAGAAAGAATCCATTGCCCAGGGATTGTGGTTGCAGCTGAAGCTGCTGCAATCCCTGCAAGCCAAACTGACCCAGTGAACCCAGGCTCTGCACTTGAGGAAACGATGCTGCTGTTTGAAGATAATTTAAGCCTCCCGCACTTGCTAAAAGTTGCTTTTGCAGCTCATTCAAGCTTTCCGCACTCAGCTGGGCGGCATTATTGGTGCTTCCTCCTGCGTTCACATCAGATTCGGATTCATTGGAGGACATCGATGGTGCACAAGATGGTACATGCCGCTGAAAAGCATCGTAATTTCTGTAAGTGCACTGACAACGATCACACTTAACCTGGCCGGTGAACTGAGCGGTTGATAGATTCCCATCACCGGCAATTATGCGGAATTCGGTTATTGAGTCGTCAACGCCATCCATTTGCATTATCCTCATCTTGGTTGGCTCTTCGCTCTTTTCGACTAAACGCTTTGCCGCACTCCAGGTGAAACTCTTGCTTCTTACAGATCCAGATGTAGTGGCTATTCCTTCGGTGGATGTATCACTGATGGATTGCCTTCTGGATACGCCAGCAACTGTGGCCATTTCCTTTTTGCTTCGCTGCTGACTGCTCAGGGTTAATAGCACACCTTCAGCCAAGTTTTTAGATAGTTTCCGCCTCTTGATGGCCGTGGCCATGGCACTATTTCCGTCAAGCTTTGGCCAGGCTAGGGATTTAACAATCTGCACTTGACTGGAGTTTCTGGCTGCGGATAACATGGCGTCCTCCACGGGGTTGCTGGCTGGCCAGCCATTTCCCAAGCTCGTATTCGAATTGCGGGTGTCCTCATCACAGATGCTTACAGAACCAGCTCCTCCGGCCTGTTGGTTTTGACTCTGACCTTGATTGGATGTCATGGCCTGAGTGCCATCCTTGGACTGTTCACTTATGGCAAACGGGTCCGTTTTATCCGCCAGGTCTTCATACATGAATATATCCAGCATGGAGATGCCATCGAGTAGTTCGTGGGGGAGATCTTCGAATATTGCATCCTTTATCTCTGGAGGAAACAAGTCGGCCTGCTGTTGCGGCTCCTCTTCCGTGTTCTCATCCGGTAGCACACAAGAGTTGGGATTGGGATAGTCCCCGCTCCAATCGGTTCCGCCATTCTCCAAGAAATCACTCCTAGCCAGACTAGTATGCCAGCGGGCAATTTGCGCCAAACCTAACTGGACCTCCTTGCCATTTGGATTCGTATGATCCACAGTATAGTTTCTGCCCACATCCAAGGCTGTTAAGGTTGACAAACTGTTCTGTATAGTGGTGCGCACTGTGTACTCGACTATTTTCCAGGGTTCTTTTGAAGACCAATATAAACGACTGCAAAGGAAATTTATGGGCACCACGGCCTCATAGGAATCGGAAAATCTGGGCACAATGGTACCCAATTGCCGAACCTCTAAGGATCCAATGTGGAACTGCACACGGGCTGGCTCAATCAGCTTCTTTCGCTTTCTATCCAATTCTACATACACGGGTCGGGAAACTTCAAAGTTGGATTCATATGTGACACTGGCAGATCCATTGGCCTTTAAGGCGTTTCCATTTTTCGCATGTGCGGGGCAATACATGGATTTATCTGTCAGAAAGGCGCAGTCGATGCTTCTGGCACATGGGTAGTGATAGTGCTCACCGCAAGATCGCACATTGCAACCGACAGTGGCTCCTCGATTGCCACACACCGTGCACTTGATCATTCTTCCCCTAGACACCGCACTGTGGACATTTTGCAGGGAACCATCAATCTCCTCGAATACCTCTGCTGACCACATAGCACAATTGGTGTGCACCCAGCAATCATGGCCGCAGTACAGGAGCCGTGCTTCCTCGCCGGACAAACCTTCGCCACTCTTACGACAGAAGAGACAAACTCTGGTATCCAATCGCATCTTGATGCCACAGCTGCCAAGGTCGTCAACCTCTTCCAGAGGAATATCCAAAACACCAGAACGCGACTCGGCCTGCGAAGTGGAGTGTTCATTGTAAACCGAGGAACTTCCTCCTCCTCCGTCTTGCAAATCCTCGTAATTGGTTCCCGAACAGGACTCAAACATATCCTCCTCTAAGGCATCAGTGCAGGCTTTCGTTTCGTTTTGGAACCAGGGAAACTGTTCACTTAACAGCTCTTTGTAGGCAATGTCCAATTCATCGCAATTACTCTGCTGGATAACCTGGCTCATATCATAGTTGAATTCCGCCAGGGAAACGTATGAGTTGCCAGCAATCTTCTGTTTAATATCCACCAGGCTAAAGGAATGCGAATGACTGATGTGCTGTTGGCAGGAACACGACAGGGATTTCACTCGTGACTTGTTCATGCTCAAATTTCTCTGCTGCTGCTGCTGCTCCTTGAACTCGTAGACATCATCGCTGTTTTGGGACTCACCATCGCTGCCCAAACCATTATCGGATCCACTGCTAAATTGAAGGGCTTTCGGTTGAAGTTTTCCTTGGTTCGAGGATGCTCCACAGGTGCATCGCATTTTCTTGCGGGGACTCAATTTAAGCAGAGCACAGGCCTGACGAGATTTGCTGAGCAACTTTAGTACACTGTAAAGACTCGCCTTGAACTCTTCCATTACCGCCTGACGCCACTCTTCTGCCTTTATCCTGGAACTCTCATTCCTGCGCGCACATTTCTTGCAGATAAACTCAATCGATTCCGGTAAAGTGCTAAGCAAATTGTATTGCTCATCGCTGAGTCCTTCGCACTTAGAATGAACCCACTGACTACAATCGCCGCACTCCATCATTTTTAGATCAAAGTCATTATCGTCATAGCATCTCTGGCATATCGGACAAAAGTTTCCCTTCTTGCGCAACTTAAAGCAGCCCGTACACATCGGTAGATTCCCAACAAACTTAGATACTTTTGTGGTGGAGCAAGACTTGCATTTTAGGCAATTGACACATATTAAAGGTCGATCTGCGCCTAGTAGTCTCTTGCTGGTACCCAAGCACGTGCTATGATAGTTCTTTTGACACTTCTGACATTTAACCTTGGACCCTGATGACATGTTGCAGGTGTAGCAAACGGTGCAGCGGGGGCACAACCAATTCAAGCGTTGCGTCAGTTGATTCAGGGATGACGATGATGGTCCAGTAGCATTAACAGTCGTTTCCAGCAGGCTGCCCATCAGCGTGGTATCCTCAAAAGACCCGTGCTTCAGATTGTACTCATCCTGGACACAGTATTGATGATAGGGCTCGCAACAGCAGGCGCAAAAGATCAGTGGATCCAAGCCCGTAGAACCGCATAGAAAGCACAGAGCCCTCTGAGCCACTGTTTCAGTAACAATCAATCCAAAACCCGTTTGGCAAACTTCAGCAGGGTCATAATTCTCCCAGAAATCAATGGAGATGAGCGTACGTGGCTGCCTCTGCTCCTTAGCCCTTCGTCCTTGGGTTTGACTGGAGGATTGAGTGACCGAACTAGAGGTAACAATGTCCCCATTTCGTTGTTTTTTGCTGGCTGCCACTATTAGGTTGGATGTAACCGCTGCATTTCTTGTTGTGATCTTCGCAGGTGCTGCTACTAAAGCTGTAGATGTCGATCCTTCTTTTCCTGCGGCTGTTGGCTTTTTACCTTCAGCTTGATTTGTTCCGGAGAACTTGAAAGGCTTCGTTTCCTTAACAAGAGGAGGAGTTTTACAGCTAGCACAATTATCGTTTTCATCCGTAACTATTTGAGTTGGTTTAACAGGGGCCGCCTCTGAAATTGCTGATGGCACTGGAATAGCAACTTCCTGCAGCACTTCAGCCTCCTCCTCGGGCTGCTGATCTTCGCCGAAGGTGGCCAAAGGTTGACCGAGCACAATGGAGGCACTGCGGCAGACGTGTTTAACTCGAGGTCCCTTTAGGTCAATCCTTTGACGCTTTAGGGTGTCCCCCGTTCCATTGGTTTCCACATTAGCTTCTGGTTGAGAGACACTTTGAGACGTTCCATTGGAAGTTGCATGTGCTACTGTTGCTGCTGTTAAAGAGGTTTGTGGGGCCTCCTCTATTGGCGCTTCTAAACCTAATTCCACTGCTGCAGTTTTTTTGGTGGCTGCCAATGTAGGACTAAGAGGCTTATCGCTCTGTTCCTGTTCTTTAGTCCTATCCTTTTCCTGCTTATTCGTCTTCCTTGACAGACTGGGACTAATGCCCTCAGTAGATGTGAGCTTTTGATCCGCCGCATTGCTAATCTTCAGGAAGAGTGGCTTCTCTAAAATCGCGGGACGCAGCAGAGGAGTACTGCCAAATGTGACATTATTCTCCGCAAGCGGATTGGACTTAATAGAGGTTAAAGCAGAGGTGGAATCTGAACTGGATTTCCACTTGACAGACGCAGAAGCAACCACGGCAGATGAAATAGAGGATGCAGAGGCAGTAAATCTTAGGTTGCCCGTGGGAGACAAAAGTTCCGCGGATTTATCCTCTCGGGAAGAGGCTTCCCCTCGCATCCCTGGTGGCAAAATAGCGCTCAACCTACTCCTGTGTGCTGCCGGCAGCTGAAAGGAGATCATGCACTTCTTCAGCCAACAGGCGGTGCAGCGATCCTTGTAAAACTTTTTAAAGTTCTTCAACTGACTCTTGGCCGAATGGATACTGCAGGTTGATCCTGTAATGGAATATTTATTAACAATTACAAGATTCAATTGAGAAGGAATGATTTTAAACCTACCTTCGCTTCCCTTGCACTGAAGTTGCTGTTGACTGACGGAAGAAGCATTGGCACTGCTCGAAGTGGCGGATATGGATTTTTTGGTCATCTTCGAGATGAATTTCCTGCATACGTCGCAAGCCACTACTGCATACTTGCGGGCCTGAGCCACTTCTTTGGTGCTAACAGTTGCAGAGCACACGGAGCAGACACTGGGGTTAGTTGTTCCTTAGAAGAAATCAATTTGGTATCTCAACAAACTTAAAATGGTAGAAATTATATAACTAACCTGTTGTTGAACTGGTGTTGGGACTGGCGAGCGTTGCAAAGGATGAAACCGCCAAGGAATTAACTGGCGTCGGAATGGCACTTGGCGATGTTGGGCAGGCTTTGCCACCAGTAAAAGGTCCGTGTTTGCTTTCCGCCTGAAATTGCAGTCGCGGCGGTCTTAGCACAAAGCTTTCACCTGAAATGCTGTTTGTTTTCAGGCTGCCAAAGCTGCAGAAGCTCTCCTTAGCGGGCTTAAGACTTCCAGAGGAGGACGAGGTGGACGCAGAGGCAACCAAACTGGAAGAAGCTGCACTAAAGAGGTTCTTGGCCTTGGATTCGCCACTTGATGTAGGCTTTCTGCTGCTGATGGCACCCTCTTCTAGCAATCTTCTGTTGGGCTTGATAATTCTAGAGGATCGGGTGCTCCGTTTAGGCAGCACAAAACGCGAGTCCATGACGAGTTGTTTCTCTTCCGGATCCCGCTCTTCGGATCCTGTACTTTTGTCTGTCTCCGCACTCTTTTCGGAGGCTGCTTCATCATTGTCCTCCGGCTCATTTTCCTCCTCTTCCTCGACTTCTTCATCGTCTTCATCCTCATCCATTTCTTCATCCTCCTCGTTGTTCTGATCTTCAGGAGAATTATTCCGACGAAAGGTTACACCACCCTCATCATCCTCATCCATGGGAGCGCCAAAAGCGCGCGATAAACCAAAGACATTGGGAGAGGATCCGGATACCGATCCTGATTCCTGGTTCAAAGAAGCTGAGCTCGCTGGCACCGATCGGAATTTGAGAGAGTTGAGCTTATCTATGTTGGAGTTCTTGTTGAGTATCTTTGACAGGATGGAGGGCCGCACAATGCATTCTCCTCTGGAGTAATTTAGAGGTCGATTCATGGAATCCTTTTTCATGATCGATACGATTGGTATGCGGATATCAGGATTGTAGGACCGCTTAACCACCGACTTATCATCACTCGTCTCCAGCACATTCCTAAATGTCACCGTCTTCTTTTGCTTTGCTGCCGTTAATGTCGTCGAAGGTCCTTCATCTGATCCTGATTTGGGACTACTGCCTCCATCTGATGCTCCTGCTGCTGGTGCTCCAGTCGAAGCAGCAGCTTTTCCCTGTGTAGCCCCATTTGTCGCCGCTGGACAGATGGATGAAGCGGCTTCGGAGGCAACTTCATTGGGCATTTCGCTTAAGATGCGCTTCTGGAAAAGTACGCAAATAAAAGGGTTCAGCGGGTTTCAGTTAGGGTTGAGTAGGAGAGGTTAGAGTAGGGGTTCCGGCAAATCAATAATTCATGCCACTAACTACACGCTCACAAAATGCGAAGCGGAAAGCAATGCAGTAAAAATAGGTATAATAGTTAAAGTAAATTGTGTTAAATCATTTATACTTTCAGTTAAATTCCATAAAAACTTAAGCAATGTTATTTTAATGTAATTTTAGAAATAATTTATTGATTTAAGCAAGTAATGAATTAGCTTTATTTCCAATGTTTAATTTTTGTTTAACTTCTTTTTTTTATGTACGCATTTTTAGAGACCATACTATGTTTTAACAGAAATTAAATTGCAAATATTAATTCCAATCAAACCTTCCAGTGTAAAGTTAAAACACAAAGAAGCATGCAAAGGACCAGGAGCAAGAGCAACTTTTCGAAGGGGATCGCTTGGACATGGGGGGTTATAAAGATGGGTTGACAGGGGGAATTGGTGCAAAAACAAGTTACTAAGCATAAGTATAAGCTGGGGAACAGACACCATTGCCACTGTGACCGTCAACCGTCTGCGGCAGACACATGTGGAAGAGTTGCAAGCGCTAAAACGTCATAAAAGCCAATTAAGCAGGTAAGCGAGCAGGTAACAATGGCGTCAGAGGCGGGTGGATGGGTGTAAAGGGGGCTACTAACCAGACCAGAACCATGGGTAAACCAACTTGAGGGGGTTCACTTATTTACATTAGCGGGAATTGGACTGTGGCATTGGCCGAGGATGTATGTGCAAAGGGTGCACACGCAACTCGAATCAGTTGGCTGGATTGAGGGGTTAAGGTGGCAGAAAAAAAGCGGCTTAAACATATTCATAAATAAAAGCAAAAGGGGGCAACACCTGGGAACGAAACCGGCAACCAAACACCGACAATCTGAAAATCAACTTACCAGGGACACATCTTCGCCTGGGCTGGCGACGCCCCCTATGCTCAGTATTCCCTCCGTAGAAGGCGGAGAGCCGGAGGCGGAGGCATTTGTCGGGGTGGTGGGGCTGTCCACCACCGGACAATTTAGCTGCTTCAGCTTGGATGTGGAGGGCAGCATAATTTCGCCCCTGGCTAAGTTTAGATTTTTAAACTTTTTATTGCTATTTTTGCGAGCACGCAGCAATGCGGCACTTATAGCAAAAGCTCCTCCTGGCGAAGATCCTCCCGGGGAGGCCAGTGCACTAGCTAATCCAGTGGATGTGGCCGGTGTGGCTACAGACAGAGCTTTCAGGGATGCTGCACTAGTCAGACCGGAGGTTGTGGTCTCACAAGTTGTTCCAGAAGATACTTTAGAAGACTTTCCAGATGAGCATGTCCCAGTGGCTGCTGTTTTTGCAGTTGTTGTCCCGGCCGGTTTCCCAGAGGATATTCCGGTAGATGCTGTAGAGGATGCTTCAAAAGACTTTGCAGCTGTTGTTGCTGTAGACTTCGCAGAGGATATTCCGGAAGATGCTCCATCAGAAGATGCTGCAGAGTAAGCATCTGGAGAAGAACCAGAGGACCTTCCAGAAGATGTTGCAGAAAATGCTCCTGAATAAGTTTTCGAAGGCTTGCCGGAGAATTTTCCAGAAGTTCCTGCAGAAGATTTTACTAAAGTTCCTGACTCATTGGGTAGTGCTCCTGATCTTGAGGCAGCTGCTTTTGGTTTATCACCATCCCCATTGTGATCCTTGGTCACAGCCTCCTTATCCAGATTAGCAGCACTTTTGTGATGGGTACCGCCATTTACGCCACCGCCATTGGTGGATCCCGAGCCGGATGATCCCGACCCCGAACCGGAACTGTTTCCATTACCGCTATTTCCGGAGCTCGAGGTGGCGCTGGATGAGGATGCCGTATTCCCACTAATGGTGGCACCACCCGGCGCATTGTCATCCTCATCGTTATCACAATTGTTGCCCTTTTCCCGAGCCGCTGGCGAACCGGATCCAGATCCACTTGGCTGCTGCGATTCCGCCGGTGGCTGCTGCGATTCCGCCGCTTGGTTGGCCTCATCCTCCAGCTGCAGGACACTGATCCGTTTACGGTTGATCGACTTTGAGGGTTTGCCGGGAAACTTGGAGCGGCCCATAATAGTAGTGCGTTTGCGTTTGCCTTTGCATTTGCATTTGCCTGTCTTTTAATTTGATTTTCCTCTTTTTTTTGTTCGATTTAGATTGGGATTTTTAGTTGCTTTTCTTTGATTTCTTCGATTTGTTTGATTTCTTGGATTTGTGGACAGCTCACTGTGGATAAGAGAGAGGCACAAACTTCATGTAAGAGAGACCGACTCAAAAAGACCGGTATTAGCAAAAAAAAAAAAAAAAACTATCAAATACAAAAACACCAACAACAACACAGCTCCATGGAAAAACAATGCTTGTAAGCCGAATCGCGAGTTTGGAATGCGTCAATGTTTCCCCTTTTTTTGCGAATCTCGTTGTTGTTGCTGTGGCAACTCGTTTATTTTGCACTCCTGCCTCACGCCCCCTTCTCAGCCCACTCACTCCTTTTTGCACACACTCTTTTTTTTGCTTGGGTATTTATTTATTTATTTCTTTTTCGCGCGCGTTTCTTTTCTCCGTTGCGCGCTCCTTGCTTTGCGAATTACAACTACAAAGCCGAAGGTGACGTAGCAGCTCGACAGCCTCGGCTTTGTGACTCTCTCGCGCCCGAACGCTCTCGCCAGCTCTCTCAGTCGCTCCTTACACTTCAAGATAAACTCCACATTTTAAAACAAAAAGGATCTTAGGTTTTGCATCAAGGTGTGTTAAATTCTTCATTTTACCAAATTTGTCTTGACTCAAGATATAAACTCTCTTGAATATATAATAATTAAAACGATGCAAATAGTATTTTGTAATACATAAACTTATGAGCAATATTTTTATAAGTGTGCACTCTCTCGGGGCACGACTCTGCACTCTCCTGCTCCTGAGAAAGGAACGCGCTAAAGGTGCAATTGCATTGCAGCTGCCTTTGTTCCGCTCCTTCTGTCGCCGTCTCACGTCTTGCGTGACCACTAATACACTCACACCAGAGCCAGTTATGGCAGCATGGCTTGAAATTTGTTTTTCATTTAATAGATCTATATAAGCCATCATTAATAGCACGAGTGCAAACTGTTTAATGTTGAAAGATATTCTGGTTTATTGTTACTATATGCTTGTTCTGAGACACGCTATTAGGTATGCAAAAAATTTCGTAAATGGACAATATTTATTATTATTATATTTTCTTTTCAAACACTCAAAACTATTTGGCTAAATCTAGCGGGAAAACAGCCAAGCTAACTGCACTGAGATACTACCACCTTTACATGCTTTGCCACCACTAAATGTGTGCAGTTAACAAAAAAAAATTATTAAAACAAAAAACTGAAGCAAAACAACTGCTGCGTTGCGGCTCCTTAAACTCATTCCTTTGGCACGTAGCACGCGCTCTCTCACAGACTCCTTTTTAAGAAAGGCTCTCTCACTCCAACTACTCTGCTGTTGCTCTCTTTCTCCCTGTGTCTACCTTTCTCTTTCCCTCCCGCGGGTAAGTTGTCATCGACGTTTTAAGTGGTTTTTCTACTTCAGACTTGAACTTTTTCTTTTCTTTTTTTGTTTTGTTTTCTTTGCAGGATTTTCTCGTTTGCTTTTGTTGTTGCTGCTGTCTTTGTTTTTCTCTCGAATATTTTTTTGTTTACTAGAAATTGAAATTCTTACAGTTGTAGTTGTTGCTGTTGTGGGCCACTATTAAGTGGTGGGTTTTTCCCTGCTGCCTCTTTTTACGACAGTTTTTCTCTTTGTTCTCGATTTTATGGCCTGATGAAAATTCTTCTTTTTGCGCGTTTAGTTTTTCTGCGTTGGGAGTTTCTGCTCGACGAATTCACAGTTTTCCACATTGCTGTACTTTCGCGGCAACTTTTCTCATCTGTAACTGCTGCTTTTGTTGTTCTTGTTGTTGTTTCGGTTGATGCTGGCTTGTGTTGGCGGCCACATGGTCCTCATTATCATTACCATCATTATCCCCATCATCATCTCTATATATCCTCGGTCTACATCATCCCATTTCCACCACACTTCTTTACACAAAAACGCACACACTGGTGCACAAAAGTTTGCAGTCTGCGTGTCTTGAAATCTGCAAAAAATTATCGAGGGGGTGGCGGTGGGTGGTTGGGTGGAAGAGGGGCGAGAAAAAAAACAAAGTAGAAATTTATTAGTTCGCATCGTCGCAGTTGGGCAAACAAGTTGAAAGTTGACTTTTCGAGTGTTTGAGCGTGTGTGCGGATGTTTGTGTGGGTGACGATGTGCGATGATTATACATGTGTGTGTGTATCAGTGAGTGAGTATGAGTGTGCACAGAAAGAATTTTCTATATTTTAAAATATAATTCCTTATATGGTTTCCAACAGTTAACATCGGCTCTCGGCATATGACGGTTTACAAATATATTGCAGCATACTTTTATACACCTTCAAAAGATACATTAAACCTCTACAGAATTGGGAGACAACTCCGTTTAATGAGTATCAAGAAATAGATTTTAAATGGGAGTGTATAATAGAGTAATATTTTGTTATTTTTATTTGAAAATGGTTTCATCATTAAGCATTGTTTTATAATTGTGCATGTCAATCAATTAAAAGGATTTGATAATAATTTTCGTATAAAATTGTTATTTAACAGCAAATGATAATCTAAGAGTTTGAGAACTATCTATATTAATATTTGTAGATGCAATTACATCTAAATGAGATGAAGGATGTTATTAAATAATTTTGCACTTAAATTTGAACTAGCAAAATCTATGTACATATTTGTTTTAAAAAACACTAAACTTTAAATATTACTTCAAAAAATATCTGATGTTTTGCTGCCCCTGTTTTTTCTGTGTGGAAATGTGTGAGCTTAAGTGCTCGGAATGAGGTGAAAATACTTTCGAGATTTTGGGCTGGCGGTTCCCACTTTTTCCAACTCCTTTTCCCACATTTCCCGAAAGCATGACTCAGTATAGCGTAATTGTTTTCCGTTTGCCTCTGGTTTCCACTCAAAGGTGTTTGGAAGTCAGTTAGTTTACCTGGTTTACCTGCCTCGTTAGTTAGTCAATCTTGTCAACTGTACTGCATACTGCTCCCCAGCAAGTCAATTTTAGCTGCATTCGTATATACACAAATGCAGTGGGCACAATGGGTGAGAAAAGTTTCCAAACAGGATTCACAAATATAACATTGTTATTTTTTACTTTTATCTTTATAAACATCTTTATTAATTTTTAAAGTTTAAATATATTACTTATTTGAAGTTCGTTTCAATAAGCTTCTAAAATGCTTTGGATAATTTTCGTAACTTTTTTAATTTTATTTATTCATTCTTTGTTATGATCGTTATTACTTATCTAAAGCAACAATTTAATTTTTTATGGCAATCCAAACAAAATATATTACAAAGGAATTCAGCTCAAAGAGTTGGTCGACTAAAATCGAAATTTCGAAAATTGATTAGCTTAATCGTTTGCCCATTTTTGCCATGTTTGCACCTTTTCATTTTTGCCACCTTTAGTTTCGAAAATATGGAATCTTCGAAAATTTTCGAACATTTTCGAAAACATAAAGTTACTTTTCAATTTTTTTTTTTAATCGCAAGAGAATCTTTGCCACGTTTGCCCATCTTTAGAATTTTGAAATTTTCATACTTTTGAAAATATTCGACTTTAAGTTTTATCATATTTACCTGCAGAAAAATTGTTTGCCCACCCCTAAAAATCGTTTTTCGAAAAATAAAGATGCCCATGTTTGCCCATCTCCTGAAATTTAGAATTTAAAAAAATCGTTTGCCCACCTCTTAAAAGTAGTTAATTTTGACAAAACGTTTGCCGACGGCATAAAATGTGATTTTTAACAAAAATCGTTTGCCCACCCCTTAAAAATCGTTTTTCGAAAAAATAAAGATGCCCATGTTTGCCCATCTCCTGAAATTTAGAATTTAAAAAAAATCGTTTGCCCACCTCTTAAAAGTAGTTAATTTTGACAAAACGTTTGCCGACGGCATAAAAATGTGATTTTTAACAAAATCGTTTGCCCCTAAATGTTTTTCAAAATAAGATGCCCTTTCATCCCTAAATTTAAATTTAAAAAAATCTTTGCCACCTCTTAAGTAGTTAATTTTGAAAAAACGTTTGCCGACGGCATGAACTTGATTTTTAACAAAATCGTTTGCCCCTTAAAAATTTTTCGAAAAAATAAAGATGCCCATTTTGCCATCTCCTGAATTTAAGAATTTAAAAAAAATCGTTTGCCCACCTCTTAAAGTAGTTAATTTTGACAAAAACGTTTGCCGACTTATTTTTACAAATCGTTTCCACTAAAATCGTTTTTCGAAAAATAAAGATGCCCATATTCCTAAATTTAAATTTAAAAAATCGTTTGCACCTCTTAAAGTAGTTAATTTTGACAAAATCGTTTTTCGAAAAATAAAGATGCCCATGTTTGCCATCTCCTGAAATTTAAGAATTTAAAATCGTTTGCCGCTCTTAAAGTAGTTAATTTTGACAACAATTTTTTTAAATTCTTAAATTTCAGGAGATGATATTTTTTTCAAAATTTAGGTGGGCAAACGATTTTGTTAAATCACAGTTTTATGCCGTCGGCAAACGTTTTGTCAAAATTAACTACTTTTAAGAGGTGGGCAACGATTTTTTTTTAAATTTTAAATTTCAGGAGATGGGCAAACTGGGCATCTTTTTTTTTTAAAAATAGGGTGGGCAAACGATTTTGTTAAAATTTTGGTCGGCAAACGTTTTTTTTAATACTTTAGGTGGGAAACGATTTTTTAAATTCTTAAATTTCAGGAGATGGATCTTTATTTTTTTCGAAAAAATTTTTAAAGGTGTTTTTTTTGCCGTCGGCAACAATTTTTGGTGGGCAAACGATTTTTTAAATTTTAAATTTGGGATGGGCAAACATGGGCATCTTTTATTTTTTGGCAAACGTTTTGTTAAAATACATTTTATGTCGGCAACTTTTTCAAAATTAACTACTTTTAAGTGGGCAAACGATTTTTTTTTTTAATTTAACTCTTTTTTTTCGAAAAATGTTGTAAATATGATAAAACTTAAAATCGAATATTTTCAAAAGTATGAAAATTTTAAAATTTAAAAAATGGGCAAACGATTCGATTAAAAAAAAAAAAAATTGAAAATCAAATTTTCGAAATCTATTTTGAAATAAAAAATATAATCAATTTTCGAAATTCGTTTTATTTGAGGAATCATATTTTAAGCTTTCATGTTTCGAGCATACCCAGGATTAATTTCACAAATGTTTAATATAAGGCTTTTAAATATGGCTGAGATTATTATGTTTAAAATAATACACAACTAAGTGCTTTGGCACCCACTGTACTCGGGTCTCCCCTGCTACTGTCTCAGTTGTTTGCGATTTGTGATTTTATTTGTCGATTTTCCTCGTTTTTATTTTATATCGCCTTTGCTTTGGTTTTTGTTTCTACCATTGAGTTGTATCTTTATGGCCCAGCGGTGGCATGATGTAAGCATGGGATCTTGGACGGCGAATGGGACTGGGATTAAACCGGGTTTAATTGGAAAACACTCCTCCGTATTTGCTCGACGATTACACTAATTGCTGCGGAGTTGCCGTGAATTGAATACCTAATACCCAATATACATATGGATAATTTGCATTTTAAATCAACGAATGATAGAGTGGTAAATATAGTTAATAAAGATCTTAATTTGTCCAATAATACAACTTATTTGTGGCTTTTTAATGTGATGCCTTGAAGGTTATTAAATTATCATTATCACATAAGTGCATTTAAAAACTATTTAAGGGTTCTAAACAAGCAACAAAACAATTTAAATAGAAAAGATATTAATACATATATCTATCTTGACATAATTTACAACTGTTAGGTAAATAATGATTGCTTTAAAATGAATAGTAATTATGTAACATAGGTGATTGAAACCAGGAAGGCTACTTAATTCCCTTAAAAGCTCACTGAATTCTGAATTTTCTGTCATTGACAGATGAGAATGAACCCACTTCGCATACTTATGATTGACGAAATTGGGAAACCTTTTTGAATTACCGAGCACATAGATTATAGATTTATAAAAGAAGTTAGAATGTAGGTTTCTTGAATTTACTGTCTGTGCCTGAGTTCGTTCGTAATCGTGGAACAAAAAGCAATTAAACCACGAAATACATACACAATACAATATTAGTGGCCATTTAATACCGAAAACAAAACACTAGGCAAATATCATGACATAACAAACTAAAGGTTAATTCTCTCAAGCTCAAAACAATTGTCAACAATTTAATACCCATGCAATGGGGGAGGGGGGTTGAGTCGGCAGACAAGCAAGAAACAATCACAAAAGCACTCGCCAACAAATTGCACACAAATTGTATCTGAGAAACCCACACAAATACCAAGGAAATGCGCAGACAGCAACAGAATGCTAACTACGTTGTGTGTTGACATCAATTAACTAAATCGCTTTAATTATGTGCCACCAACCGAACAGTAGCAACAACATCAAAGGAGCAAGGAGAACTCAGCATGAATATTTCAACGAATCAATAAAATCCCGCAGAACGATGACAAAACGCGATGATAAAGACGACAAAATGAGCAAATTCAAATGGGTAAACTGAACAGGGGTTGCTCCTTAATTACGGACCATTTATTTTTTAAGGGGAAGATGCTTTTTTTAAAAAGGATAATTGGTGTTTACCTAAACAGGGGTCGCTAATTACGGACCATTTGTTTTTAATTGCTTTTAGGTGCTTTTAAAAGAACAGGCCCATTACAATTTTAGATTAATTACTACTTTTTTATTTCTTTTAATTCCTTTGACATTTCGGAAATTATGTTTCGGAAAAGTAATTATACGGTGTATTCAATTTTAAACTAATTTGACGTATACAACATTTATTACACAAAAAACTGCTCTAATTGAATACCTTTAGTGCATTCAAAGTCCCAATAGTTTTTGAGAAACCTGCTGCCCAACAAAGTGTTCAAATTCAAATTATTGTTACTAAGGCAAATAGATCAGAACATTTGAGTTTTAATCACATTTCATGAATACTAAAATCTAACGTTTTAATTTGTTTTTTAAGCTAGTTTAAAATTGTTAATTCGTATTTCATTAAAACCGAAAATGTTACATATTGAATTTTAAACTTTTTAATTATCTTTTGTTTTGTAATTACTTAGAGGGATACAATTTAATTCATATTTTTAAACACAAATATTTCATTTAAATCTATGTTTATGCTCCAGTTTTTTTTCATCCCTTCGTTATTCTGGATTGCAATTTATTTTATTGTTTTGAAATTGAGCCGGTTGACTGTATCCTGAGACCCAATTAATGGAGCTCAAGTGTCGGCTTCACTGTAATTCGAGTGCGGCCATAAAAACCAGAGCCGTGCGGAATGCGTTAAGCGGGAGGAAGACTGTGAAGGGGAGTGGCAGATGCTGTGGAGGGGGAGGGTAAGAAGGGGGAGGGTAATACGAAGGGGCGAAGAGACAATCGGCCAACAAAACGAACAATCTCCCTGCGAACGGCAAATAACGAGGCAAAGTAAAGCTGGCCTGGCCAATTCGAATGCATCGTCATCATCATCATATCATCGTCTCCCCCGAAATCGACAGCCGAGCAAACACGAAGATAAACGAATACTAAATAAAAAGGTGAGGGAGGGGAAGGGGGTGGGTCAATAAGAGAGAGCCAACTCACACACCTTTAATTTAATTGCCATCAATTATGGTAAAAAGATTAAGAAATCAAAACAAACGCAAAACGTACAAGAAGTTAAATAAGAAGAATGAGCCAAAAAAAATTGAAACGAAACACTGGCACTGAACCAAAATTAATATAGGTGGGAATTATTGACATCTGTCCTATTTTAAACAAATATTTATGCTTAAAAATTGTAAAATTAAAGTTATATTTTATACAATTATTATTTGTTTTACTCCAATGATTTTTTTATTTATAATTCTTTTAGATTTGTTTTTTATATGGTTTAGTTTAGATTTTTCTCTTAAATTATACAGAGTATTTCGTTTTTATACTTAGTTAGCTAATGAATTCGAATATCTTTAAGTAGAATTTTGCAACTATATTGACTTTCCAATTCCATCTATTTTCAAAACAAATCTCGTATCTTCTCTTTCGGATGACAGCTTGTCAAAATAATGCCATTTAATTTCACAATGATACGTCTGAGCTGCTAAGTGATATGAAAACATGCTCATAAATCGCTTAATTGATTAAAATTGACATCTAATTATACGTTTTTTGTTGTGTACCCTAACCCTCTCTCCCGCTCTCCCAACCCGTGTCTCTTTCATACTGAATGCCAATAACCGGGAAAGAGGCGCGAGTACAAAACTTGCAAATTGCGAGTAATTGAGAAGATTAAAGTCAAGCACACGAGAGCAGAAAAAGATGGCAAATGAGTGAGGGTGGGAAGATGGAAAATGGGCGGTAAGGGGCAGAGAGAGAGAGAGACAGGTAACGAATCGAATGGCGAACGATTAAGAGCCATAAACACGAGCACGACAATCACAACAACTCACATACAGCACCCACACATTTACCAAATAGACAACTATCTGCATGTCACACACACTTTCGTATACAAACTCGATTGACAAGTTGGAAAAAATCGAAGTCAACCTCGCACATAAAATATGTAAATTTATATGAAATTATGCAAAAATGTCTTAAACACATGTGCACTGAAAATAAAGAGATAATTTTTAACACAGTTCTAATCGATATTGACATAAAATGCGTTTGAATCCTAATAAAAAAAATGCTGATTTGGACAATTATCATACGGATGGTTCAGAAGTATAAAAGCCATAATCTGTTGAACCTTTTTTAAAATCCAATTATAAGTACTTTTTACTAGTAGTAGTTGTATAGCTTTTGACATTTAAATATTGAATTAAAGCGTTTTACTTTTGGTATTAATCAAATTCACCAGCTCGTATCTGGTCGTCATAAAAATCATCATTTATAACATACCATATTTTTGTTCAGTGCAATCGGAGAGCGTAGAGAAAGCAGCTCAAGAAGTTGAATCAACAAATGAGAGAGAGAGCCCCATCCCCCAAAAAACAAAGAGAGCAAAAGAGAGCGCACGCGGGGGAGTGAGTATATTTGTGTGTGTTTGCCTGTAAATCAAAACACGCAGCTAAAGGTGAAACATGAAAAATGTGCGCGCCAATAATATGTGAAAGATGGTATTTGTATTGGTGTAATTCGGTTTAGTATTGGGATGGATGTATATATCTCTGGGCCATGAATGAGCATTGAGAGCCGACTTGGCAGCTCGCAATTTTGATGTCCAATTTGCCACGAAACATGAACTAAATACTTGCTTATGTGTGTGTTTGGACATCTGGTATTAGTTGTAGTGGTTTTTAATCGTTTATGGTTGGTAACAAAACGCAAGCTAAAATAAAATAACCCACTTGGCAGCTGCAGCCTCTCTAAACGCACCGTAAATAAAGGTGTAAATACCGCTAACTGGTAACAACAATGCAAACTAAAATTTTGGCCACCGAAACAAATAGAAATCACTAGTACTGTGAACGTTCACTAAAACCAATCTGATTTTCTATAAATTTAAAACTAAGCATTAATTTATCAGTATTATCGAACAAATGTTGTCGCGTTAAAAAAACAGTATTATTACATTTTTTTAATTAGTGTAATTTGCAAAAATCTATTTACGTACATATGTTATGAAATTAGTCAATGTAAAAATACTGTAAAGAAAGTATTTTGTTCTGTATTTTTAAAACAATCTTAGAAGGTTGTATCCCTAATTTAAGGTTGTACCCAGTTTCGTTTCAGATTCGAAAGGGGTACATTTCTTATATCTACTGTAGTCCAATAGTAAAAAAATTAGCGAGGTGTGATCGGCGAGTTGCTAATGCAGTGGAGCGTGAGAATGCATTCAGATGAGCGTCGATTCGTCCCATTCGCGTTTCCATTCCCATTTAAGATCTCGCATTAGCTTACGGCTCAGTTGGTCCCCGTCAAATGGGCCGACTTTTGAAAGGCGAATTTTAATATGCGCAATTACTCATTTTGCGATTTTGCGCCTCAATGTTATTTGGCGCGTAGTTTCCCACACACACATACTCGCAGACTAGGCGATTTGGAATTTGCCTTTTTGATGGCAAATAAAAAAAATGGCGTCAACAAATACACGAACAAACTTATGTATAAATATATTTATTTTGTAATTATTCAACAGCATCTAGGCAACGAATAGCAGCAGCAATCGATTTAGCTGCTGCTGCTGAGATCGTTTTTCATTTTATTGTATAATTTATTAAAAGTTTCAACAGCGCCAGCAACAAAACAAACAACAATTTTAGTTATACAAACACTTTGGCCATGTGAGCGCGAGAGAGAGAGAGAGGCAAACAGAAAGAGAGCGGCTGAATTTGATTTAGAATGAGGCGACAACAAAAGCAATTAACTGGTCACACATTAAGTTTTATTTATCGATGCTGCTTTATTATGGCTAGGTAGTGTGTGTGTGTGGGTGTGCCAGCGACTGTCATTTACCGTTTGTTTTACGGGTGGTAAATAATGGAAAACGTCGTAGATGAAAATCTCGGTTGGCAATAATCTACGGGGGACTTTATTCAACAAGATATTTAGTGAAAGAAAAAGCCTTTCAAGCTAGTTTTAATATAAAAAGCTCAGCCTAAAACGTCGATAGAGTTTAAAAACATGGATGGAGTTCCGAAACATTCTATCAAACACTTAAGAAATCATTCAAGACACCTGTTTAGGTAAAAAAATAACAAAATTATAAAGACAAACATTAAATGTAGTTTTTATCCGGTTTTCGTAATTAGTTATAAGGTTCATACTTTCAGGCAACAAAACTATACTGAACCGACAGATTTTTAAGAATTCCCAAAAAATAATTCAAAACAAAACAATGGCTAATAGGGAACTTAAATATATACGGATAATATAAAATAATATATATACGTGACAACTGTTCGCCTTATCAAGGTGCCACTGTAGCCATAAATTGCAGCGTGGGCCATAAACTAACAGTATTGGTTGTGCAGCCTAATTTGCATTATCGAGTGAATAATTGAACGACACTTGCTGGTATTTCTAGCTAAAAACAACAATCTAAAACTACTCACTAGAGGTCTACAAAGGTTAGTGTGGGATTATGAATATGAAAATTATGAGGTATGATAATGTGATGTGGTGTACTTTTGTGCCTAAGTATAGTATCTCCGGGTGCATTTCAAATCAATATCTGCGATGACATATATATATTGAGAATATATATTCACGGCAGACTGACTCATCGGCAGCCGGCGACGCCTTTTATCGCGGCGATCTTTTAATTACCTTTTTGCCGAGCGAATAATCCAGATGCAGATTGAGATTCCGTTTCAGGGGTTGTTGTGACTGCATTTACCATTAGGCATTTTTAGATTTTTAGTGCTCGAATAATCCAAAATCGGGGACTCTTATATTTTCCACAACAAAACGGCACAGAAACGCACAAAACACTAGTAAACACAAAACACAGGGGTGGAGATTGCGATTTTCGTTTTTATTTTCGTTCACTTATTTCTTGGTTTTTGCTTTGGCTCTCACATTCGCCGCTCTCTCGCTCTCTTTTTGTCGCACAAAACAAACGCACAAAAACACGCTCTCTCGTTATATCTCTCTCTCGCGCCCGCGCGTTCGTATATACATATATCTCTGCCTCTGTGTGTGAGTGTCTGTATGTACGTGTTTTACGACGATGAAAAATGCCTGCTTCTTCTTCACAAAAATCAGGTTTGCTGCTCTCGATTTTTACACATTTTTGGGAATTGCACGATGCAAATTTAATGAAATTTCATAAGCAGACACTATATACATCACTCGGACACACTTTTCACAACAGTTTATCAATTATTTTCCACATTTTCTGGCTTTTTTGACGAGCGAAACGACGGAGGTTCGAGATTTGCCAGTGTGAACGTTGCCGTATACTACAAAATTACCCTTTAATATCGATTGTTATCGATGTTAACAAATACAGCGCTGGTGTGGACGTTATCTGTACTAAGTTGGAATGGAGTACTCGCTAACCTGGAGGGTGCACTTGATAACTATGGTTGAAGCATTAGCTAAATGTGTTCACTAATGGTGGAGGTTGTACTCTCTGGAACTCAATGGTTATTTAATACGGCAACGCTAAATAAAATGTCGCGGTATTTAAAAATCATTTCCAGAATCTTAAACAAAAATTGTATGTGTAATAAAAAAAACAAAGCATTAAAAACAACATAAAATCTAAACAAATGTTTCTGAGTGTAATGGCTTAACATTATTTTAATTGTTTTTTAATATTGTAAGTGTTTTGTCACTTGTTGCTTATCATTTAAATTAACGGCCCTTAAACCACATTTACCATTTATTTCAAAATATTATTGCATTTATTGTATAATAAACACATATTGGCCTAAAAAAATGAAATTGTTTTGTAAGACATTTGAAAATTTAATATTTTTGAGAGTCGCCAAAAAAAGATAACAAAAAACTGAAGCTGGTGTAACTGCTAACTTTAATAATTTATGGTAATTAAATTGTTTAGAACCGAGATTGTGAATAACAACAACCTTGACTAACCAACATTTAGTGACATTCACTAAAATTCATTCACTAAACATTTCCCTTACTTCAGTTTCGCTAATAAAAAGAAACCGACCGGGAAAACAGGAATATTTCCTAAGCCCCAAATTATCTGTTTTGCCCGCGTCCAAGTGGCCAATATCAATCACCTCATTTGCGATCCCATTTATCAGTATGTGTAGTTCAGATTAGTTGCGATTTCATAATGAAGCCATAATGTGCGGACACACATAAACAACTTGTCAGCTGCGTCCACTCGAATTTGGTACTTTGCCAAAGTTATTAACCAAATTTTTGGGAAGACACCCAAACGCTTTATACATTGGCAAGGCGCGAAGTAAACAAATAAATTTTGGTCAACGATTCGAACGTGACTGCCTAATTAACACATTTTTGATTCACAAAGTAAATTAAACTGTTGCCGAGTGAGACAGAAGGGGCGAAATTTGGGTGTTTTTATCAACGTCATTTCGACAGCGTTTCACTTTTATTCGCACGAAACTGAATCACCGATCGCCTGCAAATCTTTTGTCCGATGACAAAGAATGGTAACCCATATTCAAAAGATCTTATCTCATACAAGCGATCATTTTGGAAAGTTACTCAAGAAGGATTTGTTAATCATTGTGGCCCAAATTTTAATTTATTACTCAATAAAATATTTAGTAAGATTAAGGGTTCTGAAAGAGAAGTCAATACTAACTTGTTTGTTTTGTTTAATTTGTTTGATTAAGATTTTTTTTTTTTTGAAGTTATTTCGTTTTAATTGAATCGTATTTAAAAGTTTCCCTCAGTTTGAAAGATATTTGGATAAAACTTTGCCAAAGTCTTGTTTCTTTTAACGTTTTTTAAGTAGAATCCTTAATGTTATTGAGTTTATAAATTCCTTATACATTCGATTATCAGTTATTGGTAACAGGAGAAAATATACTTTTATTTAGGGCAGCTGACGCATTCTACACATCACCGTTAGTCGGTCCGTTTAGGCCACACAAAGATAAGGTGCATCGATAACAATATATCTAACATGGATTACCTTGTACTGTGACAGTCGTTCCCGGCTTATCTTGGCCCAACAACAACTCGAATTGTCCGCCGGAATCATAATGAAACTTTTGTTTTGACAACATGCTGGCGTGTACTCGCTATCACCGGAATTCTAAAAATAGTTTTTGAACTTTACCGCAATCTGCAATGCAAATGATGACGTCCGTTGGCTGGAAAATTCCCTGCTCATCGCTAGAAAAGGGATTCCTCACCAGATCGTGGGCTTATCATGCATGCTAATTAAGCTTATGACGAGCCAACCGAAACAAAAAACACATGGAAAACGCTAGGAGCAAAGCTATCATTATACCTGTGCACCTGTCACCGTCATTTAGTTATCATTAAATAACCGCAGAGAGCGTCAGAAAACAGAGAGAGCGCTGCTTAAGTGATTATCACAAGTTTGCAAGTACAATACAGTAATTACCGTTATTAGTATTATTTATTTATAATACTATGAATCGACCAAATGTGAAACTGTTTTACACCATGTAAATAATTAAATAATTTGATTAATAACATAAGAAGTTCGCAATACCAACACTGCGTATGTGTGATATTTTGTAAACTTACAAGGAAAACGAACAACAATATCTTTTATTTACATAATTTTGAATCGAATGTTTATTAATGATGAAATTTAAATAAGGATTTAACAACTAAAATGTACTATCAGCTTTATTTATTATTGAAACATACATTTACTTTGAACACAATTTTAATCTTTACCAGACAAAAGACTTATCAGGAAATTAGGTTTTTGCAGCTTTATAGAATCATAATGATGTCTGAACAAATAGGCTAATTAATTAAAATATTTATTGTTCGTCTTGGCATTTCATCTTTCGAGGCAACTTATGTATACCCTTTGTAGTCATCATAATCATTACAATTCCACCACGTTGTCCACTATCCATTGTGTGTAGCTGAAAAGGTCCGTGAAAAGGCCAGTGGCATTACAATTTGAAAAGCCTGAGCTGATAATGCCCCACTGTGCGATGACCCAGGGCCAATAGTAGTTGATTTTTCTAGCTACAGGACCTCCAGTGTACACTTCACATGTCCTGTTGAGCCTGGAAACAGCGTAGATTTGTCCTTCAGAAAGGGGACAATCCCTGGAGCAAGTCATTGGATTGAGATAGATCAAAGGGACAAAGAGGGGCTCTACAGATTCACGTGAGATACTGGTCTCTTGCCTGCCGATTGTATATGTATTCCTCATTGCATTCGGCCCCACATAATATGTACCCAAGAGGATACATATTGGCTGGATGTCCCCTGCAAAGAAAAATCAATTGTAGTAATGCGATCTCGAAATAAATTTGACGTTTTGGTTAATTTAATAACTATATATTGAAGCTTATTATTGAAATGTACTTCTCTATCAAGTACCAAAAGACCTATATCATTCGCCAAGCTTGTTTTATTATAATCGCGATGAATTATGGTCCTGTTTACATGACGATCAGTTTCATTGGGATTTATGATTTTGCCGTTCCCCAAAGTCACGAATCTAAGCCAAGATGGTGTAAACATTAATATAAAATGATATACTCAACATTCCATAGAGGTCCTTAGAAATTTGTTCGTCCATCAATGCACTGCGCGGCTGTCAAAACGTATCCTAAAAAATTGAGTGTTGAATATTATCCTCCAACTAAAACTACATACTCATACTTTCATGAATAAGAGTTCCTCCGCATAAAAGTTCTCCAGAATTGTCAAAAATTTTTGCCATATAAGAATAGCTAGTGTCATTATACCAATTTAAATCTACGTTTCTGAGACAATTTTTATCCAGAAGTGGTGGAAATCCATTGTGGCAAAGGACCAAGCTAAACAGAGTTAGAAAAATCACAAAAGACTTTATTGTCCGCAAAGATATTCGAAATAACTGATTGTCAAACACAAAATTAGTTTAAACGAAAGCCTCATGTGCGGTCGTTATAAGGCTTATCAACAAATACAAATAATCCGTTTAAAGTTCAAAGCAACACAAATTATGATTTCTTGGATTCATTTTAATACTTTTGTTGTTTAAGTTGATAATAATCGCAAACAATTAAATTGATACTCCCGAAAACATAGCTATACATTTTCTTGGTTCCCAAATTGATACCAGCTTCGAAATTATATGAAATCTCATTTTCTACTGTCATTTTCTTCATCATGGAGTACCCACTGTACCTGTAATGTTCTCTTTCCGCCGGCTAGACCAACGTGTTTACTATCACCATTATCACTCGAATTAGGCACAATCATTTAACGAATCCAAATACAAATACTCGGAATGGAACTTGGAAATCCAATGACTGGCGGGAAGTGTATTACTGTTGTGTATTTGGTGTGTACTTCCAATAAGTGATTATTCCATTCTTTAATTCTTTGATTTGATTCCAGTTGTGGGAGCCAAAACTGAGGGGAGCCACTCAAGCTGAGAAGAGACAAGAGACAGTGAGAAGAGAGTCTTCTGAACTGGAAGCGAGTTCCCCGAGAGAGCCATTTTGTATTTTTTTTGACGATCGCACTTCGGTTGCTCGGCAGTCATTTCATTTCCAGTAGAGCAGTCACTTGTTTTCGAGTGCTGCTTGGAGTTGGTCGCTCGCTTGCTGCGCTCTTAGTTGACTTGACTGTGGTTTAGTTCATTTAGTTAGTGCCTCCGTTTAGCTGCGAAAAAGCTGAAAAAAAAATATCGCGTTGTCGCCGCCGTCGCCGCTCTTTGCTTGTGTGCTGTTTTTGTGAGTGCCGAAAAGAAAATATATATATATATACATATATATTAAAAAAGAGTTGCTATTAAGTGAAAAAAATATACACAACAACTAAGCGAATAGTTAGAGAACGGTTACTGTTGTTGCCAAGGGGCAAACGACTAGCATCTGGTGGGCATAAAGCCTCAATTGTGTGTATTTACACTCGGTGCTACCTCACTCATTTGCATTGTGACAAAACAAAAGCTGCCTTTGTCCCACAGACACAAAAACAATTAAATTAATAACTTAAGTAATAACATCCACACGAACGCGCCGGCAGTTGGAATTATAACAAGAAACATCTTAAAAGTTGATGATTTTTGTTTGTCTAAATAGAAAAGGGCGATACACAAAATGTCAACTGGCAAAAGATCACGAATCGCGGTACACAAACATTTCCATTTGTCGCAGGCGGAAAACAAAAATCACATACAGTCAAACTTCTATAACTCGGATTTTCAAAAGACCTTCATTTTTCCAGCAGTGCATAAAAAAAAATTAAACAATCTTAACGCAAACTTTAAGCAAGAGATTTTTATTACTTGTTACTATTTTACCACTTTTAATAATCTATAGCTCAAAACCACTATACAGTTGTTTATAAAATTAAAATGGTTTTCATTAATAGGAAAATAATTTTATTCAAACTGTAATTTGTTACTACATTTTATAACCAAAAAACCAATTCAAAATTATCATTTTTTAAAAAAAAAGTTAATATTCTTAATTTTAATTGAGGAAAAAATAAATAGGTTGGAATATTTTTTGTAATAAGAAACAGTAAAACTTGACAAAACTGTAATTATTATATATTTTGGTTTAACGAAGTTCGACTTACAGATGTTAGACTGTACTTACTCACACACGTCACCGGCACACTCCCACTCTCGCACACACCCACCAATTCGCGCCCACGAGCTCTGGAGATTTGCACAAGTGCAAAGACACAAAAAAGAGGCAAATGAAACGAAAGAGGAAAAAAACAAGACATATTTTGTTGCCAGCCTTGGCTAGAGCGAAAAAGCCCAAACTAAAGTAGAGTCAGTTAAATAATTGCTCGGAAATTGCACAACGTTGTTTGATTGCAGCCACCGAAAAAACAGATACCAAGTCTTGAATAAAAAAACCCCCCAAGACCAGTCGTAAAATGTTTGATAATTGTGGAAAGACATTCAGCTGATTGTGAGACGGACAAAAGACAAAAAATAACTATTATCAGTGAGTGGAGTGACCGTACTTAGTATTCTTTATGTTCTTCGATGCAGGCGATCCAGTAATAAACAGAAAAAACAGACAAATTCACGGAAATGGATTACATTGTGAAGGCTTACAAAGATTGGAAACTGCATTCGCAGGTAAGCAATCGAGTTAATAATACTATGCACAACCAAGGTTAGGGATCGGTTGACGAGGTGTCAATCCACTTATAAATTCATAATTATTGTGAACACAAGAAACAACAGGAAGCTGACAATCGGCTTACAATTAAGGCGTATACAAATTACAAATGGAGGGTGGCAAAGCAACTTACAAATTAATCTGAACAATTGAGACAATTGTTGAAAATATACAAATCCTAAACATTGAACTCTATACTCTGCTAATTTGTGGTTTATATTTGCAAATAAAATTATTATGTTCACAAGGAGAAGTGCAAATTTTCACTGAATTTTGTATTATTATTATTACTATTTTGTAAAGACCATTTCATTAATTAAAGTCGCAAAGTATTTTACGAAAGTTTGTGCTTTGAACATGAAACTTTTCTACTTTTAAATGTGTACAAGAAGTAAAAGATAATTAATTTGCTGTCTTTTACTCCCGAAACCCAACTTTTTCTTTCGCTTTTTTAAACTATGAATCTGGGTTTCTTTTTTTGATCTTAAGCTACGAGCTCTCTAAAATATAGAACTCATATCTTATGGACCTGGCAACAATCTAAACTTAACGGCTTTTGCCCTCTCGAAACGTTCGCCTGTGGCAATTGGTTAAGATGACGCCAATATTGTGGCTTTCTTGCAGAAATGAACTCAACTTCTGTTGGCTGTTTGTCTGATCATTAATATTTTTTCTGCACCTTTTTCTGTGGATTCGCGTGGTTGGGGAGAATGCGAAACTCTTTGGAGTCACGGCAATAAGCGGTCGTTAGCTCTTGGCTTCAAGTTGTGGCTTTCGGCCAGAGTCTAAGCAAATGCAAGACAGTCGCGGCCACACCAATAGTTAGCTGCTTAATATATATAAAGTATAGACAAAAAGCTATAAAAACCAATTCCAAGGTTCTAAATTTTGTAAAATAGCGTTAGAAATGAACAACATATTCAAATTATAGAATTTCAATAAAAATTAATATCAATAAAAAAATATTCTTGATTATATTTTCTTTGAGCTATCATTAATGGACAGTAGCAAAGTTTTGCTTTGAAAGCATACTCTTTTATAGATTTTTTTTTTAATTAATCTCATATTTTGACCATGAGTGTGTTTTCCCCAAGACAAACACCACGATCGTCGGCCAGAACTTGGCTTATAGGAGGGGAATGGGAAGTGTCTGTGAGGCCGCAGTGCTTAACCGCATTTAAGAAAGACCTGGCCAAAAGACACTCGGCAACAGCCAAACAAAATAATAAATTATTCTGTGAAACACGATCATGTCGAAATGGTCTCGCATTACCCAAGAAAAACCACTCTGAATGAGCGTTACTCTTTCGATTCCTCGGCTTCTTTTCCACTCGCTCGAGTGTCGTTTTATTTATTTATTTATTTGCTGTGCACTGTGAGTGTGCGAATATGCTATTGGGATTGCGAATCCGAATGCGAATGCCACCAAAGTGTGCTAAGATCGTGGCCAGCGAACCAATGCGATGAGTAAGCCAGCAGCGAATACATCTGGCCAAAAGCAGCTACAGCCACCAACTTATGCGGTTCTCCGGTTGAATTGCAAATGGCCAATGAGTGTGCGAGTGTGGAAAAATAGCAGTGCAGCACAACCAATGCACGTTTAAAAAATATTACCCAAATTGGTTTACAGTTTGGTACTTTTTCATAACTAAACATCGGCTATTTGTATGATATTTGTGGTACAAAGCTATCGTATGTGGTTTTATTTCAAAGTCAGCGCTGACGTACTTTGCTATTTTTCGAAAGAAAGAAATAATATCTCTTATTGTTTACCAGTTTCGTAGTTTTATTGAATCAAATATAACAACTTTTAGGTTGGTTCAATCTTAAGTAATGCAATGACGTATTTTATTTGTGATTTTATATTTGATATTTTAAACTAACTTTCATATTTTGATTGATAAATTATAAAAACTGGTTATCAATTTTCTTTGATTACCAGAAATTCTGAATATCAAAGTGATCAATTCCATCAATATATTGCTAAATTCAACCTTCTCAAATGCAAAATAACTTTTTTTAATTAAATAACTTTTAAATATATATTTTTTTTCTGTGTTGAAAGCGAGAACAACAAGTTGAAGCGAGCACAAATTGCATTTTATACGCTGACTGCAGCCGCTAATTGGGCCAATGCACATTGTACAAAGTATAAAGTTAATTCTTGCTTCGCGTCGCATTCCATTTGGGCTTCTAAAAATATCCTTAACCTTGGCGATATCCTCTTTGGCCGAGGGTTCAATGCACCTTATCCGGTTTTATGGAGCCATCTTGCAGCTGGTCTTTTAGCCCAGTCTACACTATCCAACTTTGTCCTTCACTTAGACATGCGATAGTCCAAACATACACAACATTTATCAGTTGACTGGGGCACATTTACATTTGAATACTGGTGTAACCCTTCGCCTGATTGCGACCATGTTGGCTAGCTGTGGGTGGTTTTGGCCTTCGTTAATCAGTTACCTGCTCCGCACCTGCAGCGAACCGACAGTCCCTCTGATTTGGTAATTGTTTGCATGCGGGCGGCCTAACAAAACGAGGTTGCTCTATTACTCACGGGTATTTGGCGATAACTTTAGGTATAATTAAGTTCAACATCAATTTGGGTCACGCGCAAAAGTTTAAGTCTGGCATTTGGTACCTATTTACAAATACCATTAAATTGCACATAAGTGGAAGGAGTAATGTATCATTCCATAATTCAAATAACAATTAACACAAGCTTAAGAAATTATTAATGGCAATATACATAATGGTTAAAGCTATCTCTTATAATACATTTTATATTTAAACAAATACTTTACGCTTTAAATACTGACAGAAAATGTAAAATATAATCATAGAAAAAGTTTTTTAAACAAAATAAATTGGCAGTTAAAACTAAATTGTAAACCAATAATTAACTGAAAGTCTGAACTTCTCATGTTGTTTTGCACCTGTTAACTTTTTTATGACCTGTTCTAAAAATATATTTCATTTAAATGCGAGTAAAAACAGGGCTATTTTATTTTTTGCAAATAAAGAAGTCACGAAAACTGATTAGTGAGGTTTAAGTAAATATAGAAAAAAAGTTATGGGAGATCTCAAAGTTTATAAGCCCAGGTTATATACATACAAAAAAAAGGGAAAATTTTAATTTAAGTGACACCTCATGGTACCAAAAAAAATCACCGCTTTTCTGTGGAGTGAAACCCGAAGATAATTTCGGGGGATGCCAATGAGTCAGTTCAAAGTCTTTGCGATTCGATTCTCGGAGATAATTATCGAACGACGTTTCGCTTCCTGTTGCACAGTGTTATTTAAAGACTGGTTTTGGTTGGGGTTTTTTTGGATATTCTATTTTCCCATTGGGGGTTATTTGCGATTACTGCTTTTCTATATTTAAGTTTTTGTTTGTTGGAGCGGCTGCGACCGGTTCGAATTGCTTTAAATAAAGCGTCAATCTACAGAAATTCTGCGATTGATATGCGTGATTGTTTTGATTGTGACTGCGAAGCCGACGGTGCTGTCTTTATAAATACGAATAATCAGCATAAGAAAGGAAAACAATTCCGAAAAAGACAAGAAAGATAAGTCAGCATTTGTATCAGAATAAATAGACCCAGTTCTTCGGGGTTTTGTTTAAAGACTTGGCTTGATTTGTATGTGGAACATTAGCCTTGACTTTCACACAGAAGTCTTATCGGAATTTGAACGTGCTGATCGAACGATTTGGGACTCGAAGACGTCAATTTCTAAAACCCTGAAAAATTCCCTTGTATGTGCATTGTTCGGCGTACCTATATCTTTGATCGCACCTCATATTGATCATAAACGAAGGCTGCACCCTCTTTGAACAAACGCGGCAATCTTATCAGCAAATAATATGTCACCCAAAACAAAAACAGCCTTTGTCGTTCTTCCAATTTCTAAAAACCAAAGCAAACACTAAGCACTAAGAAAATGAAAAATTCAATTAGTTATAGTCATATAATTAACAAGAAAATAAATCATATTGATAGTCATTTGATGGCTTCTCAGATGTTTTTTTAATGACATACAACAGTACGAGTATATATCAATATATGTATTATGAAACCAAGCGAACAATCAATCATACGCTTAAGTGCAACGTCATAAAGAAATAAAACAACGTTAATAGAGATTGATAATACTGGTAAACGTACTTTGACTGCAGTTGAAGGGTCCCATTTTCCACTTGTCTAACAAACTTGGGAACTGCCAGAGTATTTTGAGTTCTTGAAAATGTTTATATTACTAACTGTTTTGCACACAACCCCAAGACATTTTTAAACTCTCGTCATAATAAATTTCTAACCGCAAGGCCACATAAACAGTATTATAAAAACAAAAAGAAATCTTTGATATAAAACAGAGTGCTAAATATAATATTTGATTTATATGATTTCTGTAAAAAAGTTCCGTAAAGAATTCATCATTTATATACCCGATTACAATTTATTGCAGGGTACATCACTTTAATAATCATTAGTTTCTTGGTGATTTTTCTAGCGCCTTTAATATTTGGAATATCATAAAATGTCACGTTGATAAGTGTTTTAATCGTTTAAATTTTGCACGTAGCACCAGCAACTAAAAGCATGTAACATTTTAGGGAAATTACTTGGCCTTCAATTGGACAAATAACAGGCGCTAAATCAACGTAACAGGTCTAAAATGCCAAGTCAGACAATATCTTCAGAACATTTACTTACACTAGGCTACCGTAAAAACAAAACCCACGAAGAGCCAGCGACCCATCCATTTAATTTATCGCTAAATATAAATAAACTTAAATGAAAAGACCACTTAAGTCCCGGACACTTGACTTATGGGCCTCTAGACATTCATATGCGGGTTATACAAGCGAGGCATTGATATCGCCGTGGACAACTTAAGCCCCGGGGGCATTAAAAAGTCAATTCTTTGGGGACTTTCATGGTAATTCCGTGATAAGACAAAGCATGAGGTTGGTGATGGAAAAGGATGCAAATTTGATGGCATTTAAGTCAAGGTTCGGAGGGTTTATGACCCGTGATCGATCTACTAACAAAGGCAACATTGTTTACACTGCTTAGAGTTCATTGTGAATCATCTTGACTAGCTTTTAGGCCAAGGACTTGTAAACTTAGTAACTAGTTGTGATCGCACACAATAAAAGCAACTTAATATTATTCATTTTATTGTAAACTATCATCACTATGAATCCTCTTTTTCGATTGATTGAAAAAACAACCAAATACATCTAACGTTTTAAAGGTATGAATCATCTTTATAAGTCATATCTCTTGATGGTCAATATTTACTATCAAGTGACCAAGAAAATCCACAAGAGATCACGTGTCTTGCTACCAAGAAGCCACTTTGTTTGGCATTATCTCGGCCCTGAGTCGAGTATTGTCCATATATCAGCCATAACCAACCTCAGTGCTCCAGATAATGACGCGAACACATGCAATATCTGAATAGATATATAGAGCTTCTTATTTCTCAGGCACGTACCGTACATACAAATTGTTTTGGTTGTCTCGTCCCGATTCGTTCCGTTTTGCTGTTTATCAATTTGCTATTCCCAATTTTGGTGGCTTTAATTAATACTAAAGATAGTGCCCGGCTGGCCTGTCGGTTACTTACTTATGTTCAACCTTCGGTTATAATTTTTGTGCGCTTGCACAATTCCATAAATTTTTGAAAATAACAAAAACAACACCAAACAGCTGCGATCGTGATTTGAAAGGCAGCAAATTGAAATAGATTACAAATGATATGGTTAAATTTATGAGAGTGTGAGCCACATTAGCTGGATAATTTATGGCTCTGATTATGGGCCAATTCGGCTAACTAAAAGTGGTCTAACGTTGTGGCTACGTCGTCTTGACCTTCAGCACTCGAAGTTCTTTGAACGTAGACGTTAATTTCCCATCAAGCGATGAACTCGCTGTGATCTACAGATTCATTCAAATTGGTGACTCACAAAGCGAAGAAGCCTCGGCAGCAGCAGAGCATGTCTGATGTCTCAATATCGGCCGTTTGAGCCAACCCCTTCGGTTAGAGCCAAAGTGCCAAAAAGCATTTAACATTCATTTCTGCGCCAATAAACGCGCACAATAACAACGGCAAAATACCATATTGTACGATCATGTCGGGGCGCCAGCTCGTGTGCTGATCATTAATCAGGTGTTTTTTGTTTATTGTGCCCGGAATGGACAATTGTGAGAGCTTTCTCCGAGAGTTCCACTGTTCCAGATCTAAAGACTTTACTTTATTGTTTCAATAATAAAACCCTTAAAACCGTCGCATGCACCAAGTGGGTCATTTTTTCTACAATTTACATATGAATTAGAGCAATTTGGTCTTTAGTTATAGTTCACTCAAAATAATTCAGAAAAATGGGATTCAAATAGTGCAACTCTGGTTCTAAACGATTGTAAAAATAAGTCCGATAATAAATTAAAAAAGCGGTTAATTATTCAAATAAGCGAGTGCAGTAGGAAAACTACGTACACCACGGCGTATGAGTATTCCGTCCAGTTGGAACGAGTGGCGCAGCAGTCAGCTCGTGACTGGTTTAAACAATGGACAATTGTTCGCCGCCATGCGCATGTCAATGACCGTCGTCACCCTCACCCCCTTTAGATCGGCTAGATATACATACATTACTATGGCTATATAGAGCCAGAGAAAACTACTGAGAGCACAAAACGTAGAACTTTTAGGTGCCACAGCAGTGTGTGTTTGTTATCGCCGCAGCTTATCTGCAAAATATTTGCCAAACATAAATAAATGGCGTCCAATACAAAGTAGGGGAAACTTTTGCAATAGTCACCAGTTTTTGCAAAAAAAATGAATAAGAGTTAATCTGAAAAGGGATCACCAGCGGTTATTTTTTTAAAGGTTCAAAGATTGTTCTATAAGCTTTCCCTAAGATGGATATTTTGTACACTACATTTACAAAATAATAAGAACATAATTAAATTAAATGTTCCTCATAAATTTATTTTCTATTACCAAAACATTTTCAATAATTTTATTCCAACATTTTTAATTAACATTTAACGCTCAATAAGATGGTCTATCTTATTAGTTTTTTTAAAGATCAATAACGATAGCAAATATATTTTTAAATTTGTATCGCTTTCAAGTAAATAAAAACAGATTACCCAGCTGAAATGACAATAATGGCAGGCAAATAAATGGTCCAAAAGAAGTACAAGAAACATTTGAAGAAAAAACAAAATGACAAAGTGTTTTAACAACTTGTTGATGACCTTTAAACGCGCCCGGTTTTGCCGAGAGGGCCAAAGCCCATAATGTAAATATGCGGTAGTTATTGTACAGGGGCAGTGGCAGTGCAATAATGCAGCAATATTGCGCATACAATGTTCAGCTACCATTAATAAATAAAGTCACATGTTAATTATCAGCCAGCGGCACGTCGTCCACGGCACCGCCACACTAATTTCAATATTTGCAGCAGCTGTTTGGTGCTGGGATAAAAAACAAAAAATAAACTCAGCGGCGACCTGCTTTGTTCAAACAGGTTCGAACCTGACTAAATATATACAATACATTAAAAGCCGTTTACGTAGCGAATCACGTGAAAAAATTATCCACCGCTGGCGGAGAAACAACTACAAACTGAAAAATTAGCAATGTCTGGATGTTTGAGACAAAGGAAAGGGTAATAAAAGTAAGCTCACTTGTGGGCATGTGCAGCTGTCTGTTTAAAATACGCGCCAATTTGTTGAGTCAGGGTGGCAGCGCCATCCAGTTTCTTAAATCGGAAAATTTTTTAAATATTCAATATTTATAATATTGAGCTCTGACGTTCAAACAAATATTATTACAATTTTAGTACTATTTAGCTTCTACAGAAGAATCATTAGAAAGACAAATAAACTCATAATTGTAGTTTCATCTTATAAAACGGCTCAAAGACGTTTTAATAAAAAAAATAATTTTCGATTTGAACATAAATTCCAATTCTGATTTTGAATTTCCCGCTACGTGTTGGTAAATATGGCAACGCCACTGGTTCTTTTTCGATGTCCTGCAACACGATTATTTTCCATATATCGATACTATAGAGAGTGGTTAACCCACCTCTGGAAAACACGTAGTAAACAGAAAATCAAAGCAAATCGTATCGAAAAATCGCAAATTTCAATAAAACGGGGTAATTCGCGAGTGCAACTTGTAGTGCAAATATTAGTGAGAAGTAGGCGGTGGAAAATCGGTGGGAGGTCGTCGCCATTGCCTCCCACTCTCGATCTCTATCTCGCTCCCACTGTTTTGAAAGACCTGTCATGCCTAGGTGTGTGCGTGTATGAGGTGGGGAGCTATGTGTGTGACTGCGGTGGAGTAACTGTAACAGTTGCAGTTACATTTACCGTTGCAAAGGAGCGGCGTTCGGGTGAGTGCGCCGAATAATTAATAAATGCGGAAATTAGTTTTTTTTTTTCATAAGTCAATCGCCCCCAACAAAGCCTCAATAATCAGATTGTAGTACTTATATAGATTTACATATTCATGCTTGTTACGTTTTAGCCATGACATCACTAATAATATAAACCAAACCATCTCTAAAATTCCGTTGCAGTTTCAAGAGATTGTACCTGACATGGATGACACGGAATTCATGTTTAACGAGAAGCAATCGATCCGCGACTCCTCGCGCACCTTAAAGCGCTACGGGAGCACCTGCTGCAACAGCCTGAGGAACAATGAGACCCTCATCCGGCACATTGTCGAGAAGACGGACACGCTGCAGGGCATTGCCCTTAAGTACGGATGCACGGTGAGTCCAAGAGGTCATCCTCCGGAGAAAGCTTCATCCCACACCATATCTACATACCTCATTGTTTTTGTTTATCAACTCACGGGGAAGTAATAGCTCTCATTTATCACTTCCTGGTTAAAAATTCCCTCAATTTACCACATTGCTTTGAAAAACTAAAAGAAAAATAATCCTGGAGTACCGAGTAATCTTATATTTTAAATCGATTACTATGCTTTTCAAGATTTTAATCCATTTTGCCATTTTACAAATACTTCAAAGTAAAATTGTCAATTTATAGAAAAACTAATTTAAAAAATCATCTGTGCACCATCATAAAGCCTTAGGAAATTCACTGTTTAAATGGTGCCCTAAGCCTGACCTCTCGTAAACCATTTCATTGTTTTCAATATATGTATTTAATAAAAAAGACAAAATTGTAGCCACACATTTACCGTTGAATAGTGAGGCACTAGTAAAGGAAGCTCCAACAGTGCACAACTTTATTACAAATGTCAACTCCCAGAGATTTTCACATTTCTTCAGCCTTTTGCGGAAGCTCCACTAGTGCCTTTTGAATATACTTATGCTTTAAAATAAACTTACTGGTATATCGATCTTAAGACTTTATATTCCCTGATTTTACTTTTATATTTTGCACTATATTAACCTTTAGCAAACATGATAAAATCTTATTGGCATGCACTATATTTTATTGTTTTTGCCACGCAAAAGGTTTAGTTTAAACAGTTACAAAGAGCATTACTGACACGCTAACCCTTTTACATTTTAAATGCTAGCACCACTAAATTTAATTCGCTGACTTGGCTCCTTGAACTTTTAAAATGCAATTATTTTGTAAATGCGTAAAACAAATTTATAATTTCTAATTTATATTCATTAATGTAGTTTAGGTTTATACATTTCGATTTGTCCATCTTAGCTTAATTTTCGTTATTATATTAAAATTGATTTGGGTCGGCCTTGGATAGTTTCTTCAGGTCCAGTTTTTTCCTCAAACCAATTACAGTCACGCTAGTCTTTTTATTCATTATATAAGGTAATCAAATTTTTCCACGTTGAATTATGAATCTTGACGAAATCATTTCACCATATGCATTGATTTTCCTTTTGGGAAGCCATACTAATGGTGCAATCACGCGAGCCCTTTGAATTTTAAATGTCAACTCCCTGGGATTTGAATATATCGATTCAATAATGGCAATGTTGCCCCTAGTAACTACCATCTTCGCCCCCAGTTCTGACCGTTCTTAGAATTTACGACCGAACCCACACCTTCTCACAAATGTGGGGGATGTGATAAGTCGTCTAGTGACTTGGGCAAACAGAAGATAGCGACATGTGAGAAGGGACAGTCAGTCTAGCGGCTGGTATCTAGTATCTAGCATCTAGTCTGGCTGTTTATCAGTCTCGTTATCGCGATGGACCTGTGGAAAATGCTGCAGGCCCATGTTTGGAGACACTCTCCCGACTTGACAGATTGCTGCATATGATTTATGTCCACAACGGGAACTCGACTGTTTAGTTAGCACTGGACTAATATTTGCCTAAAGTTAGATTAAGTTTATTGACTGGAAAAATCTAAAATGCGCTTTAAGCCAAATAAAATCGTTGCATGCCACTTGACCCGATTTGCCATATACGCATCTTAGCCCGGCTCATCCATCCGTCGATCAATCTCATCCATCAATCATGTGTCAGCGCTGCAATTGCCCGTAATTGATGAGCTCCTCCAACTTAAATAAACATGTGTATTGCATTTCAGACGGAGCAAATAAGACGAGCCAACCGCCTCTTCGCCTCGGACAGCTTGTTCTTGCGTCAGTTCCTGCTGGTGCCCGTGGAGAAGAACTCGCCGTACTATCCCCAGGTGCCTGGGGATCCGATAACCGTCTTCGATGCCGTGCTGGCCACGCCGCCTGGCACTCCCGGATGCCAATGGCCAGCGGGAGGCGCACAACAATGCCAATAATCTGAGCCAGAGCAACAGTTTTATAAAGAGCAACGACATCAGCAGCAGTAGCAGCAGCAGCAGCAGTGGGAGCAGCAGCAGCTGCAACACAAGTGGCTCCGGTCCAAGTTCCGGAACACCGCGATCCGGCGGCAACCAACAGCAGCAGCCCCCACAGCGGCCGTACTCCATTGCCGGGGAGTTGTTGGTGGTGCAGGCCGGAGACGAGGATCCAGAAATGATGCACGGCCACGGTGGATGCAGCGGCAAGCAGAGCAAGAGCTTGGACTCGGTGGCCGCGATGACGCCCGAGGAGGAGAACCGGAAATGCATGAACGACTTCCTCAACAAGATCGACAACACTATATCCGAGTCGCGCAAATATGTGGAACGCTCTAAGGAGTAAGTATTCCCATGAGAATGCAAATTATTGTAAAAGAGATGTGAGGCATATGATATTCTTATTTTATTCACTCATCTATTTATTAATAAGTTTACAAATTTAAAAATGTTCTTTGTTTTCTGATAAACGTTGAGGTTTCCAATCCATTGGTGTGTGAAATTGTTTTTTTGTTGGTATTAATAATTAACTCGTCAGTCATCATTAAGTACCACTTAGTTGTCAGTTCTGCTTTTATATTATTCTCTCCAATCAATCAATTTTAAAGAGTTTTTTTTAACCATTTGAAAATGAAGTTAAAAACATTAGCCATCAAGTCTTTTTATGTGTGCTATTATTTTGTCCAATATTGTCAGATAAGAAATTTAAGCGTTTAGTTGGCTTGTATAATTGCAACAAATCAATGTAAAAAGTACAACAATATATTTACTATATACTTTGATTAAACAACAGATTACTAGTTTTACTAATCTATTATTTTAATCTTTCCATCCAGCCTGGTCAGCAGTCAGAGTGACGCGGATATCTGCATCAGCGCCAGTGCCGACGTTTTTCCGCAGCGCCGCCATCCGCTGAACAACTCATACAAGACCAACAACAACGACCGTCCGCCGCAGTATCAGCGGCACAGTTCGACGGGCAGTGGGAACTCCTCGGATACCGCTCACCTGCTAAATACTACGCAGACGAGGCGTGTCCAGAACTCGTTGAAGCGACTGGAGAAGCAGCAGGACGACTTCTTCGAGTTGTAGCATTCGTCTGCTGGTCGAAATCTAGCCTAATTACGCTGAGAGTTAATTTTACAAATCGTTTTTAATTGCCGCGCATCGGAGGACTAGACTACGACGACGTATGTCAGCATGTTACATCACACAGAATGCCGCACTCTAAATGTAATATAAATAATGATATCTATCGACACATATGCGCGATACCCTTTACCTATACGATTAAACATAAATGTAACTGAGCTAAAACCTAAACTATAAACCTAAACTAAGCGTTGCACTATGTAAACCTGTAGTACGATGACAAGGCAGTTCTGTTCCCGTTTTAGATCTTGTGTCAGCCCTGTGTAATTGCCGCCAATTTGCTTGCAAGATCCGATTTGATCTAATCCGATCCGATCCGGAAGCCTTCTGTCCTCCTGTCCACCCCTCCTGCCCCATTATGTTTACTTTTTGTATGACTCTAGCTTTAATCACACTGTGTATAATTTAGTTATGAGAATTATTAATGTTAATTGTATATAGTCGCCAGCAACAAAACAATCTACTGGACTGCTCTGACCGCAAACACGAAATTGGCCAAATGTTGACGTGTAATTTTAATTTATTCTTTAGCTTTCCAAAGTATTAAAAACCGCTACTGAAAATAAATCCTGTTCTATATAAAACTATAACCTCAATTGTTAAACATCCACCATTAAAAAAATATATATCCCAGAAACCCCAAAATCGAACTGCACTCATATCGAGCCAAGTCATGTTGTACGTGAGAATGTTTTATAAAAATAAAGTGAGAATTGTGTTGGATCAAATTGAGTGTCTTAATGAGGTGATGAAGCGCAGGAATTTCCACAAGGCGAAGCATGCGCAAACCAGGGGTTATAACAGTCGAACTTTAATAAATAATACTGCCCGAATTCCATTACCACGTATATTTAATGGCTGAGGGTTGGTCAAGTCATAGAGGTCCTACTGTTCGGTTGCCAGGACAACTTAGCAGGGCAAACAAACAAAGCCTCAAAGTTATTAAGCAACATTTTGTTCTGAATAAATATACGAAAATGTCGGACAAAGATCTGGATGCCATTATCCTGGTGACCCAACAGGTTGTGGGTAAATACATAAAGAAACCACCACTTACAGAGAAGCTGCTGAAGAAACCCCCATTCCGGTTCCTTATGGATGTTTTTAATAACGTAAGTGGTTCACCTTGGCCCATTCGCCATTCAAAAACCCAAATGAGACTTCGTTTCGTGCAGTTTATCAAGCAAACTGGCAAGTTTGAGGGATTATATACACCGGAGGAGCAGACTTTTGAGAACATAGTTAGTCGGGAGGATAAGATACGATTCCTGCAGAAAATGATCGATGCAATCAGTAGGTTTTGTTTGCAAGGGGAATCCTTGGATTACAGTCTGTTTGTTTTCCCATAGAGCTAAGCACTAAAATGGATCTGAAAGTGCGAACTTCAAAAATAGTTGCTGGCCAGGAGCCGGAGCTTACCAATGAGCTCCTCCAGGCGATGGCCAGTGTGGCGGAGAAGAATTTGAAGTGGGACAGCGTTGTTGACCAGGTGGTAATTGCCCATAGCAAAACACCAATTGCCATAACAAAACCCTCTAAGGAATCTAAAAGCTCGAGCAAGAATCCCTCACCCGCTGGGAAAGATGAGGATCCAAAGCGCCGCAAAGATAAGCGCATATCGCCCCAGGAGCAAAAGGTGCGCAAGGCCACCGAACCGGTATCCCGATCGTCGCCCAATGAGAAGGATAAGACATCCCAGAAGAAGTCAAAGGTGCCCAAGGATGACTCTAAATTAAGTCGGCAGAATTCCAAGCAAAAGAGTCCTTCACCTGTTAAACTAAAGTCTAAAACTAAGCTGCAGTTTTCCACAGAAAGCGACAACCCTAGCATGTCCATGTCGCCAGTGCCCGGAGGAGTAGCCAAGCAGGCAGCTCCTGAAACTGTTACGGCTAATCCAGCGCCGGAATCGGTGAAAGTAAATATAAGAAAAATACATGTTTCATAAAAATCTATAATTTTTTGTATAATTAAACAGACATCGCCTTCAAAACCCAAGGAACCATCAATGGAACCTTTTCAGGAAACATCTACGGCTCCATTGGCTCCTCCAACTGAGCCAGAGAGTCGCAAATCCTCCGGCAGGAGTCGCCGCTCTAGTGGCAGTCACAGGCAACCAGAACCGAACCCCACTGAGAACCAATCCCAGCCAGCGGTGCAGCCGTCGGAAACTAATTCCCCAGTGGATTCTGGTATCAACGGCGAGGCGAAACGGGAAATTCCCATCTCCAGGGAAAACTCGAAGGAATCAAATCAACGGCCTAGGACCTCACTTAGACCCCCATCCGCTCGACCGGCATCCGCACGTCCTGGAGCTCCACGACGCCGGAATGTGGAAATCGTACTTCAACCAAACGATCAGGTCAAGATGTCTGGAATTAATGTTAAACTAGAAACATTTGGGGATCTCGACGATGATGGGGAGAACCTGGTGATCATAGAAGATGCCAACTCACATGACATTGTTGAAGGTGTTGGAGCAGAAGAACCTGCTCTGGAGGGTCAGCTAGATGCCCAGGGTCGATTGGTTCAGCAGATCTTGGAAACCCAAAAGGAATTGGTTCAACAAAATGCAGAGATTGAGCCTCCACAAAGTCAAGCAGCTCGGCAGAGCTCCGCTCGTCAGGTGAACGACCTGCGCGATGCTATCCAAAGTCTTACGAAGTCAGTTAATCCACTGGGCAAACTGCTGGACTTTATACCCGAGGACATCGATGCCATGCAACTGGAGCTCACTATGTGGCGTGATACCTACACCCAAGCCTCCATGGAGCTAAAACGGGAGCAAAGTCTCACTGCATCCGCCACGGAACCCATGAAGCACCAGCTGCAGCAAATCGAGGCCAGCATCGCCGAGTATCGAGAGCTTGTCGACGAAAGTCGCAACAAGATCCTGCAGAACAACGCCCGCATCCTTAAAATGATGAGTGAACAGTAAGCGCTAAGATGAGTGCCTCGGAGTACCCTTAAAAACAATTATTAGAATTTGATTTCCTTATGAAATTGAAGAGATTTGTAGATTTGTGTTTTCTATATTTAATAAGAGTTTTATAAAAATAGCCTGGCATTTATTGCTTGGGTACACTTTTAAATTCAAAATATATATATAAATGTATATAATAATATCAAAATATCTTTGATATGACATTTGTTGGTTTTTTGTTTTTGGGTGATTTGTAAATGTATTATCATTTCTGGGCAATTAAATCGAACAATTCAATAACAGACAGTAAGTTTCTTTTATAAGGTCACTTGGTGTTTGAACCGAAACCGAAGTTCTTAAAACTAGTTTTTTTTTAAATAAAATCGAGTCAAATTTTTAACTCGAATTAAATAAACAAATTTCCTCCAAACTTATGGACAACTTGCTTAAATTGTAAACATTGTGCGATTCCTATTAAATTTTTCCCAAACTCTATTGAAAAACATGCCTAGTTTATAATAACATGCAAATCACACAATGCATTTAAGATTGACAAGTCAAACCTTTTCTTCTTCGTTTTCTGCTGGGATCGTTTTTTTCTTATCTTCTGTGATCAACTCCTTTTCAGTTTTCGCAGTGGCTGTCTCATTTTCTGATTTCGATAGGACCGTTTCTTTTTCAGCATCGCCTGTTATTGTCTCCGCTTCATCATCCTCTGTGATAGACTCCTTATCGTCCCTTTTATCCTTGCCAAACCCTACATCCTCCGAGTCCTCATCTCCCAGCACATATTCGATGACGTCGTCGATGGGGAAATTGTTGAGGAGCGACTTGATAGAATCGTTATGAATGACCACGGTAAAGAGCAGTTTGCAATACTCTCGCATTCGGCTGCCATAGTCCAGTTCAGCGTAATTTTCAGTACCTTTGGTCAAATCGTGACCACAGTTCTCGATCACCTTGCAGAGCACCATTTCCTCGGCGGCATTTGGCCAGCCGTATTTCTTCAAGATGGGTGGATCCACCAGCATGTCAATTAGCTTTCCCACGTTCTCCTTGAGTCGTAGGTCTTCCTCGGTTAGGATTTCACCGACGACATCTTCCTCGCTCGAGGCTTCCTCCAGATTATCAGCAATAGCAGCCGCCAAACTGGCGGCCAGTGATTTGCGCTGCTCCTTTTTGACCACCGGCGAGACCTTCGCCTCATCCTTTTTGCCCTCAGGCTTTACTGCAGCTTCATCCGTCAGCTGCTCTCCCTCGATGGCCCCGTCCAAAGGCAGAATTGTGTATGTTTCGTTCTCCAGCGTAATGGTTTGGGCAGTGCCATCGCCCTCGTCCACCAAGAATTCCCGGACCACCACGCCATTTCCATCTGTTTGACTGGAAATCAACGATCCCGCCGATGTATTCAGCGCCACCGGTACAACCTCCTCCACTCCTATTCCAGACAGTTTCGCCTTCTTTGCGCGCTTCGGAGTCTGAGGATCAACGCCGAAAATGTCATCCGGATCGCACTCGTGCACGGTGCGAATGTGCCTTCGAAGGGTTTCGCTGCTGTCGAAATTCTTATCGCAAATGGCGCAATCTGTTCGCTCCATAATTTTGTTGGTCGAGCGCTTAACCCGTTGTTGTTTCGCTGCACATGAAAGGATCAAGATAAATTTCATGTATCTCTATAATCGGTCTTAACTTACGGCAGTGTTTTCCCTCGTCCATGTGCTCCTTGAGAAGGGCCGTCGTGCGAAAGGTACGTTTGCATTCGGTGCAGGAAAAGACGGGACGCTTTGTGCGCGAGTGTTCCTTCACATGGCGCTCGAGTCTGCGGGAAAAACAATGCGGTATGTTAATGAAAATTGATAAACATAAATCTCTCACCATTATCACTTACTGTTTCACTGTTTTGAATTTTTCCTCACACTGATCGCAGGCAAAGGGGCGAATATGGGTCTTGGAATGGGTGCGCAGCTGGGTGGCCTGGATGAAGCTTTTGCCACACTCTTCACACTTGTGTGGACGCTCTCCAGTGTGACGCTTCATATGTCGATTGAGCACTTCCTTGACGGCAAAGGCTTGGTTGCACTAAAAATTAAGATTATATTAGATTAAACTCTTCTAACTAGAATAACAAATGTTCGCAAATAATGAGCTTCTTGACTTACCACAGTGCAACTGTAGGGTTTCTCGCCAGTGTGATAGCGCCGATGCTTTTTAAGGGCCACCAAAGCGGAGAACTTCTTGTCGCAAAGATCACAATCGAAGGGTTTCTCTCCAGTATGGGTGCGTATATGAATGCTGCGAGATTATAAAACATTTTACGTAAAGAACTATCAAACAAATACAAAACTCACTTGAGCGTGGACAGACTGTAGAAACAATTCTTGCACGTGTGACACATATACTCCGGCTTCTTTACCACCTGCGTGCCCAGGTGCTGCTTGAGATGCGATCGCAGGTTGTCCAGGCGATAGAAGACGCGATCGCATACCTTACAGCTCATAGTATCGGTCTCGTTTGACGAGCACGAGGAGTACTTCTGATGGCGCTTCAGGTGGTAGGAGCGCGTAAAGTCCTTGCCGCAGATCTTGCAGGCGTACGGTTTGCCACGCGACTTGTGCTGCTCCTCATGCAGCGTAAGCAAGGCCTCACTGCGCAGGTTGGCGTTGCAGATGGAGCATGGGAAATCGCTGAACTCAGAGTGAGTAATAAAGATGTGACGTTCGTAGCTGGTCTGCGTCTTAAACGACTTTGGACAGTCTGGACAGTTGATGTGGCCCAGCTGAAAACCGAAGCAAGATTTTAAGAACCGTTTTATTTATTAGATCTTTTTTCAAACTCACATGAAAGGTGTCGTAGCTTTCGCTGCAGCAAAAGCAGATATCCTTCTTCTCCATCACCACGGCATCCTTTTCGATCTTTTCCAGGTTCTTAAGCATGTCCGCTTTGCGCAGATGATAACCACTGTCGTAGCGACAGAACTCCAAATGCTTCTTCAGACTCTGAACCCGTCGAAAGGTCTTGTAGCACTTGCCGCACACGTGCTCCACGATCTCCTTAATCTTTCCTACGTGGGTGGAGATTCCCTTGGAATCCTCCCCATCCTCGTCGTCATCTTCTTCGTCCTCGTCACCCTCGGTCACGACGATCTCCTGACCATTGGTTTCCTCAATTCTTCCTGGCACCACTTCCTCATCTTCGGCCAAAATAAAAGCAATGGTATCCTCATCTTCCTCGGTCGCCGTCGTGACCACCTTGCTGTTTTCGGTTTTTACAGCCTGAAGTACATAGTGATCCATTTTTTTCCGTTTACTAGGCGAAGTCTTGATTTTGGCAGTTTCCACAGCCGTTGCGGTGGCGCTGGGAGCCCTTTTATCATTTAAAATCTTGACGGTGGAGGCGGCTGCAGTTGTGCTCTTCGTGGAGCCTCTTTTTTCCGCCTTTGGAGTGGCCAGTATTTCCTCATTGAGTATTTTGATGCGTGATCCCGTGAGGCTTCCGCGTTTATCCTGCTTTGTTGGAAGGGTTTTAGATGTGGTGATCGTGGCCTCAGGATCGGCTCCTGCTCCAACGTCGTTCAAGAGCTTCATCCTGGTCGCAGGACGCCTTTCCTTGGGTGGCGAAACATTCTCCACGCCCAGAATCTTGACCTTCTTTTCCTTGCCCTCCTTGGAGGCGCTCATCTTGCAATTCACAGCCTGAAATTGGGATATAATCGAAATGATTGAGGAATATTTCCAGGATCAATTATCCCCGGTTTTAGCCTACTTTTAGGCACGTGATCTATTTAAAACCAAATTTTGCCAGCGTCACCAACACACGCCCAAAAGAAGCAAAGAAAAAATGGCGGCTCTGTATGATCGATCGAGAGAGCGTGACTGAGACAGCACTAAAGTCGCCCTGACGCACAGAAAACGCAACAAGTTTTCTTCTTAAATAAAATTGTATTCAAAGGGGTTGAAAATAATTCTAATACACAGTGAAATCCGTTGCATACTTTTCAAATATTTCATGTTTTTTGTACAGTTAAAGGATAAAGTGATGGCAAATGGTTATTTTTCTAGTTAGCCTTGCAATTCTTCTCTCCGCAATGAAAGAAAGTCACAGTGATCGGCACAAAAAAAAAGGGAAATCTCTAAGTCACTGGCTATTTTTCTATTGTCTCCACTCTTTTGTATATACAAATAATGTGTTCTTCACAGGATTTCGATCTTAAAGTCGATAAACAATCACAATTTACCTAATTCTATGCTTTAAATTCCAACACGACGACAAGCGACTGTGTATAAAAAGGCAAGGCAGTGTGGCCGACCGATCACCCATTAAAAATACCAGTGAACTTGAAAAATATACTAAAGTATTAAAGTATATACGGAATATACCATAAATTAACCCATTCTCTCGTTTTTTAATTTTCTTTTTATTTTTTTTGTAAACGGCGCCGCCAATGATTTTTCCTATTTATTTTAAAATCAGATATTGAAAATAATAAAAATCAACTTTCCAGCGGTAATGACAATAGTTTTAAAATTATATTTTGGTATATTTTTTCTGAGTTTTATGGTATAGTTCGGCAGAATTGGAACGGTTACACTACCACTAATTTCCGCGTAAAAAGGTAAATAAGAAAGCCAAATAATGCTTTAAATGTAATAAATAGCAAAAATTAAAAGTTAATAGACACCATGACGACTGCCTTTGATGCTGCACACACGGAGGGACCGGGATTCGTGGGCATTCGCTTCTGCCAGGAATGCAACAACATGTTGTATCCCAAGGAGGACAAGGAGAATAAGATCCTGCTGTACGCCTGCCGGAATTGCGATTACAAACAGGAGGCGGATTCCAATTGCATATACGTGAACAAGATCATGCACGAAATCGACGAACTGACGCACATTGTGCCGGACGTGATATCGGATCCCACGTTGCCGCGCACGGAGGACCACGCCTGTCCCAAGTGCTCCCACCGGGAGGCCGTCTTCTTCCAGGCACAAACACGTCGCGCCGAAGAGGAGATGAGACTGTACTACGTCTGCACCAATCAGAACTGCACCCACCGATGGACAGAGTAGGTGCGGATATTGTGCCCACCGCCTGTAATTGTAGCCCTAAGTAATAAAACCAATATAAAGACACTTTGCAATCGTACATCTCATCTTATTTATTGAACAATAGTCGATTGCCGCTCAATGAAATACAACCACAGAGAAAGACAAATTTATATGATAGTAGTGATGATCACCTTGAGAATTTTACATATTATTTTGATTTGTGACAAATTTCTAGTACATTTCTATTTGATGTCAAAATAATAAGAAAAAGTATAGTAATTTATTGGACAGCAGTGAGATTTTAACCGGATCTTTTGTTACCAGAGGCAATAGCTACAAAATCTTACTTTATCGATAGACGAATTCATCCAATATCATTCTTAAATGAGGCATCCAATTTTAATCTTAAATTATAAAAAAATGTTAATTAAAATTAAAGCTGTGCATTTCAATTCGATATCGAGCTGATTTTTTCTGTGTACGACACCAGTAGCAGAAAAAACAATTTAAAGTAAATATCAGTTAAAACGATCATTCTAATGTGTGCCAATAAACTATAGAAAGCTCAGTTTTTTAAGCGAATCAAAATTTTGTTTTATTGTTTAAGTTTTGCTGGTTTTTTTCATGCGGAAACATTCATGTATAATAAAAAAGAAGTTTTTAAAGAGTTTAGCTGGTTTCGGCACATATTTAAGCGTAATAAACTTTAAAACCTGATTTCATATGTATGACGTTCATAAGGTATTGTTCCGAATTTCTACGATACATATTATAAAACCATTATTTTGTTATAAATCGCAGAGAGTTTGACAATTTTAAACATGAATTTCGAGTATTCTCGAGATAAAGTTGATTTACACGTTTCTGTTTTTGTTCAATACATTATTTCTTTACATTTAATTATTTTTTTCCTATACTTTATAAAAATTATTATATCATTTGCTACAAATATGCAGAGATTAAAACTGTAATAAAAAGGACAAAGGAATGAAACATATTTAAACACAAAAAAAAAGGTTTAATGTTCCTCAAAAACATTATTTTTATGATCATTTTTTGGAAAAATCGCACAAGCGATATCCACTGTAAATGTAACTGAGCGGGGAAATGAATCTCGCCGGAGCGCATGCGAAATTCCACAGTTCGCAACCCAGTGACAATTCTTCATATTTATCATTGTTCTGCTCTAATCGAAGCTGACAAACACAAAAAACAACCGAAAGCAGCGAAGAAATGATTGAACAAGTTTCTTGTGCGTATCAAGCGGCTGGCCATTTGAGTGGACTTGGCCCGATCCGGAGTCGTCGCTAAGTTTAGTCTGAGCTTAGAACTTGGTGCGACGTGTTGATCAAATCGCTGAAATGTGCTAGAGCTATCTCCGAATCGAATAAAAAATTCAGCAGTGCTATAAAAAAAAAATGTCAAAGCCAAGGTCGTCGGTGGGAACGGCGGGCAATGGGAATGGAATGGATCCGGAGCCCAAGCTCAACTACTTCCAGAAATTGTGGCGCTATCGCCACTATCTGGTCATCGAGCCCTTCTTCTTTTTCTACTTCATGGCCTCCGTGTTCAATGCGGTGGCTATGCAGAATTTCCCATTGGACAAGGCGTGTCGAGTGAATCTGGGATACAACAAGGTGGTCTGTGACACGATGCTGGACAAATCGGAGCTGGGCATCGAGTGCGATGATTTCGACTTTGAGAACACCACCCAGGGCGCCACTCCGGATCTGGCCGGCCTGGTGATCGGAGCCACTGGGTTCAACTTTACGGTCTGCAAGGCGGAACTCGAGGCCCAGATCCTTGCTGCAGATGTCTCCGGCAAACGTGCTCCGATGGGTAAAATTTTCACATATATCATATACATACATAACACGAGTCGTTCATTAAATATACGCGCTTGGGGTTTGGCATTAGCATTGCTTAAATTTCAGGTTTGTGCTTAAATTAAAACTCGAATTCTTTTCGCATCTCAACTCCTCTGCATATTAAATCTCGCCTACCCCTTGGGATTTATGTCCAAAAGCTAGGTGCACCGGAAAAAACAATTGAATATTATTTTAACAATGATTAAATGTATTGGCCAAATGTAGCTATTATAGGTTGATTATAATTACATATCAATGTAGCAATGTATACATATAAAAACGATCTTATATTTATTTATTTTAATGTAATTATTTAAATTTATGAACATTATAAGCTTTCAAGGCAGTTCAAAATTGTTAACAAAAAATCAAAAGACCAATGTACTTTAAAAATCTTCTTTATTTCTTGTATTTCTCCCTGTGTAAGTTTTTTTTAGGAAAAGAATCCGTGTATTTTGATGGATGTCGTCGGAAATTAGCGGTTATCCGAACATCTAATTACCTTCTTTAATTGATTCGCTCATGAGTTCTCTTTCGCCTTCTGATGGTGCTAACAAAAATTCCCCCATTATATTGTTGGGTGATTAATTTAGAGCCGCTTCCAAAGGCCTTAGCCTAGTGGCTGGATCGTGAATGTAATCGCTCCAAACCTGTTCCTTACATCGATGTGTTTTGAGTGACTTTCGTGGGTTCACTGCCATTGTCATGGCATTTTCATTCGAACCATAGATAATATTTTATATTCCCAATTTAGCAACAACGCCATCCGAAAATGTCATTTGCATAGAGATACGCGGAATTCCGGTTCTCTGCGCCAGAGAACATCTTCTTGTTTAATAACTTTAACAAACGCCAGGTTCATTAAAATGCATTGCATCAGAGATCGATAATTGAGACTTAAAATAATTAAAGCGTCATGTCATAAATTCCGTGTTGTAATTTTGTACTATAACTATTCAATGCCTGCTTTGGTTTGATTTCATTTTATTGTGATAACAAGTTCCAATAAAAACAAAAGTTGTTATCGTCAAACCTTTAAATTATTTTTAAGAACTTTCAATACTTAAACTGATTGTATAATTGGGAATAACAAACAATAGGACTTAAAGGTGGCTCATTAAGATGAACCAACATTTAAATACAATTATCATAGGTATAAATCAAGAAGATTAACTTTATGACCATAAAACTTTTAGGTGTTTATACTCCAGCTAATGTAGTGTTGAAGACTTAACTAGTGAAACCTTTTAAAATCACAATAAATATAATTAAATTAGTTAAATATAAAACATTATTTATATTTTAGCTTTGAACACAGATTGAGCAGTAATTACAAGTAGAAATTATTAATGAAATGTGAGCTTGCGTTTATTAAGCAGATTATTTTCAAGATCGAGTTATTTTTGTTTAATATATTTTAGCACGTCAAATCCAGTTTTATATTCTAAGCACTGCGTCGAAATGTGCCAAAAGTTATTACCTTGGCATATAGTAAATTATTCTAAATGTATTTAAACTCGGTTATTAATAAAACAAAATTGTATATATATTTCTGAACAGCTGCCATTTTCCCACTGATTGTGCTCCTATTCGCCGGAGGATGGGCAGATCGTTACAATAAACGTAAGCCCTGCATGATAATGCCAATCATCGGAGAGGCACTTTCCTTTACATGTAAGTAGTTTAACTTCGAGTAACTGATTCGTTCCTAATTTAATAAATATTGAACTGTTTTAGGTCAAATCATCTCGTCAATTTTCTTCGATTCGCTGCCCATGGAGTTTGGTGCTTACTGTGAGGCCATCGTTCCGGCACTTTTCGGTGGATTGACCTTCTGTCTGATGGCCATTTATAGTTACATCACCATTGCCACTCCCGAGGAGGACCGAGTTTTCCGCTTTGGCATCTTTGCTATGTTTGTCACTGGAGTTCCATTTATAGGTATTTTTAGTCGTCGAATTATGGTTTGAAAAGAAATTTAAATGTTTTTTTCATAGGTCAACCGATTAGTGGAGTTCTCTTCACCACTTTAGGCTATACATGTAAGTATCATTTGCTTGGGGCTGCTTAAAATTATGACCTAGCTAGCTTCAACATCTTCGTCAAAAACGTTTTAATAATTTCACTTTAGCTGTTACCTTTAAAATATAAAAGAAAGTTATCTATTAATAATAAGTTTTGTTTGCTCTCAGTTTGGTGCTTTTTCTATAAGCCAATAGAGTAGTTTATTTATTTCTTATAACATTGCCAAATTGTTACATAGTTTTGCCTGAGTACTGATTTCTTTTTAATCTCTCTTTTTAGGGTCCTTTGCCACAGCCATTGTGTTCCAGCTGATTGCGATATTTTACATTATTTTCTTCATAAAAGAGGTGAAGACAACACCCACAACTGCCACGAACGGCGCCCAGCCGAATGAGCCACCACCACTGCCCACCACCTTGCCACCAAAGCGGGGTACAGATAACATGGCCTACGAGACCACGAACATCGATGAACAGCAGGGAAACAAGAACGTTAACTTCCAGCTGACACCACATATGGAGCCCAAAGTGGAGGTGGTACCTCCGAAACGCTCCCTGTTGAAGGAACTGTTTGATCCCACCTTGGTTCTGGACTGCATCCGTTTTCCTTTGATCAAGCGACCAAACAACGGACGCATGCTGCTGATCCTCCTGCTGTGTGCCTACTTCCTGACCGTGGGACCCACTTCCGGGGAGAACGACTACTGGTACCGGTTCACCCTGAAAAAGCTCGCCTGGAATGGCAACGACTTCAGCATCTACCTGACCTTGTCCAGTGGTGCTGCCCTGGTGGGCACATTTATTGGAACCGCTATTCTGAGCAAGCTGCTCAAAGTCTCCGACTCCATGATCGGAATGCTCTCCGCTTTGTCCATTGTCTGCTCCCGTGTGCTTTTTGTGAGTTATTAAATGGGATATAGATTAAGGGCTTGGTCTAATTATGTCGTGATTTTGGCAGGCTTTCTCCACCACCACTACCTCATTTTACGTGGCTGGAGTGGTGGACATGTTCGTCAGTTTGCGAGTGATAGCCATCAAGACCATCGGTTCCAGCATCGTAGCAGGCGATGAGCTGAGTAAGTAAATTAAGGACTAATAAGGGTGTTTTATCTGTTATCATAAATGCCTATTTAAATAAGTAATAAATGTACAACTTTTTAAATACCTATACTTAGTAACATAACATGCAGATTTTTCACATTTTAATGGCATAACATTAAACTTGTTTCTTAACTGTTTAAAAGCTGCATTTACTCAAATTATTGTTTAATTTCAGGTAAGATGTACTCAATCTTTGGCATCAGTGAGCCAATTGCCCAGTTTATTTTCCCGCCCATCTTCAGTGAGATCTACAAAAGCACGGTTGACTCATTCCCAGGTGCCATTTGGCTGTTTGGCGAAATCTTCTATATTCCCAATGTGCTGGTCTTTGTGTAAGTATTTTAATATTAACTTTACCCCTGTTGGATTCAAATTAAACACTATTTTAAATCGTAGGGTGTGCTATTTCCTTCTGAAGCGTCGAAAGGCCAATGAGGAAAAGAGTGCCGTGGAGCTGGAGCAGAATGGAGCAAATGGTGCCAGTCGAGCAAATTTACCCGATAGCGAAATAACTAGTCTTTAATGTAATTAATGTCAGTCCGTGTTATATATTTTTTATATTTATAATATAAATTGTATATTTTTATATATTTATAAACAATGTTTATATTTTGTAAATAATTTTGCAAGAGATCTACATAAGTTAATGAACTTCCAGATGTGCTCTGAATTATAGGAGCTTAAAATCACTCCCACAGTATGCAGAAAATTTATAATAATTGTAAAGGTTGATAAGAACTTGAGTTTAATTCCTTGTTATTACCAATGCAATGAACTAGTCTATAACTTAATTAAAATCTTTACCTTTTGCTTGAAAATGAGTTTTTATTTCTATACATGCAAATGCTATTTTTGGTAAATCCCAGTAGAATCAATTACCTGGGGCAATGAAAAGGTGAGCCAACTCCGATTCGGACACTTCACTCCCTCCGGCAATGGGCGCAAATTACTTTTTTCGGCCAGGGTATTTTTAGTTTAAGCCTTTTTCTTCTGTCCCCCGCCTCTTGTTTTTTTCGTGGTGAAAGTGGTAGTTTTCCAATCAGCAAATGCATTCAGTTTGAGCAGCCAGCTGGCCCAATGTGGGCGGTGGCAGGGGCAGGGGGCGTGGCCATATGTGGGAGCTTGAAACAATTGGGTGCTAATAATCCCCGGTTAATCTGCGTAAGTGTGTGTTTCTGGGGGCATCGAAGCAAGGATTCTGGCTGAAAGACATCACGCATCCTTTGGCATCCATGTTTTACGGCCGAACACTCATATAAAAGCCCGGCGAGGAGCATCAAAATCTCAGACGCAGTTGTGGTTTGAACGCGAAAGGTGCCTATCCCAATCGAGTGTCCTGCAAACAGGACTAACTTCTGCAAAAATCATGTTGCGCCTCCTGCTGCTGCCACTATTCCTCTTTACCTTGTCCATGGCCTGCATGGGCCAGACCTTTCAGTACTCCCGCGGCTGGACAAATGGCAAAAGGGCTCTGAGTCCTGGATCACCGCTCCTGGCAAACGGCCACTTCCATCGAAGCAACGAGCTGGGATTCACGGATCTGTACGATCTGCAGGATTGGAGCAGCGAGCGTAGACTGGAGCGGTAAGCTTTATATAGGTCAAATAAAACTATCACCAACACCTTGTATAAATACTTTTTTAATCTTTGTATAAACCAAATGATTTGCTAATTTAAAAGTTACATTTTCAAACAATTTAAATTCAAATATATGCTATTTTTATCTATTCAAGATAAATAGCCCTAACTAAAGTATTAATTCATTGTTTTTTAAAGTTCTAAAGTTTAAAAGTTTTCAATACATCTAAACTTTGTTAATGTAAAGGGACTCTCAAGTAATTTTTAAGCCAGCAGAATCTTACATTAAAAAGAGTTTGTTAAGAGTTTGTAATAGCTACATTTGATATTTAACATAAAAATATCGATTACAAAATTATTAAAGAAAATTGTTGTATTTTTCTCTTAGGTGTCTGTCGCAACTCCAGCGTTCATTGATCAGTCGAAATTGTGCCCCGGGAGCGGACTTTAATGCCAACCGAGCTGATGCGGAACCTGAGAGCAACCCTCATCCCAGACTAAACAACTTAAATAATGAAAATGTTTTATACTCAAATGCCAATATCCCGAATAGACATCGCCAGTCAAACGAACTGCTTGATGAGCTGAGTGCAACTGGTGGAGCTTCTGCCGAACCCAATTTGTTCGGAAAACATTAGATATGATATTTGGAGTCTCAAATGAGAAAACTATAGTTAAACTAGCAAAAAATGCTACAAAAATGTAAAAAAAAATTGTTTTAAATGTTAAATTAAACGGAGGCTTTTATGAATATCTTAAATGTCTTTAATTAATAGCCAGTACTTGTTAAGACAACGAACTAAACTATGAAAACAGAGAAAACAGTCATTGATTAATATGATCCAAATACATTTTATTTACATATTAATATGATATGTTTTCTTTGGCTATGGATTTAGTTTTTTCTTTCTGCCGAATTGTTTTTGGGTGATTGTTGGATACAAATATTCATTAAATCACAAATCATTAACTGCACCAAGAATCAGCAAAGTTTGAAGTGATTTTTAAACCTTGTTATGTTAAACTAATGAATAAAAAAGTACATTATCTACAGTTTAATAAGGAAACAAAGAATATTGGCACAATATAAAATTATGTTGTAAATGTAGAATAAATTATAGAATTACAAAACATTATTTTTTTTAAATCTCGGAAAGTAAAATTGAAGTGTAATTTGAATACCATTATCAGAGAAAACTAAATGTGGTTAACAAAGTAAATTAAAATAATTTTAGTGCATTTTTTCTAACGGTAAAATTACTCCAAGCTAAATACGATTTGAAAATGTCTACGTACTGTTCAACACTGGCAATATACCAAAACCTTCCACAAATATACTAAATTTAGTATAAATTTAGTTTCACAATCGATAGTATCGACAGGGCATCGCTTCTGGGCCACCACTAGTACCGACGCAAATCAAGGAAGAACCAAAAAGTTTGCGGAAAAGTGCAACAATTAATTTCCCCCGCCACCGAAATGCATATGCATCCAATTAAAATGCACTGCGTATGACGACAGTTTTCCGATCGAGGTGAATTCCGGGTATTTTCAATAATTTCTTGCCTTCCTCTTTCGCTTGCTTCGCACAACACAACAACAACAATAACGACGGGCGACGTTTTTTTCAGTGGCGAAAACTGTACACAAGAGGGGCGAGAAGAGGAGAAAAGTGCAAAGAAAGAAAGAGAAAAAAAACACACATGTAATGTGCAAATGTTTTATGAGTTCTACGTTTTTTTGCTTGTGATTTCAGCTAACTGCAGTTTGGTTTTTCCTCGTGTGCGTGTGCGAGTGGGAAAAACGCGTGTCCAGGAAAAACGCGCCAACGAGACCAAGATTACTACCGCCCACTAACTGCGCCCGCCCATCGATCACGCGCGCCTATTTTCCACTATTCTTAAATGATAATGGTGCGCAGACGACAACGGCCCGCCAAGGAACCCACTTCCTCCTCCGGCGGCGCCTCATCGGGATCAGGACTTCCGGTCGACCAAACGTTGCCCCTGAATGTGGCGGGAAATCTGCTGGAAGATCAGTATTTTGCCAGCCCGAAGCGGAAAGACTGCCGACTGATGAAGGTCAACGAAAATGGACAGCTGCCGGAAACCACAATGGCCCACAAAGGCCACCACAAAGACAACAAAGCGGGTCGCACAATAGGTATGTATTTTTTTTTTGAGGTTATCTTCTGTAGCTAAAACCCCTTGTTTTCTCTGTTTTGTAGGGGTACCTTTAGCCACCCGCTCGCAAACGCGCACCATTGAGAACTTTTTTAAAGCCAATGCTGCCGTCAAGGATGCCCAAAAGACAATACCCACAGAGGAACAGGAGCTAGAATTGCAGAATGATCAGCTAAATCTGCAGGGCGAGCAGTTAAACCTAGAGGACGAGGAGCTAAATCTGCAGGATGAGCAGCTTCAACATACGGTTGAACACCTGCCCTTTGCAGATGAAGAAGATGCTAAGGCAGAGCAAAAACTAATGGACGAGGAACTGCAGCAGGTGGTGGAGGAGCTGCTGTTCGATGGCAGCTCCAGGGCCTCCTCAGACTCGCCCTGTTATCGCCATGAAATGGAAGCGATGCAGGAGATCCCGGAAATCCCTCAAATCCCCCACATCAAAGAGATCAGCGAGCCCCACGAAGGACTGGGCTCCATGGCCGACTTCCAGACACATCGCTCCGCCCTGAGGGACAGTCATAGTTCCACGCACAGCAGCAGCACCGACAACATCTTCTTGCAGGAGCCCGTGCTGACCCTGGACATCGACCGCACGCCCACCAAAGCCTCCAGCATAAAGATCAATCGGAGTTTTGAACTAGCGGGCGCCGTATTCTCATCTCCCCCATCGGTGCTAAATGCCTGCCTTAATGGGCGCTTTAATCAAATAGTAAGCCTGAATGGTCTTAAGGAACCGCTGGCTGGGCCGAATTTCGATTTGGATCAGCACGACAGCAGCTCCTGTGACAGTGGCGTGGCCTGCGGCCTCACTGCCAACACAGAATCGCCAGCAGGAGCAGCTAGACGCCGGAAGCCAGCCACTCCGCATCGTATACTGTGCCCCTCACCCATCAAGACGGGTCTGAAGGTCACCGGAGGAATTTGCAAGGGCGGATCCACAGATCCGCTGTCGCCACGCAAGTCGCCAAGGAAATTGCCCGCCACCACAGCGGCGGTGGCCGCCTGCAAGTCGCGCCGAAGACTGAACCAGCCAAAGCCACAAGCGCCTTACCAGCCACAACCACAGCTACAGAAACCACAGCCACAACAGCAGCAGCAGGATGATATCGTAGTGGTGCTAGACGACGACGATGATGAGGAGGAGGACGAGGACGATGTACATGCCCTGCTCAAAGCTGCCGAAGAGCGGGAGAACCAGAACAAAGCACCAGCCACAGCCAACAGCAACAAAGCGAGCATGAAAACCATGCTCAAGCCAGCGCCCGTAAAATCAAAGACCAAAAGCAAGGGCTCATCAAAGGGCCAACCGCCGCTGCCCTTGGCGGCCACCAATGGCAATCGTGAGATGACAGACTTCTTCCCGGTGCGAAGGAGCGTACGCAAGACGAAGACAGCTGTCAAGGAGGAATGGATGAGGAGTTTGGAACAGGCGGTCCTCGAGGAGCGTTGCGAGGGCCTCCAAGTCCGCCACTTTATGGGCAAGGGAAGAGGAGTAGTCGCCGAGCGGCCCTTTAAACGGAACGAGTTTGTGGTCGAATATGTTGGAGATCTCATCTCCATCAATGAGGCCGCCGATCGGGAGAAACGCTATGCGCTAGACGAGAATGCTGGGTGCTATATGTACTACTTCAAGCACAAGACCCAGCAGTACTGCATCGATGCCACCGTTGACACCGGCAAGCTAGGACGTCTTATCAATCACTCGCGAAACGGCAACCTTATGACCAAGGTGGTACTCATCAAGCAGCGTCCGCATCTCGTGCTCCTGGCTAAGGATGATATCGAGCCGGGCGAGGAACTGACCTACGATTATGGGGATCGCTCCAAGGAGTCGCTGCTGCACCATCCTTGGTTGGCCTTTTGAGGAAGAGCTTTCCAGGAGCTCGCGAAAGGGGATGCGGTTCAGCCTTAAAACAAAGACTATTTACCATGTTCGAGGCATACAATCTTTAAAATAAGACCAGGGCTAAACTGGTTTTTGGCTCGAGGGATTCCTTCTTAGCTTTTATACGTAGATTGCCACGCCTTGAATCATAACAAAATTGTTTTTAGCCCTGTTCCCATTGCAATAATTTGTCGGAATTGGATTTACTTAATAATTTCCGTTATTCTTGGTACGACCAATTTAATCAATTTTAATTCCGGCAATTTAAATCAGAGTGGAACAAAGAACGCGGCCTGTTTTGGGCATCCCCGAGCTTAGATCTTATTTGAGGAAAAGTATGTAAACTGTTAGTTCAAAATATCATAACGGATAGCGGCACCCACACACCCCTCACTATACGGTGGCTCTGGCCAGGGAAGGATAGTAATCAATGTAAATTCTAACAAGTTTGCCTCAGAAATTGGTCTAATGTCAATTTCGGTCTTTTCCGTTTCCTAAAGACGTTTCAAAATAAGATGCAACTTCCCTGGGTTCATTAAAATAATCGAAATTAATTAATAAGAACAAAATCATCAAAAAGACCTAGACTTTAAAGATTGTAAATTGATATTAGACCCATGTTCCCAAAAGTAAAATGCCTTAGAATTGTACGATTATGATTCACCCCCAAGATTCCTTGACCCACCCGTGCCCCACACACTCATGAGCATAATTATTTGGATTTGTTAGCGTTTCATTATGTTAAAGCAAGGCTAAAGTTAAGGAGAGATAATAATAATAATTAAAAACAACGCGCTTAAGCATTAAGGCATCTTAAGATAATTGAATGAAAAAGAAAAACTGTTGACCATTTAGAGAGATGATGATGATTTTCATGAAAATGTTAATGAAGCCACACATTCACATTGATAAAAATCGATCGAACACTATTTATAGATATTTATATTAGATACATGTGTAATTTCTAACTATTACGTACTATTTACTGCCATAGAGCTATACATCCCCTCGCACCTGCCCCAAACCCCTAGGAACTGACACGAAATCGTTGATTTAAATTATAGACACACTCATTAATTCACGAGGCTTCTCCAGGAGAGTAGTGGACTGCTGGACACCTAGTGCTTCAATTTACGAATAATCTCTCTACTCACACGCAGGTTTCAATCACACACTCACTCGTAAACCCATATTTTATACATACTTATTGATAGATACCCTCGCCCCCGTCCCAGAAATCCGGCTTCTTTATTTTAGCGACAGAAAGTTCAATTTTTGTGTTGTCCCACCCCTTACCCAGATATATGTATTTTAATGAATGCTCCAATATTGATGGATTTAGTTTTCAAATAGGTTTATTTTTATCTGCGCATATCTTTTAATTATACAATATGGTAAATATATTTGAATATGTTCTAGTACATAGTTAATTCATTTATTCAAATCAAGCAGCAACCATCTATAATCATGTTCTTGTTTTTACCTTTTTTCATTGACTTAGCAAAATAAAACAAAACAAATGGAAATCTATTTGTAATTTACATTTAAGTCTAAAAACATATGATTACATCAAACACTTAGTTTAAGTTGATAATTGTTTATAATTTTCAGGCACACACGCAACACACACACACATTCAACTTAAAGTGCGTAACATAAAGTAAAATAAATAAATGAAAACACATTAACACGAAAAAACAATAATCAAGAACTGGAGCGGATTGGGTTTCGTTTTCCAGCGATTTTCTGGATTCTGGCTTATTTACACTTGAAATGCACGGAAGTTTTTCTATCAACTGACAAAACCTTAAAAATGTACAACGTTAACTATGTTTGCTTGGTTAGATCTGTTTTTTTTTTGTTGGTCTAAGTAAGTTTTCTTAAGTTTTTTAGTTTTTAAGTTTTCTTCAATATGGTAGCCGCATTCGCTTTTGAGTATTCTTTGAGGGTGTTACAAAGGGGAAGTTCGTCAGTGGAGTGCTTTCTAGCTTTCAGTCCTCAGATTGGTGGAGTATTCTGACTTTGCTAGCCAATGTTTGGTGCGGATTTTGGGTTTTTTTCCCGAGTGGAAAAAAATAAGTAAAGTTTGAAAATGTTGGCCACAAAGCTGCGTTTAGAGACCACTTACAGACGTATCAGAATACATGACATTTATCACTGTTGACTTGGCCAAGTAAGATCTTCAGAAATACTCTTATAGAGGGGAATCTGAAAAATTGTATGATTTAACTTTAAAATAGTGATTAAACAAACTTATGTTTTTCACATAATAAAGATTTTATTTATTTCAATATGCAAAATGTAACGTTAATTTTTGTGATTTACTGATAAGTCAGACATGGGTTTTTCATTTCTCTGATTAATCAATGAATTTAAAACTAAATGTGAACTATTGAAAATGATAACCTAGCTGTTTATTTTGTATGTATTGATATGATTAAGTACTAATTATTCACTTAAAAAAAGATGAATCACACAAAATAAGACAATTTAAATTGGTTGGGTGATACAATTCAAGAGTTAAGAGAAAAAAGGATTTTCATAATTTTCATATTCAGGTCTTATTGAATTCAATTCATTTTCTAAGCCCTGGAAACTTAACTAGAAACCGCAGATAGAATATCAACCGAGAAACAGTAGCGCATAATCATTGGAATATCCCAGTTCAAAAGGTTTCCCTGACAGCAACATAAAAGAACCGATCCAAAGTCGGTCTTACTCACTACCATGCCATGCGATTCGATTGCTTCTCTGTACCATTTCCCTCTTATCTTAAAGCCGTATAGCCTGGCTCTGCTCTTCTACTTTGATCTCGAAACGATCAGTTTTGTTTTGGATCTGAAATCAAGCAGATCGTCGGCACGGAGGAAAAAATTTATTTAAATCAGCACCAGATAAGAAAAATGGCGAGCAAAGGCAGTGAGTTGTGATCACTCCTCGTCCTTACTTAAAGAACTTATCTTATGATTCCTCTTCCAGATATCCTGCTACTATTAATGGGTCACCTTCTGGTTGCCCACACCTTTGCGGAGGTGAACCTCAGTAGTTCTCCAGGCACCTTCAGCTACATGGACCGCTTCAGTGCCAAACTCTTCCAGAAAATCGCGAAGTCGAACCAGGGTAACGTCGTCATCTCCCCCCTCTCCGTGCACGCCCTGCTGGGCATGATCTATGCAGCATCGGCTGGCCAGACTTTGCGAGAGCTGCAGCAAGTCGGGGAGTTCGGCAAGAGACACACTGTGGCCCTGGACTTCCAGCGGCTGGTCAAGGTCAAGGATGATCAGCAGGGTGCCGAGCTGGCAATAGCGATGAGGGTTTACTACAACCAGCAGCTGGCTGGCATCAATCCCAGATATGAGGAGTTTGCCAAGAACTACTATAACGCCAGCACTGTGCCCGTGGACATGAGCAACGGCGAGGAAACGGCCAACAAGATCAACGCCTGGGTGGCGGACAGCACTCGGAACAAGATCCAAAACTTGGTCAGGTCCGACAGCATTACATCACAAGTGCAGGCCATACTGGTGAACGCCGTGTATTTTAAAGGCTACTGGGCGAACGATTTCCCCACCAGCGACACGAGCCCCGACGAATTTCACCACACTGACGGTAGAACTTCCCAAGTGGATATGATGTTCAATAAGGGTCTCTTCGGCCTGGCACATTTGCCCGAGCTGGACGCCACCGCACTGGAACTGGCCTACAAGGACAGTGCCACCAGCATGCTGATCCTGCTGCCCAATCGGCACGATGGACTGGCCGACCTTGAGCAACAGTTGGCCCGGCCGGAGTTCGATCTCAACCGGATCGCCCATCGCCTTCGCCGCCAGAAAGTTCAAGTGAGCTTGCCGAAGTTCCGGATCGAGTTCGTGCAGAATATGAAAAAACCCTTAATGGAGCTGGGCCTCCACGAGATGTTCTCGCTTAGCTCGCAGGTGATCAACTTGCTTAACCAGCCGGTGAGCGTTAGCCAGATCAAGCAGAAGGCCTTCATAGATGTAGGCGAGGAGGGAACCGAGGCCTCGGCAGCTACCTGTAAGATCTCACTCACTTTCTTTCCCGAAATCCATTACTAATAATTCTCTGTCCTAGATAAGGAGATTACCTTTAGGTCCTTCACTTCTCCTGAACCTGAGTTCGTTGCCAACCGGCCGTTCGTTTTTGCCATCCGCACCCCCCGCTCAGTGCTCTTCGTGGGTCACGTGGAGGATCCAGGTCTGAAATGAATCAAAAGCCGACAATAGATGGTTTTATTTCCGAAAAGATACAATAAAGTTTTTTTAGAATTAATGAATTTCGTGTTTTCTAATACCGAAGCAAGTAAGAGGACTGTCCTCAATTTTGCAACATGGAGGAGGAGAAGCACCTAACTTAGTAAAACATAATGCCTCCCCATTGGCTTAAATTTAACGCTATTCCTTGTTGCTCTTACATACTAGGTAAACTGGATATGGAAACTCACCAATCTTGGAAAGGGTGTACGGTGCCTGTAACGACTGGCTAACCGAAATTTAGCCTGAAAACCTACTACAATTGTCCAACTAAACCTAAGCTTGAAAGGTTTTGTCGGTATTTTTAACAGCAGATATGGGGAGGGTTTGGAAAATTTCAATTTGACAGCTGTCGGTCGTCATATAATAATAATAACTTTGCTGGCCTTTGGCCATGATTTGTTATTCGTTTTTTAACCTGCAAGAGAAACAGACGTGTCAAATGCTTAAATTTAAAAAAAAATTTTTAGGTTCTTTGGTAATAACATTCCGGCTTTTGCACTCAAATTTCGCGATTCGTGAGCAATTTTGAAATTTCATTTCGCCGAAGAATAATCTGCTGCGGAATCTCGCAGACAGATCATTTCTGTATTAGGAGACAACAAACTATATATTCAAACTGCTGAACAGTGGCTATGGCTATTTCGAAGTGGTAATTTTGTCACCGAAACAACTGCTGGACACCAAGTGCTTCAATTCACGAATAATCTGTCTACTCACACGCAGGTTTCAATGACACACTCACTCGTAAACCCATATTTTATACATACTTAATGATAGATACCCTCGCCCCCGTCCCAGAAATCCGGCTTCTTTATTTTAGCGACAGAAAGTTCAATTTTTGTTGGATTTCGTTTTTCAAATAGGTTTATTTTTATCTGCGCATATCTTTTAATTATACAATATGGTAAATATATTTGAATATGTTCTAGTACATAGTTAATTCATTTATTTAAATCAAGCAGCAACCATCTATAATCATGTTCTTGTTTTTACCTTTTTTCATTGACTTGGCAAAATAAAACAAAACAAATGGAAATCTATTTGTAATTTACATTTAAGTCTAAAAACATATGATTACATCAAACACTTAGTTTTAGTTGATAATTGTTTATAATTTTCAGGCACACACGCAGACACAATCATTCAACTTAAAGTGCGTAACATAAAGTAAAATAAATAAATGAAAACACATTAACACTAAAAAACAATAATCAAGAACTGGAGCGGATTGGGTTTCGTTTTCCAGCGATTTTCTGGAGATCATCATGGCAAACAGACACACTCATTTACACTTGGAATGCACGGGAGTTCTTCTATCAACTAACAAATCCTATTACATTTACAACGTTAACTATGTTTGTTGGTTAGATCGGTTTTTTTTGTTGGTTTAAGTACACAATATAGAAAAATTCGCAACAGGCGGGTTGGGTTTTCTTCAATGTGGTGGCCCGCATTCGCTTTCGAGTATTTTTTGAGGGAGTTACAAAAAGGGAAGTTTGTCTGTGGAATGCTTTTTAGCTTTCAGTCCTCAGATTGGTGGAGTATTCTGACTTTGCTAGCCAATGTTTGGTGCGGATTTTGGGTTTATTAAAGCTAAAATCATTGTGGAACATTTTTTATAAAATAAAGCGGAATTAAGTTCAGAAATCATTTGTGGTATTCCTGAAATCTGCGTATTTTTCGAACCTTTTTTTTTGGTCATCTAACGTTAATCTTAAGATGGTATATTGATATGACCCCAAGTATAGTATCTCATGCTGATAAGCTTAAATTTAAAATGTCTCCAGTTTTCACGATATTCTAAAAAGCTACTGAAAATTCACTGGGTTTCAAAACACATATTGAAATTATTAAAAACTATTCCGATATTTAATTTTGTTAGAATTTAGTTATATATCCAGATACAAAATGACAAAAGCTTCTACAATTTATGTTCCGCAATATTTTATAAAAATTTAAAATATTTTTTTGTTTACATATAAATAAATTTGTTTTTTTTGTGTCAAAATTAAGTACAACATAAATTTAGAATCGAAATATTGCACAAAATGGTTACCATTTTTGTTTCCTATTTTTTTTTTAAGTCCGGATCTACGACTAACACAATAACATGCACGCACAACAACAACAACAATTAGGCCAACGATAAGGTCAACAACAACGACAACAACATGGAACACAGTTTGCATCAAACTACGTGTGTGACGGTTCGGTTTTATGGTAATTATCAGACGGATTCATAATACTGACTGGCTCGCCCATGGGCACGCCCCCTTTCCGCCTACGTTAGGATGGTGGCCTCGCCGCCTCCCAGTGGGCGTGGCCCGCCCACATGCTGCCGCTGATGCTGCTGCTGCTGTTGGAGCCGCCCAGCGCCCACCCTCAGCTTCTTGTGTCATTTCTTGCCACCGAAACTTGGTTTTGGAAGAGTACCCATGAAAGCACCAGCATTTGTGGGCAAAGCCGGTGCCACAAAACTGAGATCGGGAATGAGGGAGATGCGTGGAGCCACTTTGGCGTTGCCGATTTGGAACTGCTGCCGCTGATGATGCTGCTGATAGGTGGTGGCGCCCACACCCAATCCTCCAGAAACAGGCGCGGTCGAAAAGTCATGCATGATGTGTATTTGCTGTGGAATGGCTGGCACATTGTTGTTGATATTGTTACTGCTGTTGCTGCCGCTGGGCACCAGGTTGCTATGCGGATGTTGCTGTTGCTGCTGTGCTTGGTACAAACTCAAGGGATTGTTGTAGAAATTGGCGCTCTGCCAGGCACCGGAATTAAACTGTGGTGCTGGTCGAGCCGGCATCGGAGTGCTACTCACAAAATCCGACCAATCATCTTCTTTGGGAGCTGCATGTGGCTTCCTCAGGTTGCTGGCTACATTATTATTGTTGTTTGCGATTGTGTGTTGGTGATGTGCCTGCTGCTGTTGGTTAACTGGAACAGATACAAAATCCGACCATTCATCATCCTCTTGGGGCTGAGATTGAACTATTTTGGGAGGAGTTGGTTTCTTGGCCACTGAAGCGCTTATCGTTAGCGGTTTGGCTTGCGAGGAAAACAACTCCTCTATCCTGGCCATTTCCTCGGCATTTATGCTGGACAAAGCATTGTCGCCCCACTCTATGGACGACGCTTTCTTCTTGGCCAGCGGAATGGCTTGGGGCAGCAATATGGCCGGACTGAGGATCATCTGTTCGCCGAAAGTGGGCGTATCGAGCCGCGATCTGGGCGCCGGCATCGATTGAAAGTCACTAAAGTCATCGTCTTCCGCCTGGGGCGGCAATTCAAAGTTGCTGACAGCTCCATTGCCACTCACTTTGCTGGGCGAATCCAGACCAAATGGTGGCTTGTACTCCACATCACGATACTCCTTCTTGACCACAGTCTCATCGATAATAATGCCCGTGGCCGCCATCTCGTAGTCGAAATCAATTGGAGCCAAAGTGGTTGTCTTGGCCACCGCCGTATCCGATTTGGAGGGTGTGTAGATGTGGGTCTCCTTTAGCGGCACCGAATAGCTGGCTATCGAGCTGCCCACTATTTCCTCCGGAGCTGGCGGAGTGGCCCTCAAATCAAACTGCTCCTGCTCCGACCGCTGCTGATGCAGCTGCTCACCGCCGTTGAGCTGGTGGGCAGGGCTGTCTGCTGGTATAACAGTCGATAGCGTCGCTGCTGCTGGAGCAACAATTGCTGCTGGTGGCGCTGTTGCGGGTTCAAGATGGTTCGACTCGGAGTCGGTGCTTGGACCTGACTTGTAGCTATGGTTCTGTCGTTCTTCGCCGTCGGAGTTGCTGGCGGAACCGGAGCCGGAGGACCCTTCCCCATGAGGCGGGCCAGTCCGCGTTTCAGTTTGGCTCGCCGGTGCTGCGGTGGCGTTTTCCAATCCTGTGCGAAGGAAAGGAAACAATTATTTGGTTGTCATCTTGAAAACTATTATGAAATATACTCTGGTATATTAGTAAAGCTTAGATTATAATCATCTGTTATGTTGCAGAAACATATTTATTTCATGAACCACTGATTTACAAAAATTTTGAGAATCGTGAAATGCCTTATTGTTTTTGAATTACCTTTAATAAAAAACAATTAAGGTTGTGTTATTAAAAATTCGTTCAGAAAAAAATATTTTTTATATACAAATGTCTTGGTATTTTTTTAGATTTTTTATAACATATTTTATTACAATCTGTTAACAACTCAGTTGAATTTCGTGATTAGAAAATATACAAATATTGCTTGTGCTTGTCCTTACAATACTTAGAATCAGATATAGTATTGCGTAAGACAAAAAAAAAACAAATTTCAGATGCATTACAAAAAAAAAATAAAACCAGCCATCTTTTTGCCAATGAAAAAATTTTTGTTAAATATTTGTTTATGGATTTTGAAATGTGTAGCATAACCTTCGAGTTGCCAGAGATTTCAGGAACACATCAGATGATGGCTTACGTTAGAAACAATATTATATATTAGTATGAACTGTATCTAGCTAAGAAAAATGTGAAAATGAAGGGAGATCTTGGGTGGGTTTCAACTACTTGTGCTTGAACTGAGCTGGCTGAGATCGGATGCTTTGTGCCAAAGTAACAAGAACCGGGGAACTGTGGATCAGGGTGGACAGTACAGGTAGATAGATAAATAGAGCTGAGAAGTATATAGAGAACCGAAACTGAACGAACCGAAAAAGGAGGTGAAACGACTACAACACACGCACAGAGCCAACGAAACTTACTAAAATCCAGCAAGGCGTCGTGAGCAGTGAGATTTGTGTTAATTGTTATTGTCATTGTTGCAGTATTTGCATGATTGTTGTTAAGATGGTTATTATCGTTATTATTGTTGTTGTTGCAGATGGTGGCAAAATGTGTGAGTGGAGGAGAGTGGTGCAAATCGATTGTCAAATTGTGATTGTTATTGGTCGTCAAATCCATCACAGGTGGTTTATCATCCAGTTGATCAACGGGAGCAGCAACGTCGTTGTCACCATTATCGTTGTTTTTATTGGTGTGGGAGTTAGAGGTAACAAGATTTATTTTATCAGCATTAGCCACCACCGTTAGTTGGTCTAGTTGTTCCAATTGTAATGTCTGTACATGTGATTCTAAATACAATTTATCGTAAGGATAAACTTTTTGATTGTTTGTTGAGATAGTTAGAAGAAATGTGGTCACAAGGAAAACAAGGCAAACGAAAAAATATAGAAAGGAGCAGCCAATCGAACGGCAGGCCAATCCGGGAAGCGTGTGTCAATAGGATCGGGAAATAGGCAACGAAAAGCGTTTGAAAGTAAAGCGAGCGTTAGGCGATAGGGTGGCAATTTCTCGAGTTACGAAACTTGTGTAGCGGTTAATTTGCGGCAACTAAGTGGAGCAATCTCGCAGAGAATTGTGGAAACTCACCCTGGTAGCTGTTGGGATTGGAAATCGGCTCCAAGATGCTTGTTGCGCCGGGCGATAGAGGTTTCATCGGCTTAAGGGGATCGAAGCTCAGGTTGGCGGCAAAACGTGGCATTGATGAGTTCCACTTGTCGCCGAAGAGCTGAAAATATTAAGAAATTAATAAAAGTCTGTCGTTTTCGTTAAATTTATTATAATTTATAAAATCAATTTTAACTAGAATCTTTTAGTCTTCTTTAATTAACTTGTTTAATAAATAAACCGACCTTGTTCTTGTTTATTGCATTAAATTTTAAGTAAAGTTAAATCAAATTTAAGGAAATGATGATAATTTAAAAGGTTTTAAGACTTACTATGTTCCTGGAATCGATGCCAAGCGATCGAACGAGGGCATGCCTCATCTCCGAGCTGCTCCACTGGTAGTCCAGGGCCTGGGCATGCTCAATGGCACCGAAGTTAAATCGTTGGCACTTTGCCAACGGCTTCCGCACATCTACACTCGTCGTCTCCCGCTCCTTTGATTGTGGGAACATCATCTCCAGCACTGGTTTCACTTGTTCATCAATGCTGAGGTGGACAGTGGCTGGCGGTGGTGGTGGAGGTACTGAGATGGAAGCGACTATGGGCTCTGAGAAGTCACCAAAATCATCGTCATCGTCATCGTCTTCGCTTTGGCCAGGACTTCCTTTCGTAGGAGTGGCAAATTCCTGAAAGTCATCAAAGCCATCATCTGCTGCTTCTGGATGAGAAGATTGAATAGAAACTGGCACAGTTTCCGTTTCTGCTCTGGACTGGAACTTTAAGGACTGTGCCTCAATAACAGACTTAGCAGGAGAAGCTGTCGTTGGAGTTTCTTTGACCTCTGATTCTGGTTCGGCAGCTGAGAAATCCGCAAAGTCACCAAAGTCATCGTCTTCTTCGTTATCCTGATTTTCAGTGATAATTTCTTTGTGTACAGAGTCTTTTGGTGTCGCTTCAAAGTTTTCAAATTGAAATGTATCACTTTCCGCTGTTTTGCCCCAATGGTTGAAGGTTTCTTCTGTATTCTGAGGATGTTTTAGGCTTTTTTCTATGTTCTCCAACGGTTTCTTCAAGTTATTTAAACAATCCTCTTGGTTTTCCAAACTTCTAAAGCTTTCATCTTTTTGAATAGTAACCTCTAGAGCCTTTCCCTTCCCTGGACTTTGCTGGAGCTGCTCCTCCTCCGGATGACTTCCTCCATTTGGTAGCGTTGGTGTGGCCAGCACCTCGATGGCAAAGAAATCCACGGCTCCCTCGCGTATAAATAGTTCTTTGGGCTTCTTTGGAGAGCACTCCTCGTCGCTTTCGTCGGACACATCCTCCAGCGTGACTTGGTGGCTGAGGACATGGGCTTTGGTTGCTTGCATCACTGGCGGAGCCACTGTCTCCGTTTTCGCAATGGGTGAGAGTGTGGAGGCGGTGGAAACGCTTTCCGTGGAGTAGAGACTTAGGCTGTCCAGCTTTAAGGAGGGCACTTCCAGTTCCTCCTCTTCCAGCTCCAAGCTCAAAGGAGGCGGTGTGGGTGGCGCCGTTTCTCCATAGACATCGTAATCCATTGCCTGCTTTACTTGGTAATTGAACGCCTCTGCGGTTTGTTTATTTTCCGGCAAATCCGGTGGCTTTTCTCGGAATTCCTCAGCGGGATCTGGTGGTGGAGAAGTTTCTGAAAAGTAAGTTTTAGGTGAGTACCAGATGGTGAAGTCTAATTCAAACCAAGGCCTACCTTTCGAGCCGCTGACTAAGCCAAAATTGGAGTATTCGTCATTTTCGTCCAAGTGGATTGTGGATTGCAAACCGGAATCGTCGTCGTCATCCTCCCCGAAATCAATGGGAGGCGGAGGAGGAGTGCTGCACAGAAATGGTGGTACGTTCACCATATTGCCAGCTGCAATGAATCCCCTAAAATCCACTTCCTGTTTAAAAAAAAACACAAAAAACAGGGATCTTTCGATCTTCTATCCCTTTTGCTCCTCTGTATCGGTGTGCGTGTGTATATGTGTGACGCAGGTGTGGAGGGCTGTGTATGGCCGTATGGGTGAGCCACTCAAGGTCTGTGTTGGAATTTTCTTGTTTGCATTTAACACGCGTCAACTTTCATTTGTTCTCCGATTGCGTCGAATTGCCGGATTTTTTGTGGCTCCAAAAATGTTTTGGACAAATTTGCAAATCGCGTTCTAGCTGCAATTAGCCATGTTTTTCCCGAAAACAATACTTTTTTCCAGGTTGCGTTCTGACTTTAGTGTAACCGTTTGGCTCCGGGGATATAACAGTGTTGCAAAACGTGCAACGTCAACATTTTGATAACAAAAATTCGAATATAAATAAATAAATTTGAGGATTAAAATCTAAGCAGCCATGGGATAGAAGTCAAGCAATCACTCTTTAATGTTATCATTGTATAACAACAATTCGTTAAAGAAAAGCATAAGTTTTTTATTTTCTTACTTTTTCAAACCTGCTGGCAGCGCCGCTCCTTTGCCGATAGAACTATCGATAGTCGCCGCTTGTCAGTTTTGACAGCTGTTTTAAGGTTATACTGCTGCCACTGCAATCGCTCCACCAATTTGGGTAAATTCGCTTATTTAACACCAAAAGTTGCATAAAAGCAAAGGAAGATGTGTTCTGCAATGTATAGGGCGTGCAGGGGAACCCCAGATGTAAGATGTATAACTGAAATACCCCCATTTTCTTGCAGTTCCCGGTCGGACAATTACATAACTTGAAGAAGAAACCATGTCGCAGGCTCCCGTTCGCGTTTCCCCTTTGATCAAGTTCGGCAGATGGTCCTTGCTCCTGGTGGGCATTGCCTACGGTGCCGCCCACCAGAGCCGCCTGTCCAAAAAGGAGGAGAAGGTCCGTGAGATCGAGGGGCAGCAGAAGGCCGTTCGGGATGCGAAACTCGCCGAGGAGAAGAAGCGCAGCGCCGAGGCTGAAGCCCGTGCTCTGGCCGAGCTCTCGAAGCCCACTCCCAAGAACTAGGATTCTGGTTGCCAGATACCTAGTTCCCTTAGCTTAAAATCTAACAAAAACCACAACATTTACACACGAAATTCGCCTGGGAGCAGCAGAAGGAGCATCGATGGTGGAGCCTCCATCTATCGATCACCGACTATCGATCGTTCTTGTGTTTTTCTCTGATGTTTGTGCAAAACAGAATGTTCGAAATTAAATGATTGAAACAAAACCATTATGTAAATACGCTCTAGTGTTCTGTGTTTGTGATTAAGTGGCCTCCCAAATGTATGGATAATCTGTATTAAGATCTTTATGACGACATATAGGGTATATGGCACAGTGAAGATAGCTTAAAGAGCTAAAATTGCCATTATACGATTTGCATATAAGATACTTTATTGAACAAGAATTATATGTATGATTTCTGACCGAAGTAATATGGTCATTAACAAATTAAGCTTGAAGTTAGGAGCTGATTCGTAAAAATTTAGCACTTAAAGTTCTTACTGGTGGTCCAATTAATTTACTGGAAGTCCGAATGCAGAGTCAATTTAATTTGAATAATCTTAAGCTAAAAATTATATGTGTAGGAAAAACATTAAATGTTTTTAGTTTCCTTTCACCTTTTTTATAAATTCTTACCTCGAGCGGTGATTTAGAAGAGTTACCTTTTTTCAGTTTTCCTTATTAAATATCCACTGTAGCTGTCAGCTGATTGACCCACTTGAAAAATGGCGCCAACAGCTGTTTTCAAGCGAAAGCCGGCTCTTATTTACCTCCTGAACTCGTTCGCAAATCGTCGCGGATAACTCGGCTGTTTGATCAATAATCCCCAGGAATAGCTCCAAATGCGGAGGTGTTGAGACACCTTCCGTGTTTGCTGGGCCATCATATCACGCAATCACATCGAGGACATGCCATCGCAGTGATGACAAACTTTTTGGATCAGTTGCCCAAGCGAATCAGGGAAATCGCTGAGCAGGGTAAGAGTTTCGGTTTCTAAAACTTAGTTTGAGTGCCAACTAATGTCCTGAACTCCAGTAAATGTTCTGGCGCCGGAGGAGGTGCTGACAACGCCTCCAGTCCGGTTCCTGGATACGCGCCAAGAATCCCTGTACACCATAGTGCGGCAGTGCACTCCGGATGATGTGAGGGTACTCAAGGATGCGGCTGCCAAGTGGCTGGCTGAGATGCCCCAGTCAGGTGAGAAAATCTGGAGGATATAGACATTCCCTCCATTTGCATGTTTATAAAATACGATACTGTCATACGCTCTGTAACTCGAACTCTTAAAATGTTCTAATCTATTCAAAAAAATTATTTAGCCTTAAAATGACAAATTTTCAGATTTTTAGAAAATCAAACCACAAGTCGTAAGAGGTATTCCACTTTTGAAATCGGTTTAAATTTGGTGAAGTTATGGAGTCTGGAAGTCCAGTTGGTAGGGCCCTTTTTACAAGTCATGGGAAAACTTAAAAATAACTAACATGAAAATTCGTCAAAAATTTGATCAACGTTAAAATGACAAATTGGAATGCAGATTTTTAGCGAATAAAATTACAATTCGTAAGATGTACGCCACTTTGAAATCGGATTAAATTTGGTAAAGTTATGGACTCTAGAAGCCCAAATAAGGGTAACCTTTTTCCAAGTCATCAAAAACTTATAAATAACTAACATGAAAATTCGGTCAAAAATTTGATCAACGATTAAGGGACAAATTTGAATGCAGATTTTTTGAGAATCGAACCACAAGTCTTTAGAGGTATGTCACTTTGAAATCGGTTTAAATTTGGTGAAGTTATGGAGTCTGGAAGTCCAGTAGGTAGTGCCCTTGTTACAAGTCACCGGAAAACTTAAAAATAACTAACATGAAAATGGGTCAAAAATTTGATCAACGATTAAGCGACAAATTTGAATGCAGATTTTTTGAGAATCGAACCACAAGTCTTTAGAGGTATGTCACTTTGAAATCGGTTTATATTTGGTAAAGTTATGGACTCCAGAAGTCTAGTTGGTGGTAAAGTTATGGACTCTAGAAGCCCAAATAAGGGTAACCTTTTTCCAAGTCATCGAAAACTTATAATTAACTAACCTGAAAATGGGTCAAAAATTTGATCAACGATAAAGCGACAGATTTGAATGCAGAGTTTTTGAGAATCGGACCACAAGTCTTTAAAGGTATGTCACTTTAAATTCGGATTAAATTTGGTAAAATTATGGACTCTGGAAGTCCAGTTGGTGGTGCACTTTTTACAAGTCATCGGAAACTTACAAATAACTAACATGAAAATGGGTCAAAAATCAACGTTAAAATGACAAAGTTTAATGCAGATTTATGCATTTGAGAATGTTATGAACTCTAGAAGTCCATGAGTCTTCTGCAAGGATGTTTAAAATAGGCATTCTGAGAAAGTTTGATTCAGGAATATACAAATAATTAACCCCTATTATTACAGCCGATTCCCTCTTCAAGCCACTGGTCAATGTAAGATGGTCTCGGGTGTCCTTCGGATGTTCAGCCCTGGATCGTTGCACTGGAGGGGGCGTGGTCACTCGAGGAATTACCGAACTTTGTGGAGCAGCCGGCGTGGGCAAGTCCCAGTTGCTCCTCCAGTTATCATTGTGCGTCCAGTTGCCCACCGAGTTGGGAGGATTGGGAAAGGGCGTGGCCTACATTTGCACGGAGGATGCCTTTCCTGCGAGAAGGTTGCTGCAGATGAGCAAAGCCTGCGAGAAGCGACATCCCCAGGAGAAGCTCAACTTCCTGGGAAACATCTTCGTGGAACATCATTATGAAACTGTGAGTATAATTAATTTAACAAATTGTAAATTCTTTAATTTTTTGAGCACACAATTAGCAATAAATTAACTCGTTTTTTCAACATTCCAAAATAATTAAATATTATTGGTATGATTTAAAACGTGCTTTTGTAACCAGGTCCTCTATAATCAAGCCTGTTTTAAAATCTTATATAGACAAAAAATAAGTGGTTTTAGAACCCGTAAGGTATGCTGTAAAAATATAAAGATCTTTAGGCGCTTTTACATCAAATAGCTGAATAGGCTAAATAGTTAAATATTACAATTTCAAAATCCTTTTGTTTATGTGAAGTTCCAGTATAAATTCCTATCGCCCACAGGAACCCCTCCTTAACTGCATTAGAAATCGTTTGCCGCGATTGATGCAACAACATGGTATTGGTCTGATCATCATCGATTCAGTAGCCGCTATATTTCGATTGTACACAGATTTTATTGAACGAGCCCGTCAGATGCGTCGCTTGGCAGACGCTCTGCTTACGTATGCGGATAAATACAACTGTGCCGTGGTCTGCGTCAATCAGGTGGCTGCCAGTGGAGGTCAGGACGAGGTGCCCTGCCTGGGATTGCAGTGGGCACACTTGGGGCGAACCCGCCTGCGAGTGTCACGGGTGCCCAAACAGCATCGGATGGGAGATCAGTTAATCACGGTGCGCAAAATGGAGATCCTGTATTCGCCGGAGACCCCCAATGATTTTTCCGAGTTCCTCATCACCGAGGAGGGAGTGGTAGATGTTCCGGAGCCAACTCCAACCCGCCCACCTGCCAAAATGCGTCGACTGTGATCGATTGAATTTATTCTGTTTATTTTGTTTTCGTTTAATTTGTTGAATTTAAAATGTGTAACGGCGGAGCGTCTATCAGCCATATTATTGTTAAATAATCCAATTAAATTTAACGGAAGTTGCAGAAATCTATTGTATTTTAAGATCAATGTAAGTTAGTTAGAAAAAAGAATATGGTGTTTTATAGACTTTGTGTCACTTTCTATTTAGTTTTGTTTGAAATAAGTTCTGAGAATATATTTAAAATATATTTTTTACTTTGGAAAATGTAGCCTTAAGATTCAAATAAATATGATTTACAATTCCGCTAAATTTAATCAGAATTTAAACTGTTTTCCGGGCTATATCATCTCATTTGTAGCCTTGAATTCTTTTTTGTACAAACACTCAATAAATATGTTTCATTCAATTGCAATTTACAGGGTAGCAGAGCTTACAGGTCTACACATTATATAGTTCATAGTTCAAGTAGTAAAATCAATTTTGTAATCGCCTCGTATACATTATCACATGAAATTCTAGAAAGTTCAGATTACAATTTGCCATAGTTTACGCGGACATTTAAATGCGACATTTACAAAAGCCTAGCCTTAGCGTTTAAGTATATTAAATAAATTAAATACAAGCCTAAAGGTGAACGGATTACGCGACAATTAAATTACAATTAGGTTTTACAAGTATGGGTTTTTTACTTCTTTTTTCTTTTTTGTTTGTTTTTTTTTTTGGGGGGGTTTCCTCCTCTTTGTGGATGAGCAATAGCAATATTCGACTTTTTGGCACAAGTTAATTTGACTGTGTGTGTTGGGGGGATTTTCATCAGTTTTTTAGATCTCCCGCATGGCCACATCCTGATCCTGGGAATCGTGGGCCTCCGTGGAATCGCAATGTTCACTGGAGGACACCTCCTCCTCCTCCTCTTCCTCGCCTTCGCCTTCGCCCTCGCCCTCCGATGAGGAACTTTCCGTTTTGACCAACTTTTCCGGCTGCATCTGTTTATTGGCCATGGCCAAGGCGATGGATATTTTACTTGCAGCCAATTTGCTTTCAAAATCCATTTCCGTTAGCTGGCCATTTCGAATTGCCGCCCTTTGGAGACTTAACTGTAGTTCCCGATGTTGCGGCGATTCTTCCAGTTTTATGTCCAATTTCTCCGTTTGTTCGAGTGGAGCAGCTGGTTCTACTGTTAAAGGTATAGCGTGTTGATGCAAACGCTGGTGCAGCAATTGGTTTTCATTGTTATTATTTATCCTTTTTTCGACTGCAGGTTTTTGATCCGATGGCTCCATTTCCGCACTTCGATTTGCCTGGTTAGCCGATTTAACCGTCTTTTCCAGGAGGGCATTCAATTGTTTCTTAATTTTGGTGGTACTTTGTTTGCCTGGCAATTTTCCCTCGCTATTATTAACATTATTATTTAGTGTATTATTGTTATTATTGTTACTGCCGCGATTTGGAGACTTTGGAGATTTTTTGGTCTCCACAGTGGGTACGGCACTGCCAACAGTGGGCGAATTCGTATTTGTATTAGTGGCCTTTTTTTCGCCGGGTTCGCCACCTGTTGTGGTTGTTGTTGCTCCTGGCTTGACATTCGTGGATTTGTGTTCCGCAGCCTCGTTGTTCGTGACATTATCCTGCTTTTTCCACTTGGTGCGGCGGTTTTGAAACCAAATTTTTACCTGAAAATAGAAAGAAACAAAGTTTGCGATCAATTTACTTGTTTAAGGATAATTTACTTTTTTTCTTTGAGCTGGCAATGCCTGTTTTGTTGCTTTGGAATATTTGTAAGCCTAAAAAGATCCCTTTATACAATACTGTGCATGTTGATAATAAATTATGATTGGCCTACAATCTATAAAGGTCTTAGCTAATTATTATATTAAGAACAATATTTGTTTAATCATTTAGCTCTACTTAAGATTGTGTGTGAGATTATCAACAGTAAGAAATCATTTATAAACATCTGAATGTTTCATTCATGAATTTATGGAAATATTCAATCGCTGACATAAAACGGAATTGCCAATATATAAATATCTATAAAAATAAAAATATTGAAAGAAATTCCCACAAAATTCTTCTCATTTTCCCAACACAAGGTGGAAATTGTGTTTAATATGATTGCGCCCCAAATGGGTGAGTCAAAGCCAGTTCATAGCCACATAATTACGAATGTTTATGCCCCATTTGGCCTTATTAGTGGGCGCACAACAAATAACTCGTGAATTGTGTATCCTCCCGGTCGAAATTATTCGAATATACTCGCAACACTTCCGCCCCGTCAGTCAGTCGCTGCTCATTTTTCCACCGACTCCAAACGAGCGCAATGATGAAATGACAGGCGCACGTCAAAAGGCGAAAATCGACCCCCCTTCGGTCGCTACTTTCCCCTTTTCAATGGCGCAACATAAAACATTTGCCTCTCATTTTCGTTTTCATTTCCATTTCATCCAGAAATGATGGGCCGGCTAAATAAATGAAAAATCTATTTAAATCGCGCACATAATTAGTATTTCAGCGGCATGTCTGCAGATACACACACTTGGATTCAGAAAGAGATACAAACGCCAAAGATAGATGCCTGCTATATGACATGCTTGTTTCGCCGGAGTGGCGGAAAATAATTATGAAATTAACATGAAAACGCTGCAGATTTCCCATACCAAAAGAAAAAAAAAACAGCACAATTTTCAAAGAGGAAATGCTCAAGTACAAACGGCACAAACAAACCCCGTAAATCGTATTGAAAATTAATTAATTGATTGCCAAATATTTCTGAATTTACTCGAATTCAAAAAGTTATGTACCCGCCGATGGATTGAAGCCCATGCAAATTGTTTATTTTACGGATGAAGATGGATTATGAGCGAGTTTCCTCACTATTATTTTCGGACCCCGGTACAATTGGCAATTACTCATCCCGCGTGCCACCCCGAAAATGATCATTAGATACATTCATACGTTCGTTCATAAACAATAAAGCATTTCCCGTGTTTACCTTATCCGCACTCTTAATGGCCAGCCCAAGTGGATTCCTGCCTTTCACCTAAATGGTTTTTGTTTTTATGGCCTTTTGGGATACGGGCCTCATCATCGTCGTATTTAATTGTTGATTATTCTCAAGTGTTCGCTGGCCATTGAGTGTGCGATGATCTAATTGATCCGTGGATTTCAAATTATTAATGTTGGGGCGCGATGCGATTTGGTAAATATTGCATAAATCTTCATTAATAATTTATGAACGCTCCCCCTTAAATTCTTCCGCTTTTGGCTTGAATAGATTGCGTATCGTCAATAAACTGCCTTGTTTGTTGTGTTTTGATCTGAGCACTAAACCTCATTAAGGCGAGATGTGGAAATATTTCTAAAAATATCCAGAACTTGTCAAGCGATTCATGGCCCCCTATTCGCTGCCCCTCACATTTCTTTCGACCCGCTTATGATTTATTGACATTTAAGAGTGTCTGTGTGAGCGTGTGTGGCAAAAATGACAGAAACAGAGCGCATAAATAGCCCAAAAGCCAAATCAGAACCACTCGGAAAAAATAAAAAAAAATGATTGAAATTTCCTAGTAATTTAATGGATTTTCTGGGCAGCATTTCTTGATAAGCTATATTTTCAACAGGGGATTTGGAAGACGTTTTAAAAATAATTAACATTTAAAAAAAACGTTTTAACACATGAATTAATCAGAAAATAAATTTATGTTTCCTAAATGTCCAATGCATTATAGAATTTAAGTTATTTTTTAGAATAAAGTATTCCTTATTTAAATTCCTAATAAAGCGCTTTCCACTATTTCGAACTGTGCTGAAAATGTTATAAATAAATAAATAGAAATGAAATTGGATTTTCTGAGAATTATACTAATTAATTTATTAGACATTGTTAACTTTTCTGTCAGTGCAAATGGCATTTGCCACTTAAATAGGTTTATGACAGATGCGTTTTGGCTATTTTGTTGGTCTTACACATGTATTTCAATCAACGCCACAAGATCAGAGAGCCGCAAGAATCCTTAAATAGTCCGCTAGCCAGTCTGGTCGGGTCTGTAATTTTCTTGAGCCCATAACCCATGCTGTTAACCTCGCTGCCATTTTCCCCCTCAGTTTTTCCTTCGCTATGCGTGTGCTTAGTATAATTAATTTTCACATTCGCCGCGCACTTTTCGAAAATAAACGAGAGAAATTATGTCTGGCCCAACAATGAGCAGCCAAATTAGGATGGCCGAGAGTTTTGGGTGCGGGGAGGGAAAACGCTACTTAGTAATGGCGTCTGCTGTACATTATTCTCTGGCGTGCCAAGAAAAATTCAACAATTTCCCGACCTCTCCCTTTACAAATAATGTTTTAATGTGTAATTTAGCATATTTTCTGTTTGTTTGTTGGTTTTGTGGTGTTGAAAAAATTATGATAATTGCCCCGGAGCGTGGAATGCGGAATATTGTTGATGGAAAAACAGGAAAGGAAAGCGCATAACTCACATGGGTACTGGATACTGAATGAACTAAAATCTCTGTAATTATGCATCCACAAGCCCTAAATCAAACGTAAACTAGTATAATATATGGCAAATGTGGCAAAGAACCTGCAATTCCCTTAAACACCCGACACCCACCCAAAAACCCACTTGCTGCCTCTGTCGATTCTTGCTGTGTAATGAAACACTTTGCTCCGTGCAAATAAACGCATTGCATTGCCATTACTAATTAATAACATAATCACTGCATTGCCTGTCATTTTGGATTATGTTCGCCCACACAATTGCCACCAATAATCCACTCCCCCCATGCCGAAATATGGAGCATACCGAAATGTTAACTGAACATGTTCGCATGCCGAGCATTTTGGAAAGGTTTCAACTTCCTGCTGCTGAAATGTGCTGACAGTCACGGGATTAGGCGGTAGTCACTGTGAATTAGGGGATTAGCGGTTAGGATATAATACCATATTATAACTAAATCAGTCATAACATCTAAACATATGTCTTTGGAGATTCCCCTAGATTTCAATGGCATAGTTAAGAGTTAAAGCATTTTTTGTTTAATTTTATTAATTTAAAATATTTTATGTATATTAAATGATATGTTCTAATTAATTGTTTTTTTTGTTGTAAACTATATTTATTCAAATTTTTTAATATTTAACAGATCGCTCACTTAAATTTGGACTTAAAATGTTATATCAATTAAAATCAAAATAGTTACTCGCAGTAGTACTAGAACGTTGTGCATATTAATTAATTAATTAGTGTGTAAATGTTCTGTCACTGTGATTTGCTTGTTCGCCAGCATCTCCTTTAACAAAGCCAGCTTTCCAGGGATATAGATATGCATTTGCATTAAATTCGTTGCTTATTAATTAGGCACAAATGCAACTTGAAGCCATGTGGTGGTGGCAATAACAACGAAACAATGCCATTATCACCGGATATCCAATGAAGTCCGAATCCCCTCTCAGCAGTATAGTCATACGACTTTTGGGGAGCACATTGCATTAAATTTTGCAAAGGAGTAGTAGGTGGAATTTATGCAACATCATCATTACACATGCTAAATGCAATCAAGAGATTCTGGCTATTTTCCATGGAATGCTATAAATCATAATTCGCAATGAAACTGCCCGATAATCCGAATAGAACGTTGGCAATTATTACCATCAAAATAATTTAGTTTAAATGTGAAAATTTTCATTAGCAAAGTTTACTGACCCCAAGCCAAAGAAAACTCATTTGAAGCGATGTGTGAAATTAAAAAATTCAGCGATGAAAATTGGCATTGCAGAAATTGTCTGGCTCATCAAGGGATCAAAATGTAATTTCGTACCAGCGCAGATCTAGCAATTTTTGCTAAAATAAAATCTGTTCTGCCAGAAATTGAAAGCCAAAGAGTATGCACAGAAAACCAAAAAATAAATCAACAAAATGCAGCGGACAATAAAGCAAAAACCTAGAGAAACAATTTAGTTGATTATTTTTCGTATCGCGTCACTTTCGTGTTTCGTTTATTTTTATTTTTATTTTCATTTGTATTTTTAGTTTTTATTTGAATTGCTTTGCGGTTTTAGAATTTTATGTCAGCTTGGGGCTACCAAAGTGGCATAAAGCTGCATAAATTATGTTTATGAGCTAAACAAAAAACAGGTACTGGATTTCCCGTTTTTAGTTTTCCCTTCCTTTAGCTTTGACAGAAGTTTTTGGACAAGTTGGCTCTCTTGACTTTTAATTGGCTTATTGTGTCGGATTGTCTAAAATGTTTTTACCCCCGTTTGTTAGTTTTGTTGGTTTTTTTTTTCTGACCGCCCACTTAAGTTGGCTGATTGTGCGATTTTAGCCAGTTCTTGCTGCTCTGAGAGACTTGTGCATAAAGAGCTCATTAATTATTTACTGGCCGCTCAAAAGTAAATTGTTCATATTTTATCAAAAGGAAGAGCTGTCAACTTCTGTTGACTGGCTAATTGCCCAGTGCTTAGTTCTGGCAGCCGCTCGAAAAAAATAGCAACAAATGAAATTCAGCAACGCCCACAAATAGCCGACGAAGGCGATCGTTGTCTACGCTCCGGCGATCGCACATCCGAAAGCGATGGCGATAGTGGAGCACTCCAAGCGATCGACAGAGACGGGAAGTTAAGCTATCTGAAAGATCTGTCGACGGGGCCCCGCCCTCTGTTTATTTTAAAACAGTTTGCTCGTCGCCAATCGAGGCAGATGCTGTCAGTTTAGTTGTTCTGTTTTTATGGCCAACTTAAGGTCCCGCCATTAAGTTTTACATTTTATGCAAATCTTTTTAATCAGTTTGGTAAAGTGTGTTTTTCATGAAAGATTTTATTTTATTGTATTTTGTACAGTAAAATAATTATAAAACATCAAATATATTAAAAGTTGTTTTTACAATTTTTCAGAAATAAATATTTTTGGTTCCCATTTTATGAAGAACAACTAATAGAAGGAAACAAACTTTCTAATAGATTTCCAGCTGGTTCCCAAATACAGCTATATTTATTTCAGCCTAATACGTTAAAACCTTGCTGATAAAATATTATTGAGAACAAAACCTCTTTATGCGGTGGCATATGGGGCGTATGCGTAACAATTTAATTAAGTTGTGGTGTCGAATAATACTAATAACAGCAAATTGCATTTATTGTTTTAAATTATGCACTCACGCACACACTTTGACACTTTGTGGTGTCCATTGTGCTATTTTATGCTAGCCACTTTGGACCACAATTAAATAGGAAAGTTCTGCAAATATACTAATATGCATTTTTTGAAATATTTATTTATTAATTATCAAAAGAATAAAAAGCTGATGTTTGCCTTGCTCTATACAGTTTAATATTCATTTGGATCGTTAAAAGCCCACGTTGCGTATGCGTTATATTTGTTTAGCCACTTTACGAGAGTGCGTTTGTGTGTATTAAATTATTCATGAATTGATTAAATAATTGCCGACTAATAAAACGTAAATTAGCTTTAATTAGTTAATTAATTAGCCAAAGGCATTCATTACACAGCCGTGAAAGTGTTGAGTGCTCCCCTTATAGAATTATAACGTATGATTTGATTTGTAAGTGGATTTAGAACTGCAATTTGTTGAGCTAAATCAAGAGTTTTGTAGCCTTTGCCACATGTCGCATTAATTTTCTTTAAGCTTGAAATTACAATAAAATGCTAATAGCCTGTTGGCAATTAAATTAATGCTTTTCCATATACATTTACTTAAGGCCATAAATAAACACTTTATAAATGACGTCCAGGCTTTTAAAATGAATTTTTTCAAAGGCTTTTTGAAATTTATTTTCAATTTATTTTATTGCCGGCCATTGAATACCACTTTTTAAATGTTTCATAGTTGGCAAATGACAGAAATATTTGTGAAATGCATTCAGAAATTCTTTCCCTGCTGCAACTGATTGATATCAATGGCAGTATTAACAATGATAAAAGACAAGGGCAATAATCTCCAGCTGCAATGTCCTTGTTTACTACGCACACACAAAATGTATTTTTACGCAGCATAATTTTTTACCCTTTTCAGTGACACAAACAGGCCATGAATGTAAATAAGCCTGAAACCCGATCCACTTTGCCCTAGTTGGGGTCACCATAATGTGGTGCCCTCAAAGATGAATTGCCATTTGATTTGTTTGCACTGCTTGTGGCAGCAGTTTAATTTAATTATCGCATTTGTCATTTGGCCAACTGCCAGTGAACGCTGCTTGTTTCTCTGGCCCAGAATCCACCGACCATGCAATTGACCATATAAACACAAACAAACGTGCACAGTTAGATAGTTGGGCCAAATCAGAGGTCAAAACTGCAGAATGGCCATCTGCACAGGAGTTGTGTGTGGTTTTCATTGGAGATGGCCAAATGAAATCGAGGAGTTGTATCAGCCAAAAGGATGCTTTTCTATGGTGTATATTAACATAAATTAGTTGAGTTTGTGAATAGTTGGCTGGAGACAAGGTATCAATTTAGTTGACTAGGATGGGTATACAATCAGTGCCAGGATAATTACATTTGTTTGAACAGCTCTCCGCGAGACTACAAAATATTAATTGCAAAAATAGAATATAAAACGTACAATTTGTTGATAGTAATAACGAAAAAACAAAAAAAAATTGATATAACTTCAACAATTAAGACGTTCCTTTTAGACATTCGAATTTTTCGCTTTCGTCCAATGAATTTAAATGATCTATACGACATATTGACCCATTCGAGCTGCCTAACATACCATCGCGAAGCATTAATCTCTGGTCTGAAATCAAGCGCAGAGACCACTGCCATCAAATTCAATCCGAAACTTGTTCGACGGAGAGTAAATCAACATTTAGGTCGCACCTGAGTGGCAATTACATTCGGGTTTATGAGCAAACGATGGCAAACATTTAAAATGAAATGCCTAATGCAAATTGTCGAGACAGTTGCACTGCAGACCGCAAACGAACAGTTGCCAGCACACGCCCCTATGCTATCAATGCGGCATAATGCCACACCACCCCCTGAAACCACCCAATGCACCACCCAAGGCTCCACATTTTGCCGCACCACCCTCCCCCCTTCCCCCGCCGCTGGCACTAATATGCAAATGTAATTTGCTGCGTTTGGCGCGTGACGTTCGTTTGGTAATCGCAACACAATTACAATGTTGTCAGTTTGCCTGAGTGTGGGTGACTGTAACGCCCTGTGTGTGTGAGTGTGTGAGTGTGCGAAGGGGGAGAAGGGGGTGGTGCAGCGGTTGCAGTTGGGACAGCCGCATCTACGCGTAATTAATTGATTTTTATCTGGCTTAAGGCTATTTTACAGTTTGTTGATGACAGACGATGCAGACACGAGTGCTCCCTGGATGAGGGACACAAAATGGAGAGAGAACGTGCACCACTTTGGTGCCAGTGGCACCACCACCCATCCATCCATCTATCCTCCCGATTCCAGAGGGCAACCCATATGCGAACCACATTATGGCCGATGTCGAGTCTATTTAAAGCCACTTTTATGACTCTCACTTTGTCTCTGGCTTTTCGTTTGTTTCACTCTATTTGTTTAATAGGTTTTTTTGGGGTTAATAAATACAGTGTAGCCAGAAGATATTGTTTTTTTGAAATATAACTTATCAAAAAATAGGATTTTTTAGCTTATTAGTTAATCCAAGTATGAATTCTTAATTATTATTATCTCTGTACATTTGAAAGTCTGTATGCAGTTGTTAGGTATTTGTTAAGTTTTGCAATGCAATGTTATAATGCAAAACTAAAATATTTAAACAGCAAATATTTTATTACTGAACTCATTCTCATTTATCACTTAATTAGATAAAAAATAAAAGCCACAACTAAAGTTTCGGGAAATATTCTATCAAAAATCGAAATGCTAAGCAATTTTCCGAGAAAACCAAAACCTTGATCCGATTATACAATGTATAATTATAAGTTTTAAACTGCAATTGAACTGGCTTGCAATTACGGAAAGAGTTGGTAATTTGATTCCAATTAACGTAAATCTCTCGCTGTAAACTTGATCCAGTGAGTGGTCGATGGGAAAATTGGCAAGTGCCAATGCAAATGGCCAAGAGGCTTAATGCGCAGCCACAGCAGGATGTCCACATGCACACACACACGCCAACACACACTGAGAGCCATGTCCTGCAGTTAATTTGCTGATATTATTGCTGTGATTAACACATACATGTTTATGTGCCCCGACCGTGTTTTATATATAAACACACACAACACACGCTGCAGGAGTGTGGGTGGGAAATCTGTGCATTGCACTTGAATTGACGTCGGTTTCTCACGCACACTCACGAACAAACACCAACACACACGCAGCCATGTCCTTTTGCCAGGATGATAAATGACTGGACCGAGCTTATAATATTAATAACATAGACAAAACACTTGAACATGTCGACATGCATAACATTTTGGCTCACATAGACAGTCCGACATCAGACACATACACTGAGAGAAAATTGTTAGTAGAAATGGTAAATTAGGTTCATCTGAATTAATTCATTTAAAATGCCTTTCAAGGCACAAAGCACAATTATAGAAAAATAATGCAAAATTCCAATGAAACTACATAATTTATTGGAAAGCCCAAAGTATTATTTCAGTGTACACACAAACACTTTGCAGGGTCCTTACTGTATGTATGTAGATATCAACTTGTAATTAATTGACTTGATGGAGAATGTAATTTAATTAAGCAAGCATTTCGATGTGACTCCGTTGCCATATCCTTGTTATTGCCATGGCCAATTTGCCTGGTTTCCTACATCTACACATCTCCATCTCCATCTATATTTCCCAGTCTCCCATTGCTGCTGTGTGTGCGTTTATCTGTCTCGGTCTTTTGCCATGGCAGCCAATTAGTCTTATGGCATTTGAGCTTCCACACGGCGTATGCGTAACGTGAGATTATTAATGCAAATCGGGTTTGCATTGACAGCCCAAGTTTTGACAGCTATGTAAGGATTGACTAGGACACGGATCTGCAGCCGAAATGTATTTCAATTTAAGTTATTAAAAACCTGAGCTTTAAAGCGTTTGAACAACTCCCAGCTGCGTGACTAAAATGTTAAAAAAAAGTTAATCTTTAATAAAATTCCGTTTATTATTACTTTGTCAGCACGCGCTAAACTGCAAATTCAAAATGTAAAAGCTCAGATTATTAAGTATACCGCAAAGATTATTTTTTATTTGCTGATTAGTAGACAAATTTGCAATCTATGTTAGGATCAGAAAGGTTATATTCAGAGTCGTATTCACTAATTATTCTAATTAAAAATGGACTTCAAGGACGGATTACAAGTGTACTCAAACAAATTAGTAGTTTTAGGAAAAAACAAATTTGAATTGTTTGAATCAAGTTAAAGAAATAATAGACGGTCATTTGGGAGTTTGGCTAGCCCTTTGAGTACAGCTCAATCTTCTGGGCTATTTTGATTGGGGACTTTCAACTGCAAGTGTAGATAACAAACGACTTAAGCGGTTTCCCAAATATCCTGCTCAGGACGCAAACCGCAAAAGGGTTTGGGCTTATAAGCCCATTGCCTAATTCGAGTGAAATGTTCAAGTTTTGATTAATTTAGCGCCTCTTAAAGAGCAAACAACCCATAATCATGTGGGTGTGTTTGTACATAAATTTTGTTGTTGGTCTTAATTGGCTGACAGCAGTTGGGCCCCGGGCATGTCCTTGCTGCAAAGTTAATTTATTCTAATTAGTCAATAAATCTCAATTTATTTCACAATCGGGCGACTCGGTGTGTGTGTGAATTTGAGTGTGAGTTTGTTTGTGCTTTAAGGCATTTCTGGCTGGTCATGCAAATTGTAAATTTGTCCTGCCTTCACTCCCCCGAAAATGCCGTCTCTCTCCTCAAAATTTCATGTTTGGGCAGCTGGTGCAAGTGCAACTGCAACAAAATACAATTCGGCATAATAATTACTGAGGCATTAAGCAGCATCACACCTTGCTTCCTCTTGTTATGCGCTTCAATTAAATTACGATATATTTCATGGCTTCAGGGGACAAACGAGTTGGGTAAATAAATTGCGGATTATTCTAATGCAAACAACAGGATCGAAAAGTTGATACTTTTAATTAAATAACCGGATAATGAATTTAATTTATTTTCCTTTTTTCTGTCCATGACTACAGCTTGTGGCAGCGCTTTAAAATCAAATTTTATTGTATAATGTAAAGTTATAATTGTACAAAATTATCTTGTCAAAAACAACAATAGTTGACAACTGAAATCAAATATTAAACAACGGCCGTTACCATCGATATACCTATTTAATTGCAACACAACGTTTGTCAAAAACACAATTTTTGTGGCCTGTTCATATTTTTCTAAAAAGCATTGTATGTATCGGAAATAATACCATTAAATTTTAATTTTTTATTGGTTGTGCACTTTTGTTGGGCTGCAAATTAGGCAAATTAAATATTATAAGCGTACGCACAGAAGCAGATAATGGAATATTTATGGGTAAATAGGCGCATTAAATTGGGATTATTGAGTGAGAGGTTTTTAAAAAGTGTTTAATTTAATTAAATGGCCGCAATTGCGATTGTGCTTTTTGAGCTAGCTTTGCCCAGCAAAATATTGTCACGTTAAATAAACCGAATAATCCCGCAAAAACATTATGTGTGTTAGCTGCAATTTGCAATTCTAAGAACAGAGAGGAAAATCAATATGAAATATTTTCACCATGGAAAAACATTTGACCATGCATTTAAACAGAAGTCTAAATTGAAAATTTTATTTCGAAATTAAAATTATACTATATTTCTCTGTACTTTTTGAAATAATCTAGAACATGTTAGTCATATCCATTTGGGTCATAATATCTTAAATTACCATTCAATTTACGTATTAATAAAACCAATTTTGTATGTAGATTAGGTTTTCCGAAATTGTAATACAAAATTCGCATTTTACTTTAACGTTTTAAAGACTATTTGAGACTATAAATATTGAAGCTATGGATGTTTTATAGTTCTATTGTATTATACGCAATTTTAGTCTTAAATAATTGGAGTTACTTTATCTCAGAAAATAGGAAAGTTTATTAAACCAAAAGCAGCATTCTTAAAATAAGAACCACTGTTAGCTAATTTGTGTTTAAATCTTTTTTTCGATTGAATGCTCAGTTCAAGGTATACATTTGCATATTTTTTTGATATTATACAATGATTTCTTACCTGCGTTTCGGTGACCATCAGCAGTTTGGCCATGTCGGTGCGCTCACTGGAGCTGAGATACTTCTTCACCTCGAACTGCTTCTCCAGCTCGAAGATCTGCCTGCCGGTGAATGTGGTGCGGGCCTTCTTCTTTCGCCGGGCATCGGTGGATCCCGAATCGGAGTCATCCTCGGTCGTCTCCAAGGTGCTGTTGGCATTGCTCAGCTGCTGCGGATTGGCGTTGCTGCCCGGCGAGCTGTTGCTGTTGCCGGTGGCCATCACCTTGTCCCGCATCAGACTGTCGCTGCTGCCCGTGGGACTAATGTCCGGTGGCAGTGCAACCGTTGCCGCATTGGTGGGCGTCAACTTCTTTTTCTTGGCCGCTGGCTTGCCGGAGCTCTCTACAGAAACAAGAAAAAAAAACGAACAAAAGAAACACACAACAATACGGTTAGCCATTGCCATATATATGAGTATGCATATTTGTCTTGGTCGTATTTGCCAGACTTTTCTATCGAATCGCAGCTGTTTAACCTCAATTGGGTCTCTTGGCTGTCATTTCATAACCGCTTTTGCAATTAGCCCGTCAAATGTAACAGCAATTGACTGGGCCAACTGCCTTTTGTTATGCATTGTTCCATTCCTCTGCTATATGCTTTCCTCTTTCTTGTTCCTCCTCCGTTCAATATGCATTTGTTTGCCGTTTGCCATAAGCTTTTGCTTTTGTTTTTCGATTTTTTTCTCTTTGATTAAGTCGGTTATAGAACAACCTAACAGCAAAATAAATTCTTAGAAAATATTTCAAAAGCAACTTTAATGTTTTAGTCTTTTTATATTCATGGATTTAAAAATGGTAAGGTATCTCTAAAGTCCCTTATTTATAATTTTTTAAACCACCAAAACATTTAAATTAAACACCCAAAACAAATAAATTCATCATAAGCTAATTATGAAAATTATCTATAGAACATTGAAATACTAATTGAGTGGACAAATATTTATAATTTGTGTGGTTAAATTAACAGATTTAGTGAATAAGTGAATTATATTAATAAACTAATAAGCCAAGAATTTATTTATCAACCGCAAAGTTATTTTAAAGAACTTTAAAAATCATCTTTCGGTTTGTCTGAGCAGGGCATTTATTGGCCACTCTCACTGACCAATGAGTGACTTGTAATATCGGGCGAAAACATGTGTTAAGTGGGCTATATGCCATATGCTATATGCTTTGGCCGCGGCTTTTGGACTTGACGGGGCCAAAACGTGTCTGGCATGAGTCGAACGTTGCCTGGACAACTTCAATTACCAATGCATAATTGAAATCTAATTGACAGTTAAATGCAAAACGCTCGATATCGCTGCTGTGTGTTGCTGCTTCGGTCGTTGCTGTCGTTTGTCGCATTGCTAATACGCCGCGTGGGCCCCGGCGGCCTCATATGCATGACACTGTGATTAATTAGGCGGGCGGGCGACATCACTGGCATTGTCGTTGTATTTGTCGTTGTATTTCTGCTGTCGCCGTTGGCAATTGGCAATTTTCACTATCGAACAGAAAACAAACTCACACACCCCCCCCCCACCCCTTAGAGAAATGGGAGACGATGGCAGTGGAGTGTAAAGGGCGCCCCAGTGGCGCGAAATCAATAAAACTAAATGGCAAAACAAAGCGGAAAAACAACAAGCTGGCCAAGCGTTAAAAGCCCGCAACTTGTGCAATTAGAGCAACAACAATAAAAACTTTGCACAAATGTTTGTTTATATTTGCTGCCCCTGCTGTAGCTCTTAACGCCAATTGGCAATTGCCATGTCATTTTCATTAGGCCCAGTCGGCGGGCATTTAAATGTCGTTATGCCAAGTGGGCAAAGCAAACAAAACAACTCAAACAAAAAACATATATATCTTCAACTTAAAGCCAAACTCCACTTATTGGCCCGCTTGATTTGACGGCAGTTCCATTTATGGCAGCTGCGAACAAGTAATTAAGCCAAAAATTAACCGATGACTATGTCAAACAATCGGTTGTCTGGAAGTTCGTCATTCAATCGTTTGTTGTTCTCCCCAAGTCTGGTACGTGATTTTAATAACAATAAAAACTAAACACAACATTGAGCAATTAACGCGCCAAGCGAACAGCGGCAGCAAAATTATTCAAATTGTGTTCTCTCAACTTTGCTTATTTCGCCCCCCGTTTACCATTTTGTATGGATTTCATTGTTGCCATGGCTATTGCTAATTGCATTTTCGTATATTTTCGTGCTATTCCGCTGGCCTCTTTCGAATTAAATCATTTTAATGCAGTCAAAGCAAATGAAAATTCGAATTGGCAACCATTTTCAATTCGCATATAAATAAAAATAACAAAGCAATGAGCCAAAAATGCATCTAATTAAATTTTGCACATTTTGTTGACCAATTACTATTTCAATGGTTTATTAATTATCGAAAAAGAACGAAGCGAATGCATAAGCAGACAATGTATTTGGTGAACAATTTTTGGCACGTTCTAAATGGTTTCACGCCAGTATTAGGCTTGATAATTCGAATTGCCCAGGAAAAATATAAGAAAATTTTGTGGACCTGTGGTATTTTGGTAAAAACGTTTAAATATATACAAATTTAATTTATACATTTGGCTCGAATATCCTAAAAAGTCTATACTAACTCATGTTTTTTATATTTGTTGAATTACTAAATCAAATTTAAAAAGGTCTAAAATTAATAAATGGTAAGTTTATTCATTGGTATGAATTTACTGCATAATTTGATGTATATTTAAAAAAAAGGACATGTAATTTTTGATCTAAAAACTGCAAACATGTGTTGGCATGAATATATTTGTTTGTTTGTTATCTATCTAAAGTATTAAACTGTACAAATTCAACGAAAATTGAATACCTGATAGACGATCTGAGTCTTAACTGGACTGTGCTAAATTCTAATGACCTGGCCATTAGCCTAGCCAAAAAAAGAGGCAGAGACGCTGAGCGGGCCGAGAAGATACCGATTGGCATCATTTAAGTTGGCAGAACACGCATACGCCGCGTTGCCCGCCGCACGCTTCGCTGAAGCGTGTTGAGAGCTGAGCGCTCCGCTCAATTGGCAGGCTCGTCGAGCGTCTCCACACAGAACTCACATCCTACCTATGCTCGGCGCCAATACGCAAGAGATGGTAAAAAGATCAGTTTAAAAATAGAAACACTTTTAAAAATATTGCCAAAATGTATCATACGTTTTGGATTATCTAAAACAATTAGTTTATAAAATGTATATGTTTAAGTTTATTTTGTTTTAAATATTTGATTCGTATTTAGTTCTGTTATTATACTGTTGCCCTAAGGATAGCAAAATTTCTTTTATTATTGTACCAGTTGAAATTGATAAAATGTTGTTAACAGGAAACAATCTATCTAACAAAGTAATTGACTTTGCAACCTTTCTTGTAGCAAGCGATTTTAAAGTTTTATTTTTCAAATTAAATCTTGTTAAGGATAAGTAATAGATCGCTGACTAACTCATTGCGCCGCTGGAACCCGTCGGGAATTATAGCGACGCAAAAGCGAAATGCCGGTATTTTCATATCAATATTCCCCACTATCATAAATTTGTTCTCTGTGTATTAGTTATGTCCAATGCTTACCCTTCTTGGTGGCAGACTTTCCGAGGATGTGGCTCTGCTTGGTGGCCGGCATGGGTGAGTTGTTGCTGTCGCGGGACTTTCTGGCCACACACAGATTGAGCGGCTGATCGAGCGGTGTTGCTGCTGCAACGGTTGCCGCCGTGACTGCTGCTGCTGCTGCGGCTGATGTTGCTCCTGCATTGGCGGCACTGTCCTCCTCGCTGGCATCGCTCATCGAAATGGAGGCGCTCCTCATGGGCGGCATATCCTGATACGGCTTCAGTATACTATTCGGTGACATGGCCGGACCGGTCAAATCAAAGGCGCCTTCTGGCCGGTCCTTTTTGACCACAGATATGCCCAGGATATCAGCTATGGAGTGGGGCGTGGGCCGGTCCGGTTGGGTGGCATAGACGTGGGCATGCCAATTAGTGGGCGGTCCAGGTGTGGTTGTGATTGCAGGTGTGCTGGCCGAGCGCCGTTGCTGCGTGGTAATATTTGGCTGCTGGGCATGTCGCTGCTGCTGCTGCTGCTGATGGGGATGTACTGAACTTGGCCGGGGGGCCACCACCGCCTCCAGTTGCGTTTGCAGGAACGTGGTGGGCGGACTGTCCGAGATCGGGCTGGCCATATTATTGTTGTCGCGGACGCGCAACAGATTCACCAGCTTCTCCTTGCTGCTGCCAATGGGACTGGCCATGGTCATCGATGGTATGGTCAGCGGACTGCTGTAAACATAACTAGTGTCTGCCATTTTATACAGGTCGGATGTGGAGTGCTGATGTTGCTGCTGCTGCTGATGGTGTTGCAGGTGATGATGTTGCTGCTGCTGCTGTTGATCCTTCACAATGCCATAATTATGACCCATTTCCGCTGCCTCCAAATGCGTGTCGCGTTCAGTTTCGGGCATCATTTAGGCCACGTTGCCTGCAAAGCAAACAGTTAAATAAAGTTATTACAGAAAAATAGAGATTAAGTGGGTGAGTGCGAAAGGGAACCTAGATTAGCTCAAACAGCTGCACATTTGTCGTCAAGTTGTTAATGGTTTGGCTGCCAACTGCCGCCTGGTAATGTAATTTGTGCCCGCCCTCGACGTGAAGGCCAAAAGGCTTCACTTGAATTTCACCCCCACATTGACCTCTCCTTCTCCCACAGTTACTTTGCCTCCTCAGCTGAGACCCAAAAGTAATGCAATAAAATACAGCGTCAGTCCGTTGCCACTTGCTGCCTGTGCCGCAATGTGCACTGCTAAAAAATAATGAATATTCTGTCTAATTCGTTGCAAAAAAATTAAACCATTGAAATAAAAAATTTAAGAATTTGTATCTGTTTTAATGTATATTAACATACGGGGCTATCTGATCTGCCGATATAATTATAATTAATATAATTAACAAATACTTGTTAGATCCGCAATAGCCTGTGTCACCAGATTGTGAAATCTGTGCCAACCGAAAGAGTGATAAGTGCCATAATATGTTATAGATTGTAGGCTAATCTGTTTTTAATTATTTTCTTATAAACTAAGAAAATTAATCAAAACATTTTCTTATTCTTTAAAACAGTTTTTGTGTAATGTATATTCTTGGTTAGCTAAATTTATAATTGACTGGTTTAATCAATAATCGTTGGTGTTCCATGTGATTTTTTAAGCTTTGCTTTTCCTTTCATTGACATCTATTATTGATTTAAATTTTTACCCCACAAATGACCGACATTTGAGCGTCAATTTCGCTTTCAGTGTAGTTCAACTTATTTAACCCTCCGGCAAGCCTTGGCTTCGGCATCGGCTGAATTGGGTTGAGTTGAAAAGGGGTTGGAGCGCGTTGGGTGGGTCAGGCGTAGCCTATTTCCTGGCGCACTGCGTTGTGATTTGCATAACAAAATGTTGCACAACCATTGCGAAAGAGAGGGGGCAAAAAGGAGAGTGAGCGTGATAGAGAGAGCGAGAGGAAGGATCCAACTAGGCGGCACATACGTTTTCAAGTACTGAATTCAGAGGGAGGCGGTAACGGGGACCCAAGTGGGCGGTTGGGCGGCGGTGTCGCACAGCCTTGTACATTTGTCATTGTGAGCGTGCGTCTGTGTTTGCAAGTGCTTGCTGAAAATTTATGGCACAACATTTGAGTGTGACACAATTTAACTTAATTCGTTAAGTCAAAAGCGTGTGAAATGTACAAGGGAAATTATTATTTTTTAAATTGCACCTGTATATTTTGCAAGAAGTTTTAGTGAATTTACGACTAACTTAATTCAGGAAGTTAACTTTATTAAATGTTTATTAAATCCATCCAAATTGGCATATAACATAGTGTGTGAGCGATGTGTTTTTATTATTGCCTAAGGCATTTGAAAAACAAATATTATCAGAAATTATTAGTCAAAACAAGATAAATTATAACAAAATTATTAAATAAAGCTGAGGCTTAAAAAAAAAATGTTTCTATAAAATACGTATCATTTCTTTAAAGAAATAATTCAAGTTGTATTTAAATCTAAAGTCTGTGGTTTCGGTTCATATTTTTCGTAGATTTCTCATAAATACATGACTCTGTAACCTATATATCCTTTATATTAAAAAGTTAAATGTATTTGATCGTAATCAAAATATTATCCTTTTCGTTTACTAACCATAGTTAATTGTGGAAAAATTTGGTGTAAACAATTTGCAGTTAATTTGTTGGCTTTTCCAAATCATCGTTATGCATTGTAACAACTCATATCTGGCATTCTCAAAAGCAATTTAAATTAATACCAAGTGCACACTCACGCCCACACTTACACACACACATTCATACACTTGGAAAAACTGAGACGGAGACAGCCACCCAACTACCACCCACTTTCGCCGTCGACGTCGACGTCGCAGTCCAAATGTCAGATTCAAGCAGCACGCTCAATAAAATGATGCGTGCTTAAATGTTTTTTATTGCTGGCCTGGCAGCAGCAACAATAGATACGAAGATATTTGCCACTCTCACACTTACTCTCACACAGATACACTACACTCACTCACACACAGACAAAAAGACTGACAAATTTGCTCTTTCAAAACGTGAGAGGGATTTCCGAAATGTTGCCAGCAACATGTTGCCAAGGCGCCTGGCAAAATCACTTAAAGCTAAATAAAATAAATGGCGAAAAGCAACAGCAATGATGATGATGGGTGGGAATGGGGAGGGAAGAGGCCGCAACGAGTGAGAGGGAGTGAGAGGGGCAGCGAATGTGTTGCTGGCTGATTTGGGGGACATATTCAAGCAGCGGAAGCAGCGCAGGCAAGCGGAAGAAGTTATTTCAATTGCCCTGCCATCCAGCCACGAACAGAGCGGAAAGAGAGAGAGAGAGAAAAGGAAGTAAAGCGACACTACACTAAAAAAATTAAAACATATTCAATATAACTCAAAAATGCTAAGTGCTCAAGTCCCAAGCAATTTGTATTAGCTAACCAAGAAAAGAAGTTAAAGTGTAATAAATTCATAAACATTTTTGAGGGTAGTAATTATAATACTTTTTAAGTCACATTGTTTTATAAAAACTTTGATCTGTTGCTGTGGTTTTTATAATTCCCATGTCTATTTCTTAATATCTCTCTGCTCGTTTGTATTTGATTCAGTTAAAACTTTATATTTAGATAACTAAAACTTGTTTTTCTCCGTGTCCTAAAAAGAGAGCCCAGCCCTGTGGGCACGTTCAGTAGCTTAGTTGTCTGCAAGTGTGTGTATTAGTTACCTGGCACGCTTCTGCCAGTGCCCCTCCCCCTTGTGTCCTCTTCTCCTCGAACCATTTCGCCCTAAGACCCTTTCACCCACCCCCCGCTGGCCTTCAATCGTGTCGCAGGACCCAAGTGTCGAGGGCCAGGACGAGGGCTAATGGCATTTAAGTTTTGTTAGCTGGACCTGCCACCACGCTGCCATGGCACATGTGTCAGGAGCGGTGGACGGGAATGTGTGACGGAGAATATATTGGATGGAATGTTAAAGATAGATTTAAGAGCTGAAATGTACGTTGTGGAAGCCATTGTAATCCAGACAAATCTCTTTAAGCCTAATCGTTGTGGTTAATAAGAGGGGCTGTATCTATTTTTTAAATAAATGTTTCTATATAAAACTAGATGGACAGAAAACATTGTATATATGACTTATATGAAGCTATTTTTAGATAAATCTGAACTTAAATTAGAATATAAAGCATCGATTTAGATTATGCTCTTTTCTTCCTTTTATTTAAAAAAGTGTGCCTTTAATTTTCCATCATTTTTGAATACCAAATTTTGGCTATAAGTACGTAATAGTTAAGTAATAGTTAAAAATCAATAAAACCAAATGAATATTTTTTCTAAAAGCTTGAAAACCTTGATTTTGTAAGTCCTTTAAATTACTGAAAAATATCAGAGATGATATACGCTCCTGTTTGCCTTGTGCCGCACATCAACGTTATATTTTTCGTTCAGTCTGGCAGTCTACATTTTTGGTCATTTGGGCAACTTTTTGCGAGCCATATTTGGCCTCGAGGCTTGCGAGATGGTTTTTGGTCCTGTCCATCCGTCTGTCTGTCCCTGGCTTGCCAGCATTTTGTCTATTTTATTTCATTTTCATTTTATTGCATTGACAACAACGCAGCACACATTCCGGAGGAGGATCACAGGATATGGGAAAGGGACAGGGGCCAGGAGGTGAGCGAGGGTGGACGACTCTACTTGTCTGTCACTTTGTTGGAATTTTAACAAGCCACTCTCGAATCATCATCATCAGGGGCTGCTTCATTTGGCCCACGGCAGCTTTCGTCAGAGTCTCCTGGTCTGCCTCATTCCTTTTGCTTCTATTCACTCAGAGAAAAAACGTTTCTTAATTGTACACACTCTGATTTAATTAAAAATATCTTTAGTTTGTGAAATTAAATGTTTTCTTTCTATTATGAAACTAGCTAATTTAATGCCCAACTTACATTTATTTAGAATTTGTTGTTTACAAATAGGGTTGTTCAAGAGGCTGATGGAAAATATGTAACCCAATATATCCTTAAGATTGCTAACATTAAATTTCTTAAATTAAAATTAAAATTAAAAATTAAAATACATGTTAGCTTTCGATTTGAATTTCTTAAATGTTGTTAAAATTTTTCACTTTTTATCGTAAGTGCCATTGTTGTCTCTCCTTCTCGTTTTCGTCCTCGTTCACGTTCGTCATCGTCTTTGCTTTTCAGCTTTTGGCTGGCTTTCTTCGTCTCTGGGCCGTGTGTTAGTTTTTGACGTTAACTGCGGCTGACTTTTCCCGCCCTGTTTTTTGTATCTTCACGCCCCCGCCGCCCATTTGCCTCCCCCTTTTACACCACCCACCCATGCACCCCTTGTCCGTTACGCCTTGTCAGCATAATTTTCTCCACTGTTTTTCTGCTGCTCTGTTCTGCGCGCGTGTGTGTGTGAGTGGGTGCTGTCAACCTGGCAGCTAAAGTGTGTAATTCGTCATTCATATTTACCCCCTGATCCGACCCTCCCTGCATCCCCACAGAACTTAAGCTTGTGCGTCATCATTTGCTGCCTTGTAAACCATATAAATTACGGGTTTTTATAGCCTTCCTTCGAGGCAAATAGCCATATGAACATTTGCATCTGAGCTATTAAATTCAGGATATAAATTAGAAGGCTAACTTTTTAGATATTTTATTTAATTCAAATTACTTAAGTCCTATAAAAAGGTTTTTGTAAACAAGAACGTTTCTTGATTAAATAAAGCAAGAAATAAAACTCAACCTTAATTATCTCACGAGTGTGCTGAGTATTCAAAATATGTTATGTAATCATTACTTTTTTAGGGCTAGAGTTGATTTAATTATAAACTTTCATTAATTGTTTCAAATTTCAAATAAAACCAACAGATTAGCTTAATGTTAGTAACTCTGCGTAATGAAAAATATAACACAAAAAAGCAACTGCAATTACCGCCGCAAGCCACTTGAAAAATGTTTGACCCATGGGTTTTCTTGCGGGGAAGCTAAGGGGCCTGTTATGCACCACTAATTGATTTTTATGAGGTGCTCTAATGAATGTCCTGGGTCGCCCATAATTGCCATGGCAAAAATGAACACAAAATACACATACCCACATCCCAAGCGCCAGGCGGTTGGCATATTTCGCTGGAAAAGTCTCTGAATATTTCATAGAGTTATGTGCTCGCTAATTAAATTGCCGCGACACATGGCCCTCGGTGAGGATATGGGGATATGACGACAAACAGTTGACTATCGAAAGTCCTGGCAGGTGGAAAACATCAACCCCCTTAACCCCCTACCTCTCGCTAAGCAATTTTAAATGAATTTACATTAACCGTTGCCGCAGAGACTGGCTTGCGATATTGCTTGGAAAGTTGTTCGTGCTTCGTTCACTTTAATTGTTTTAATTTACTTCGCTGTGTACTCACATGTGTGCAGTCCTTCGCTAGTTTTAGGTATTTTTCTTTTTTTTTTATTTCTTTCGTTGAAAACTTTTCCTAGCAAGGGCAAAATAACAATGTAAGTTAATAAAACACACACAGATATACACAACGAACAGAAATTAAAATGAAATAAACTTTTACTTTTTCACTTCAAATTGGGTTAGCACTTTGACCGAGAGAGACAGGCCAACAATTGAACAATTGAATAAGAGTATAAAGTTAAAATCGTAGAAACTTGACAACTCGAACGAAGGCAACGGTTGGAATACTAAAGTATGGCTTTATTACTCCAACACCCCATCAAATTTTCAATATATATAGAGCAGTCAAACGATTATTATTGCCTGTTGTCAGCTATTTTGTGGGATTTTCCTACTCCGTTTAGTTTAGCTGCACAGCCAACTTGGGTTCGAATAACTTTTTAGACAAGAGTTCAGCGAAGGGAAGCCAATATGGGTGCATAAATAAATCATAAATTGCTGAAAACGATTGTAGGGAAGTGTGTGCGTGGGTTTTTGGAAAGTGGCAATTGCGAACTTTTCCTTTGGGGGTGGCCCATTTCGATCCGAGCAATTGCAGCGAGAGTTGCAATTTAGGGAATGTTTTATTCAAGTGTTTTCGGTTTGTTGTGGATTCGCTTATCCACAGGACTGTGTTTTTCCGCACAGGTGAAAATAACTTGTTATGACTGTCAAATTGCATCAGTAAACTGGTTGTTGAATTTATTATTATTTTTTTAAACAATTTCTTATCTGAGATGTCAGGTTTTATTGGGCAGAAATCGAATTGTGTATTTATATTTATGTTTTATTTATCAGATTGGGGTTATATATATATATATATATATTTGTGATTGGTTCCTATTAAATTGTTATTTTTCAAGCCAAAATTGACGGGGAATTAAATTTCCAAAAATTGTATAAAGCTTTTTTCTTAGTATTGAAAGTTTCTATTAAAACTAAGTAATTGTTTTTTGGACCTTTATTTTCCAATCACCCTGTAAATATAATGGTTCCAATTTTATTCTATTGCTCAAACGTTAACCACTTCATTATGAGCTAATAAAATTAACGCCACTAAATGGCAAAGGATAATGGTGGCACATCCACCTCAAGGTGAATCACAGTCCCTCGTCAGTTAACATTACTGCTACATTTGTGGGGAAAATCCAGAACATATCCTGTCCTGCCTTCCGCACCCACAAAACTGGCAGCCCGTGGTAAATGGCAGCCATTCGGAGCCAAATCCGTAGAGCACACAAACATTACGTAGCTATTTTGAGCGTAGCATTTAAGCTCTTCAATCTACAATTCCCCTGCCGACTTCTTAAACTTTTGCACTGCTTTCAGTGCTGTTTCTGTTTCTGCCACTGCCACTGCCACTGTTGTTGATGTTATATTTATTTATTTTTATTGACAGCATTATATTTTATTTATTATATTGAATTGATGTCATTGTGCTGCCACGACCAGTTCAGTCAGGCCAAGTTTGGGGCAGCCAGTTTTGTGGAGCAGGGAGCCACTGCCAGTGGCACGTTCTCAGCGGGCTGAGATGTGTGTTTGTGCCATTATTGTCAAGTCAGCATATAAAGCAGCCATCGAAGGGTGGGCCCAATCCCAAATACACACACACAGGCACTGGAAAAAATTTATTCATCCGGCTTGGGAGTTTTATATTTTGTAAGCCTTCTTTCTTGAATAGTTTAAACTTTATGAGGAATCTGATATGAAACAATTTTTTTAAACATTTTTGATTCATTCATTCAGGCGATTAGTTAGTATTTTTTTTGTAATATTATTTAATTAATAATATTTGTTCCCTAAATGTTTTTTTTTAATAAAATAGGATAAAACCAGAATTATAACAGTTTAATTTTTGTTTCACTCTAGAATATTTTTTTTAAGTGCACCCATTCGTAGTTTGAACGGAAATCGTTATATGAATCAAAGACAGATTATAAATGCTGCGCAATTTTCAAGTTATTTTTACTTGATGCGTCTGCGAGGGTTGTTCTTGTGACGCTTTTTAGGGGTAACTGAAAAGGTTAGACACAGTGAAGCCTGCGATGAGTGACAGTTAGATTTGGACAACTGTTGAGTGGATACTGGACTGGGTGGTTTTCGGGTGGTGCTCATTAGCGCGGAAGGACGCAATTGAAACGAGTCGAAATGAGTGGAAATGTCAGCTAATTATGTTTGCATTTTAGCCATATAGAACTGCCGTTGAGCCGGAAGTGCCGGCAGGCTCATATCCGTTCGAAATGTTTCCTGTCATAATTCGCCATTGCTGGCATTTATTTTTCTCTCTACCTCCCTTTCTATTTTCACATCGATTTTTGGCTGGAAGTGCTCCAAGAATAAGTCAAAACTTTGAGGCAATTTGCCTTTAAAGCTTTTTCGCCAAGGGTCCTTGAGTTTTGGGGGAGAGACGAGAAGTGGAAGTGGAGGAGCGCTTGTCATGGCTTATTTCACTTGAACTTTGGGTCAGCAAAGTTGGCGTGCTCAAGCTTTATTTTTTAATTTGCTGCGGCACTTTATTCGCTAAACGTTTTCGCCTTTTTTTTGGCCCGACCATTAGGCTGCCGCTCCTTTGTCCACAAAAAAAAAAATAAAGAAAAATAGAGAGAAAAATCGCCGCAATTAACTAACTGCCTATGATTGATGATCTTTTAAATGGGCGCGCGACAATGGCCCCAACTCCTCATTATTGCCATTATTATAATTCCCTTTTGAATCCGTCACAACTAGGCCCAGTCCCCCATTTGTTGGCCACATCGAATTGGGTCAAAGGTCGCCGAACTCGACTAATTGACGTCCAATTGGGCCACATGTCGGCCGAGTCCCCGCTGATTGGATTCGCTCGGATTGGATTGTATTTATTGCTAGTTTGCTCTTAATTGTCAAACGAATGCATGCGAATGGAATGTTTTAAATTAATGCATTATTGCCCATGTGCCATCGATTATTTATAGTGCAGTTACCCAGCATTCAGTCCATCCATCAGTCAGTCAATCAATCAACTGACTGTAACATAAAGTATGCAAAAACTTTTCACAAACAACTTGATATGTGAAAAGTTTTTTCATCTTTCGCCTGAACAGGAAATAGTCCATCGATATTTTTGCCTCATTACTTAATTGGAAACTCCTAGCATATATATACCCTTGGGTTTTGTTAATATTTAAAGCATTTAATGTATAGAATGTTATTTTATTAAAAGAGTTTGGGAAATGCACAGTTGGTCAAAAGTGTTTAAAAACTGCATAATATCTCACAAACGCGCCATTACTTTTAAATCACTGGTAAACATTTTATTTAATTCTTTTAAAACGAGTTTTATTTGGTTCTTAGTTTTTTTTTTAGTGGCTTCAATTCCACTGACAAACACTTGCATACTTTTTAGACTGTATTTCGATATTAGAATCGCTGAGCTTTTTGAACCGATGCGTTTGAGCTGCAAACACTAATTGAACTAAATAGTAAATTGACTAAGGCAGAGGCTAACGTAAATATGGGTGTAAAAACGCGACGCGAAGTCTACGATTAAATACTATTATTCAAGATGACGCGAGTGGTACCTATCAGGTAAAAGATCAGACTATGTATACATTGAAAAACAAGTACAATTTCCGAATTTGATCTTTGACTGAAATTTGCCTAGAAAACTACTTCGTACCTACTAAAGTCATTGAGTTCAAGAACTCCAAATTAAGCAGAGTTGAAAACTTATAAATATTCAGATATGATAAGTAATAGTATTAATAGTAATAATATTATATATTCTTTTTTTAAAAATATGTAATAATTTATTTACAAACTTTAATTAATTTTCATTTTTTCCTTTTGATGATTCCACTGTACGACGGCTCTAGATTGAACACATAAAACTTTAGGTCAATGTACAGTGACGTCTACTTTTTGGCTGGTCAATCAATGCGCAAAACATTCATTAGCACATAATGATAAGGTTGATTTGTGGCAAGTCAATAAATTAGTGAAATAACGAGCAAAAGTATTATTCAATACCTTCTTCCGAAAAAGTGCGCATTGTAAAATTATTTCTGTGAGTGCGCAATATTCAGCAAGTGGAAAAAGTTATTGTGAACTGGGTGGGAAATCCCATTATTCTGGCAACTGCGAAATATGATAACTCTTCTGACACCCAATATTTGGCAACTCTCGGCGGTGCGATCTCTTCCCTGCCGGCTGAAATATGAGTCAATTATACTTCCGTACGCATAAATTAATGATTAATTGCAAAATAAATTGACTTGCGTCACTTAATTACGTAGCGCAAGCGACACTGGAGAAAGCTGATAGTGAAGGGGGAGCGCAGTTGTCACGCCCCGTGCAAAAGCCTGTCAGTCGTCAGCTTGTCAACGCATTCGCACACTTACACTCAGAAAAATAATCACAAATTTCGCTTTTAATTAGAGTTTTACAAGGACCCGAAAAATGAACAAGGTAAAGATACGTTAAAAAAACTATTTCAACAACTTTGTTCCTGAATGCCTGTGCCGAATGATAATTGTGTTACATTTTTGTTGTTATTTATTTTTAGGAATTCTAATTAAAATATTTTCTAAATATTACAAGCTTTTAAGCTTTTTAGAAGCCATCAAAAAAGAAATTCAAGAGCCTTTATTAGTGGCAAAATAAGTTCAAATGTTTGTCCTTGATAGTTATGTATTGATAATATTAAAAAGTTCAGAATAGTTTACTCGACATATTATTCATTATATTTTTTGACCATTGATTTTTGATTCTACAATTTTGTTGTTTAACTTAAGAATAAAGTTAAAATTTGTCAGTTTATTTGCCCCAATTTCTATATCTAGCAGGACATCAAGTCTAATTTTTCCAAGTGTTTACCAAGAGAGGCAGGCACATGCACAGAACGGCAATTTCTGCTGTTGACATTCACAGTCAAACATGCTTAATTAATGCCAGCAACGTTGCCATCAGTCGCCAAACCCCTCCCTTCCCCTCCCTCGCAGATCCCACGACAGTAAATGAGAGCCGGCGCAGTATGACAACATTAATGCGAACATTAACAAAAACTGCTGGCGCTGTTTCCCTGCCCACAGCTCCCTGCTCACAGCTCCCAGCTCCCAGCTCCCAAAAATAAACACTCGCAGGCATCATAATAATGATACATGGGCCAAGTCGAAGTCGGGACTTTCGAGTGAGTGGCCCGATGGATGATGGCACTCGCACTCGCACTCGACGCTCGTCTGGCTGCCAGCTCCGCTCCTTGATGAGCAGTTTCCGATGATGATGCCCGTTACCCATCCCCAGCCATTCCAATCCAATTCAGACTTTCCTTCATTGTCTGGCAAGATTCTCATAATTAAGCAGAATCGAATACAGTGGTTAAGGGTGCCATTTGTATTTTTACTTCATCATTACAGACATTCCTTTTACTTTTAAGACTTCCCAATTAATGCCTATTGTGTTTTTGCATAAAAAAAATCATAATTAAACGTTTAAGTAAAGCTTCTCTTTTGTAAAACTGAAAAATAAGGTTTTGGTCTAAAGACTCGTAAATAAATGTTTAATATTTTTCTTAGAGTTTTCTTACATTTAAGAACATATAATTTCTAAACTAAGATCTTTTCTATAGTTCCCATTGAAAATCACTTTCGTCCTTAAAAAAGCTTTGCATTAATTTACCTAATTAACCCTTTGGTTCCAATGTTCCCTCTGGTGCCTGCTTTTGCACAAAAATCAATAAAAACCTTGCCAAAATGGCTTTCGCTACCATTCCAGTTTATCCGATTTTCGATGGGTAGAGGGGATGGTGAAGGGGATTGGAAAGGGGGAGGAACTGGGGGACTGGCGAGCAATTAACGCTGAATTGATACGCACAGCTCGAAAGGCATTGAACCTTCTTTCAGTCCCCATTTAAGCGATGGCATTAAGACGTAATTAAAACAACGCCAAATGGGGCCAGCGGATCCCTTTTGCAGCAGGCGGAGCACAACAAGGAGTCAAAAGATTATTTGTATTTAATTTCAAGTACACTGTGCCAGGAAGCCAGAGACAGTTTTACTTTGCTCTCGCTCCCGCTGAACATAAAACTCAATTATAATTAAGCATTTAAGTGGAAAAATGCGAAGCTGGAGCAAATGAAGCGAACTCTGCTCCAAGAGAACTTCACCATCAGCGATGACAAGGATGCCCCGGCTACGACCCCGCCCATTTTTATTAGTGGTAGCCAGCAGCAGCATCCTAATTGCTAAGAGCGCCACTCAAAGTTTCGGCAGGATAAGGTAACTCGAGCATGAGGCGTATTTAATTATCGTTCATCGCTCATCGTTGCCCATTTGTTCGGGGAGGTTTTATTGACGGCACACTAAAAAAATTTTTTGCCTTTAATCCCTGCATATTTGAACAAAAATGAAAAATACAAATTAAAGCTGTTAGTTTAGAGACAGCAAACAACATTTGGGATACATTTTACAACTGCCAAAAGGTCCAGTCCGCAAGTACTTTTTATTATTCCTTAGATATACCTAGCAAAATTTAAACTCTCGCTGAATAACTCTAAAAAAGTGGAAACTACTTAATAAAGCACCAAATATTTATAAATTATAAATAATACTATACTAATATACAAATAATAAGTTTCTAATCAATTATTTTTTTGTGCGGTGTTTAAACCAAATGGAGTATTTCTTAGAAATACTTAGCTAAACTTAGACTCTTAATTAGCTATTCAATTCATTATATTTGCTTAGTGTATTTCATTTGCATTTACCATTTGCCATTTGATTGTTACACAATCTATGTTGCCATGCCAATCTAATATGCCTGCCCAATGCATTCAGCAACCAGAAACAAAAATAGTCTCAGTTAATAAAATCATTGATAGGGTCAAAGCATCATGGCCATCTATGTATTACGGCCAAATAGGTCAGCCATTTGGTAGATATTTATTTTTAACTGGCGTTTTACTCTTTTAGGCCAGTCAATTGTATAAATATGTACGATATCTGACAACTGTGGAATGGAAAATGAGAAACGAAAATGGACGGTTCAGGGATGTGAAATTTTAATGAACTTTTAAATGTAATGAAAGTAATTTTCAAATTGCAAGCTCCGAGAAAGAGGAAAGCCGAGAAGGGCAGGCATGCGGCTTAACTTATTTTATTTTTTTTTGCCTTAGTGAAATTCAATTGCGGCAGAAGTCGAGCGCTGGCAACTTTTATGCGTCCTTCAGACAGCCCAAGCAACCCGAGCCAAACCGAACACCACCAGAAAAGCCCATCCGAAAGGCGAGCACTCGAAATGATTTCGGAATGGCATTGAATGTAGCATTTAATTTGTGCGCCACAAGCGGCGGCGATGAGGATGAAGTTGTCGGTGGTCCTTGGTCCGCTGGTCTGCTTATTCCTGCTATTTATAACTGTTTATTTGCCGTGTGCCACCAGCCGTACACTGCGAGAAAGTCCGACAGGTGGCGTTCAATCAATACATTTTAAAGATATATTTGTTGTAATTTATATAAATATTTTAAGACACTATTGAAAATAATGAACAAATTATTTCTGCCTAAGTTTAAGTAAATAAGACAGAATTACATTTTTGTATCGTTGATAATATAATGTATAATTTTTACCAATTCACGACAAACCAGTGGAGAAAGCAGGGTGCGGGGATTAGGGTTTGAAGATCAACCCCACCCCCAATCGGATTAAGACAGAATACAAAATATGGTACGTTACTGTTATTAACTATATATATTTATATAATAATTTGAATTGCATTTGTGTTTCAAGATATGTACTTATCCCTGCTCAAGATACACAATTAATTACTATCAATTTAAAATTCAGGATTATTTTCCCTATTTTTTTCCGTGAAGCTGCAGCTCGGGTCCTGTCTGCCATTGAAAGGGATTAATTAAACTGACAACTGACGTCTGTGGGTGGCCGCCGCTCTCTGTGCGTCCGCTTCGTTTGCAAAGTCCACAGCGGACTGTCTTTGAAGCCCGGAGTTCGGCATAATTAGTTAAATGTGCTTTGCCATAACAATGAGGAGAGCTGGCCAACACCACCCGCAACTCTTTGGGGTCTGTCCATTATTTTAATTTAATATATCCTGCCATAAAGATCATCGCAACGAACGAAGAAGAGAAGCTCTAATTGCCAAAATATGTAATAATTAGCACCTACGCAAATGTTAAATAAAATTAATTAACCGAGCAGTGAGAACGGCGGCAGCAACAAATCAGCCAAGGATATCCCGCTTCATTTATTTGCAGTACGTCACTCACACACACGTATCTTTAATATCATTCCCCCAGTACCGCCATCCCTCCCCCTCCCCCTCATCATCAGTAACCATGCCAACTCGCATGCGAAAAAAGCTCCTGACGCTCATTTGCCAGCAATTAAGTGCACAGAAAGAGATGGGGACATACATTTCAAATGGCGCCATCTGAACTTTGTCGATATATATATGTGTGTGTGCCTACGTACAGTGAACTATCCTTAATAGGTTAATATACCGTTGCTTAAACATATTCGGTTTTTGTATATTTTTTAGTATTAATAAGAATTTAATTTCGACCAAGAACATTTAATTATTAGGCAAAGTAATAAACGCAATGTGATTTAAAAACTCCAAAGACTGGTTAAAAATAATTAACTTAGGGACATTTCCATAGCAAATGCCTATTTTCTGTACTTGTATATTGAAATATACTAAAGTTTTACATTCTCCTGGCATTCGTAATTCGAGTGCCCACTGTATTTATGTGCTCTCATCCCTGTAACGAAGATAGAAGCTCATGGGCGCGCGTGTGGGTATTTTAATTAGAAACTTGTACATTTTGCCTAATTTGACAAATTGTTTTAATATAGTGTGCAAACTTTTCGGCTACATAGCGAGGCAAATTAGTTTTCCCGTTGCCCGGAAATTGGGTCGACTTGCTGCTGATTGAAAAACCAATCGGCTGCGGCAACGAATGCAGTTTCATGAGCTGCGCTGAAAGTTATGCAACACTTTGTTGGCTTCGTTAATGCCATCACGCGATTATCTACCGCATCCTGGGGATTATTATAACGCAGATCTCGCAGTTTAAAAATTAATTTCATTCACCAAATTCCTCTTTCAGTTAACCGCAAGTTCATATGTGTTCAGCTTTTAATTGTTGCGGATGTTGATGGTTGTTTGAGAGGTCTGGTCCACGAAAATGTATTTGCGTAGCTAATTGTCTGTTTACTACGCCCAAAGGAATTTGGAATAAAATCCTCTAACATAAAATAATTTGCAGTATTTTGTGTACCCTTTTCTACTCTTTTTCCATTAAAAGGCACTCTGCTCCCATTTCCGGCTATTTATAAACTCGTATATTTATCAAGTATTTAACCCAATATAGTGCTGTATATTAATTGCAGTTTTTGATGATTTTTAGCTTCATGATTGCCGCCCCCTATTTGCAACCCAATTCATCATCAAACGGATTATTTTTGGCCATGGCAAAATAAACGAGAAATTTGTGTGATTTTCGCTTGCACAGCTTTTCCTTTATAGTTTCGGGCTTTTGTTTACAATAAAACTTGGTACTTGGAAGTGGAAAGATATTAGTCAATTGAAGCAAGTGCCTGAATGTAAACTAGAAATTGTATGAAGAAATTAAAAGCAATTTAAATATTTAATCCATTTTAATTTAATTGAGAGAAGGTTTTTTTTAGTAAAGCAAAAATTGGGAATGAAAAAGGGGTAAACAAAAAAGAAACCTATTAAATTTTATACATTTTTCGAAATTGTGGAAATATCTTAAGATGTATTAGCTTCAGACTCTGGTCCGTCTTTAATGGTTAACTTTTTGTAGAGCTCATCTAGCTGTTCTTTTTTGTGAACCATAGCTAAAGCTCGTTGATATCGCTCCTCCCAGGCTTCTGGATGAGATTGGGCTAGGACCTTGAGGGTTACTTCCACAGCTGCCTTGATGTCCTTTTCAGGGCTTTCGTGATAGAGCAAAAGCAGATCCATCGCACGTTTTACAAAAGCATCCCAGACCTCCTTTTCGTGTTCGGCTTCCTTCTCTGAGTCACTGAATTTGGGTTTCAATTTACCCACAGCCAAAGCAGCCAGGATACGAATACCAGCCGAAGGATCATCCATGCGTTGCATGGTCGCGTAACCCAATGGTTTCAAGTCCTCCACAGACATTTCGCGGAAGTAAATTACCGACTTGATGGCATAATGACGGGTGGTCACATTACGATCTTCAAGTAAACTAGGCATGTGTTTGGCTAATGAGGGTAAAACCTCCACAGCTTCAGATTCAGCTCCCTGAGCCAAAGCACATAGTGTAGCCATGGCCAAGGATCTCATGGCCTCCGCATTCGATCCAGCTTTCCAGGTCAAATAGGGTTCCACAATTTGCGATATAAATTCACTCAACATTTGAGTGCTGCGCTCACGTTCTATGTCCATTGTTTTCGACCAGAAAAGCGTTGCTACCGAAAGACTGCTGAAGACTTTGACTTGTGCACTATCGCAGCAATGCTCAAAGACCAGCTTCACCTTTTCCATAAGATCGGCTATATAGGTAGCTCGAATGAGGCACATATTTATCAGACCATCCAGCAACATCACGGGTTCCGCATTATCTTCCAAAGCAGCATCCAGATTCTCCACATCCTTCAGGGCCAAAAGGAACCAGCGTTCATGAAGTTTGGCCTCCGAAATTTGTTCAAATTTAACTATTTTATCGATCAGCATTTTGCCCTCATTAATTACGGTGCCGCTGAGGGAATAGGATAGAGCCATTACTTTAATACCACTCACATAGACGGCCTCGTAAAGATCCTGCAGCTCCTCCTGTCCCGCATTGATCTTCAGCGATTTGTCCAGTATAGTATCCAAAAGTTTGAGTATGTATAGCTGAAAGCCTGGTTTCAGGGTGTGCGAATAGTCGGTGCTGCGAAGGAGCTTTGCCAACTTTATCAACTGATCGTAGGTGCCACCCAAAGAAGATGTGAACATGTGGTAGAAGCATCTCATGTAGGACTCTCTTGCATTACGTTCCAGGCCATCGAAACCGTGGTCAATCCAGGCCTCGTAGGACAATAGGCGACCCATCAAATCAGCCACCTTGGCAGCTTCAGCATTGACTTCTGCCACAGGATCGATACAGGCGTGGGCCAAATCGCCGTAGATCTCAAAGAATTTGGCCGTCATCGCGGCTTCAGCATGCAAAACGAATTGATATAGGAGTTTCAAGGCGTGCAGACGAACATTATCCTTCCAGTCGCTAGTTTCTCGGGTTATAAGTTTCAGCAACCTCAGTGAACGTTGCACCAAACCGCGACATCCAATAGTGGGACGCTTGACATCTTTTGGGTAATTCTCCACTGGCAGATCGCTGATCTCCTGTTGGCACAACTCGGCTTCATTTTCTTCGAAATACATCTTGCCACACTTGAGCCACTGGGGGTAGATGTGATTCAGAACCTCCGGTGAGTCGTCCTTCAGGCAGCACAGAACCAAGGGTAAGATTCTCTCAAAAAAGGAGTAACGATCTAACAGTTCCATTAGCATAAGAATACCCATCTGACCCACTTCACGGCGAACCAAAGGCATTGTGTCCATTAGAAGAGGGGATACCTCGTTGAAGAGCCTCCTCATCGCTTCACCACTGGCGTCCATGTGAAGACTCAGTCTGCCGATGGCTTCAATGGCCGAGATCCTGGCCTGGGCATGCTTGTGATTCAACATCCCATAAAGAGCTGCTTGTAGTGATTCCGTAAAGGGTCGTAGTTCCTGGGTATCTGCAACACGAGAGAGATTCACCAATGTGGAGCATCCTTCGCGCTGAACCAGTGGATAGTCATCCTTGATAGATTTGATCAGAATCTTGACCACTTGTGGGTAGCACTCCCTGAAGACGCCGACATTTCCCATCTTCGCATACTGGCGCACCATTAAATTAAGTTGGCCGATGTACAGCAAGCGAATTTCCTCGCTGGGCTCCACGGTCTCGGCTTTTCCCATTCGCTCTGCCAAAGTGGACACCACATTCAGCAGGTGAAAATCCATGGGTGGCAGGCGCTCCAGAAAAGCATTTACCGCCTGAACGGCGTGATCGCGAACACTTTCGAAGCGATCATCGTAGGATTTCAGTAGATGGAGGTACAGTTGATCGAAGCTCTCGGCCATTTTCTCGGTGCTGATGTTTTCTGGGGCATTTTCGCACAGATCTCGCAGTTCTTCCAGGACCTTGGTCTTTTGGCGACGGTCGGTGCCCTCCAGCTGCTCACAAATCTGCTGGGCATCAATCTCAAAGCTCATGGTGATTTTGTTGTGCTTTTTTATTGTATTTAACCGTTTTGTATCGATCTTCTTGATTGTATTTTAGATATTTCCTTTAATTCAAAGCTTAAAGCTTTCTTTTACTTCATCTGAATTTTCGGGTAGGTTTTTCGAAAAATAATTTTATTCAGTTGTCTTCAGCACAAGCCATTTATAACTTATTTATTATTCATAAGTAATGTATTTGATTTTATGATTTTATATTTTGAGGGGTTATTTCTTAGTTATCCTTTTTGTTGAAATACTATAAAATATTTAGCTGTCTGTTTTTGAAACAAGCCGATTTTCTATACCGATTAGGATCGTTTTTTCTGTAAGATAGCCGGCTGAATAGTAATTAACTTTAAGGTTTTGTGATATTTAGATTTTGTTAAATATTTTCAATATTTGTATCTTATATACTTCATTGGCTTTCTGGTTGGTTGATTTTATCTTGTATTTTTGTTTTCCTTTTTGCGAATGTTTTTAGCAGCTGTTGATAACTCATGTATTATTTATTCTCAACTTGAAGATACACTTTCCCGCTCCAGAATTCAGATACTTTTTGCCGGTTGTTAAAGCTGCGTGTGATTTTCAGTTCTCTCAGCTTTCTAAGCTGCAAAACGAGAATATTTGAACGTTAGTCAAACAACAAACACACCGGTTGCTATGACTACATAAAAGATAACGCACTTTTCCCCTCTCTTCTACATTAGTTTTGTTTATTTTGCCCAAACAAAATTACACGACAACGTGCTGCAAGCAAAATGCTGAACAAACTGAAAAGTGATCAGCTGTTTTGTGGCAGAAAGTGTTGCGAAATCGGAAAAAAAGTGCTGGAAAGTTTTTTGGCTTGGCGCGCCTTTTGAAAGAGCTGTTGGTTTTCTGTTTGAACTGCTGCGGCTGGTTTGTTTGCCCAGCTAATTAAGTCAGAGACATAAATGAAATTTCTCGGGAAAAAAGCAGGGGAGCAGGAAGGCAGTCTTTTTTATGAGTTCGGCTCTGGCGGCGATCCATAAAAGTTTCTGTGCCGCTTGTGGCGCATTCGCTTATCTGCGAAGCGGGCTATCTAATTGCGTTGTCGTTCCTTATCAACATCAGTCCAACAGAACGACAATATCTAAGATTGATTGCCGGCACAACCGCTTTGGGGGTGAGCTTGCTCACCCACCAACCCACTAAATAACTAGTCAACCGACCGACCGACTGATTGACTGTGTTTGATGGAAGGAAATCACATAAAATGTCTATTTTTATCACAACTTAATTGCATTTGTGGGTCACCGAAATTAGGGTTATAATGGGCTACACATGAAAAATGTGGGGCTTGGTCGTAGATAACCAGAAAAATGGCAGTATCGATATCGAATGATATTGTAATTAACTGAGCAGTCAATTTGGTGAATTTCGTGGGAAGATCACTTTTATGAATTTACTGATTAAGGACAATTTGTTTGTTCAGTTTAAATATAAGAATATAAATATAATATAGGAATATAAATATATAAATATTGAATCTCTTGATAGAACTTATTAGCATAGAAAAAGTGTGAAGTTGTTGTGAATTAAGTGTTATACTATAATTAACTTCTTCATAATAAGATAATCATGAATTGCGATGGAAGCAGTTTGTATTTTAAAAATCTTCCTTAAGGTAAAAAATAAAAACCGCATTATTATACATATTGTTTTTCTATGAAATGAGATGGGTTTTAGACTAGATTGTTTGAATATTATGATATGGTAAAAAGGTTTCTTGGAGTGTGGGAATTTTGACGATCTCCTGTTTTTCACTCGTTATGAAGCCAAGGAAAAGGGAATGTTGCCATGGATATTAATCCAGCCTGCCTGCTATCCGATGTTGATCTTTCCATTTGAATTTCATTTAATGCCTGTGTGTGGAATATTTTTTGTTTCTTGTTTTTGTTCAATTTCCCTTTCGTTATCCCATCTGTAGGGTTGCTAGATTGGCGTGCCCATTTGAGTTTGCCGGGCATATTTTATGAGCGTTTCTTTTCTGTCCTGCCTTACCTATATGCTGTCAAAAATTGTTGTTGTCATTTTTATTGAAAGCCGACGCAGATACACAGATATGGTGGGCAAACACAGATACAGATGCAGGCACAGATACAAGTACAGTTACAGATACAGATACAGATACAGATACAATGGCGAACTCATAAGTTTTGCTGCTCCCATTTGTGTGCACAATTCGATTCCATACCTTTTTGTGTGCGACGGCAGGCGGCACACGCTCCAAAGCAATTAAGCGCATGAATCAGGTTCGTTCGGTTTTTCAGGGCAGGGCAATGTATCCGCGTATCTGTATTCCTCAGCGCTTGTATCTGTATCTGTGGGCTGTGAGCCTGTGTCTGTAAATGTATTTGTATCTGTGAGTGCGGCGTGCGTTTTTTATGGGCAACAGACACCGGCACAATAAACTTAATTGATATGAAATGAAGTCATTTGGCAAAATCACTGGGAGAGTAATGGACCGCGCTCATTCAATTTGATTTGATGTCGGCCAGTTCGGCTCGACAACAAAGTTATACCAATATACTCATACCATACATATGTATATGTTGTGCAAATTTATTTATATTTCATTTTTTTATCGGCTTTTCGAAAGCAATTGAGCATATGCGGTATTTACATACATCTGCATATGCATCATGCATGTGCGTTTTTCAGGCCAAAAGAGTTTTCAATTAAAAGTTACAATTTTTTGCGCCGGCAAAGTGCGGAAGCCGTCGCACTGCCTCGAACCCGTCTGAACCAGTTGTCTGCCTGCAGATAAGGCCAAAAACACCGACCAGCTGGCTCATAATGGTCATAATTATTAATTAGATATACGGATACCATAGCTGTAGTTTTGCAAAAAACCCGCTTACGGTCCAATTTGCCCGCTTTGCGAGCACTTAAATGGACTTGTTACCCCTCGGAGAGTTGCCTGAATGCAAATTTGCCAATTGATATTGATTGAATTGCAAGCTGCACTGGCTAATTAGTTTTATTTTCCAACTGTCCGTTTAAGTCGTCTTGGACTTGATTGAGTGAGTGTTTGTGGCTGTGTGTGTGTCTGTGTGTTTGTGCTTGTGCTTCGATTTCTCAGAATCGCTGATTAGAAATGTTCCTAATGGCTTGACTTTTGTCGCACTTTTCTGCCAAACAGCCCCAGATTGCGATGTGTAAATGATGGGGTGAGTGAAATAAAACGAGTCCCAGTCCTGTTCCCCTTTTTTCTTTATTTTTATTCGCCGCTATATAAGCAAGTGCTGTGTGGAAGTGGCTCCTCCAGCCCCCCAGTTGGCATTTCATATTAATGTGCGCCGTTTAATTGCGTGACTCATCAGCGGGCCTGTAATCGCGTCTGCCATCATCATACGTCGAGCTGGCTGCTTATTTGCCGGAGCTGTCTGCTGGGTACTCTCGTACTCAGACCTACGAGACTTTAGAGCATCGGGGATTGGTATCCGGGGATCGGGCTGGCGGACTGGGTCTTTGAGCTGGAGCCGCCTCGACGACTTTTCGAGTTTTAGGGAAGAAAGCTCGGCTCGTAATTAATAAACAAACTCAGCTGGCAGGCAATTGAAGCCCATGAACAACTAATTGATATTGATCACTTGGGGAGGAGCAAGGCTTCAGATTTAGATACAAATATTTGCCAAAGCAAAACACTATTTACAAATGTCCGTTCAATTCAAGTCTAAAAGATTTTTAAAGAAACATTTTTTTCTGATTTTTACAAACTGATTAAACTTAGAAAAACTTTACATATAACTGCACTCATCTTGAAAATTCTGCAATCTTAATTTTTTTTTTAATAATTTGTTTGTTACGTAAAGTGATAATGCTTTTAATTGCAATATAAATCAAAAGCATAAGCACTGTTTCGCATAAATTTATTAATGTATACTTTATTCATTAAGGTCTAAATATGTTTTCTGAAGTTCATAAAGTTTATTAACGAGTAAATTTAACCACTTTATTAGGGTAATTATTATGGTAGTAAAACAATTTATTTTAAAATGTCCATGAGATTTTTTGCTTAACAATTTACAATTTAAAAACTGAGATGTCATGTATTCTACATTTTTTATTGACCAATAACATTTCCCATATAATGAAAAATTGGTGATTAAGCATAACAAAAATGTTGAGAGCCGATTAATGGCCTATAGACCCATTTGTTTATGCATTCTGTTTTCAGTATAGCTATTGCATTTATTTTCATTATTTGTTTATTCTCGTTATTAGCGTGAAAAATGCAGGCAGCCTGAGTGTGTGATTGTAATGAGAGCTACAAATGTTTTTTCTGTTTTTGCATATAATTTTTCCTATTTACATTTTTGCGTAATCGCCGCGAGCCCCATTCAAATGCCAAATGGCTGAGCCCGTGTTCTGTTTGTGCAGTCGCATAGTTTTCACCATATAGTATATATACATATAGATTCATATACCACATGTGAGTGCGGCGGATCCAGACTGACCAGTTCCAGGCTATTTCATGCCATGGCAATCCATTCATTCATCGCGTCAAGTGTCAGGCCGTCTGTCAGTCAATCAGAAAACGGTTTGAGTAACAATTTAATTAATTTCAGTACGAAATGCGAACCTGTTGGGCCATAGATATTTGATATCATATAGTGCTCGCACACACTAAATTCTGTGGCTCTGAATGAAATTGCCTTTTAATTATGCCTAATACTCGTGACATGACTCAATTAAATGCCATATTCGGACGATGACTGGGACAATTAGTTGGAACCCCTTCCCAGATGATATCGGATTATAGATAGAGATTCACAACTCGAGCGAAAGAGAAAGCCCATTTCGTACTCATATTAGTTTTTCTTATCTCTCTGTATGGTAATTAACACAAACACACACAGAATATGGAGTATCTATGAAACGAATCAGCTTGTACTGTGAGCTGAAAACATAATCAAAGGTGCGGCACTCAAAGATAGAGTGCTTTTTCACAAGAGAGTAGTTAATTTTGAAGTCTTTAGATCTAGGCTGTAAATGGAATTAGGGGTTCTAAAAAGAGTAGCAGAAATAGGCATAGTAGAGCTTTAATAATATGGTGACTGAATATAATTTAAGATCTGGCTAACAACCCTCCATGTATATTTTTGTTCCCATATTTTAGGGCCTCTCCGATACCCTCGATATTCCCTTGTTTACGCACTAATAAATGCGCAGTCATTGACAATTCGGTTTCTTTTAGCAATATTATGTGTGCGCAATCATTTGTTTACATTCCGTATAGTTGCGGCAATTGACAGTGCAATGTTTCCCCGATTGCGATTACTAAACTGGTAATAAATGGCAGAGTGCTGAGGCAGGGCATATGTTCAGCGACAAGGGCTTGGAATGGGACTGAATAAATACGAATTTTCAGCAAATTTCACCGTAGTCATCAATGTGCCGGAAACACTAAAATCAACAGCATTTACAAGAGCTGGCGAAAAGCAGCGGCATCATCATGAAATTGAAATTAATTATATGTCAACAACGTGATTACAGAGAAATTTAACTAATTTGATATCGTCGATTTATACTGAGCTAAATGGGTTGATAAGATAAGATTTTAAGTAATTTATCGTGTTTCAATGGTCAATTAATTTTAAATCAAGTATTGGACTTTCTATTTGCTTGGATGGAAAAAAGTAAATGCCAACAAATAAATGTATAAATGCATAATTTTGAAAAAAAATTGGTTCTTATCTTATGTAAAGTTTTCATTTTTTGTATTTTACGACATTGATAAGCAGATACCCATTTTTTTCGACATGACATGATAATAACTCATCATTTTTTTTACTGATTGACAAGAAAAAAATATCACGTTGATAATGGTTAAAAAGGTCAATAAAATAAAATCAATCGAAAAAAATTGAGGAGAAACTATATAAGTCGAATATTTTACTGTGTTGATAAGATTAGATTTTAAGTTTTTTATCGTGTTGCGATGGTCAATTAGTTTAACATCTGGTATTGGACATATTATTAACAAATTGTGTGTTATTTTGTAGTAATAGATTTTTTACAAAATCTTGTTGCGGGAACGTTGTAACTCTTCCTTTTAATTGAGATTAATTCTAATGTTAAGGGTTGATAGTTGATTATCAGTGGAAATTCCCGGAAATTTAGTATATATCTACATAGGCGTGAGTAATCGAATCAGATTATTCGTTTTTTAAAAACATGAGGGCACGTTGTAATATTATGAGTATTGATTAGGAATTGTTTATCTGGCCCTAGACCCTTCGGCTTTGACCTCTCGAGGAATTGGAGGGGCGGGGGAAATGTACTCGAATTATAGATTATGCCGCTGCCTACAACGTTGCTCACCTGTGAGGGGGCCACTCGGGCGGTTGTTGATTGTATCCGAAAGAGTCAAGGTGAGCGGAAATCCAATTAAACGATTTTACTCTCTTTGCTGCTGTTGTTGTTGTTATTGTTGGCCAAACGCTTTTTATTTTTCAACTATTTATAGTTTGGGTTACAAAGGTCACCTTATGTGGGTGTCGGTGCTGCTTCTTGTTTTATTCAGTTAATTTCTTTTGGTTTCCTTTTGCTTTCACTTTTTTGTTATCCTTTTTGGGCTCACTTTTTATTCGCTTACGTTTTACATGGCTCGTTGGTTTCGCTGCTGATTATAATCCTTAATTAGTCTAACGAGTTGCAAATTAATCCACTTTCCCTAATTAAATTGCCTTTGCAGCGACTAAAGCATAAAAAAAAACACAAAAAACAGCCAATGGCGGTGTCATTTAAAATAAAAATTATAAATAAACGATACAAAAAATTGACAAATGAAAGAAAAGGAACAAATAACATGGGGGCGGGGATGAAAATGTAATTAATTCATTAGCCTGCCAATTGACAATTATTGATTATTGTTTTGCCTTTGCGAATTAATTTTAATGTATTTTGGCTGGCTGTTTTTGAGTTTAGCTGCACAATTTGTTATTGCCCGCACGCCGTTCATTTATTTAATTTTTAATTATTTTGAAATGCGTTCTGGTTTCATAATTGGCAGCCCATTGTCTCTCCCATCTCGCTCGGACACATTTGGCTGCATATAATGCCTTTGTAATTTAATTAAATATATTTGTATTCATTTATTTATTGTGAAACAATGTGCAAACCGAATCCCGACCCTGTTTTTGCTTCATTTGTCTTGTGTTCGTTTTCAATTTGGCCATTTGCTCGTTAAAATATTGAAAATGTGGCGAAATTTGTAATTTGGCAAATGCGCTTAACAATTGTATTAGCCCGAGAATTTAATTGTAACAGAGAAAATGTGTTAGCGTTCTTTGAAGAATACTTTGTATATATTAATTGCACAGAAATAAAATTTAAATTCAGGAAATCTTGTGACACATTTCTATGCGCATAAATACCGACGGCACTAACAAATTAATTGGTGAAATTTAGGTGGGGGATAATCGGGGTCATATATTCACAGCTTTGCTTGGCATTTACAAATTAACTGGGTTTTGTTTAATTGTTTTGTTTTATTTAATCATTTTTATAATCATTTTGACCGCTCCGACCATAACAACATGAACTTTTCGGCACTTAAATGGCAGCTTTAGCGCTTTATATCCATTATATAGTTATTTATTTACTTTTACTTATTTATTATTAATACAAACGAGCTTCGGCGGCAGCGGCAACGGCAAACGACAGCGTTTATGGCCGGGGAGCGTAATTAATGGAAAACGAACACACACGGCCGACCATAAAGTGGACTTCAATTGCGATTGAGCGAGTGCTTTATTTATAACACCTTTTTGCCAACTGAATTTAATTGAGTAATTGAAATATTTTTGTGAAAATTTAAAATTTCCTTTTTTGCACACGCTTCATAATTTATTTATGAGAGAATACGGGCATTTTGTACGTATATGTGCCAAATAAAATGAATTGAAAATCAATTGGCAGCAGTGCGGCTGCGTAACCTGTCAGCGACGTTCGCGTTGACAAATTGCCCGCCGAGCGTGCGAACCAGCAATAATAAAAGAGGGAACAACAAAAAAACACACACACACAGAGAGACACACACAAAATGTTGGCAAACACTGGAGGTGTGAGCGGTTAAAGTATCTTGCAGATACACCAGCCAGCAATTAGCGTCAATAGGCAGAAGTGCTTATATTGTCGGGGAGCTGGAGATGCCGTTTGTGTTGCTACTTTGCTATTTTGCTACTACCGCTAAAGTTGTTGCTGTCTTTGATAATTTGTGCTGACCGTGTTGTCGCCATATAAACTCGATTGCTGATTGCCGTCGGTGGGAATCGAGCGTCGCTGGCACAAAATAAACAAATTAATGGGAAATGCCAAGCAAAAATCATAAAAGAAATGAGCGGGTCGGGCAAAGAATCCCAGACTGATATATAAATACATATTTATATGTTATGTGTGTGTATAGATATACATTTATATGGGATATCGCATAATGGCGCTTGACGTTGCTCTTGCCGCGCTAATTCTTTTGACCAGCAAACGCGACAATAACAAACAGACGAAATGCTAATTAGTTTCATGTGTGACTAATGGACACAAAAGCGGCACAAATACACACTCTCGTTCACAAAAACAGCTCAGATACAAAGATACACATGCGTGACTTCTTGTTGTTATGGTTGTTCTTGTTGTTGCTGTTGCTGTTGTTGCTGTAGCACACACTTAATTAAAATAGTACACTCTCTGAGGGGGTCGATTGTTCAGTTTACCAGTACCATTCCTTGTATGGCCTCATACCTAATTATAATTACGTGGCGCGTAAATTGAATTTGACTTTTAGACCCCGCGGTCAACGATTTACCGGTAACTTTGCTCGGTTCTCAAAAGCGCCGAAAGAAACGGCCAGAACGGAAGAGAACAACACGGAGTTTTAGTAGTCCACACAATCCGATACCGATACCGAAACAGAAACAGAAACAGAACCAGAACCAGATACACCGACCACGACCATGACGGCAGCGATTCTGAACGACTTCTGAGTGCGAGCGCTATAAAGCACGAAAACGACGTTGTCGACAAACGACGACAACAGCAACGACTGTTGCTGCTGTTTCTGTTGCTGCTGTTAATGTTGCTGTTGCTGTTGCTGTTGCTGCTGCTGGCTAATGTTGCTGCTGCCGCTTGTGTGAACTGCGCCGTGCAACTATTTAACGACGACTGAATGTGGCAATTATGTATCTAGATACATTTTGGCCAAGCGCGTCTGTGTGCGGGGGTTGCTAAACGAGGGAACCGTCATAAAACATATTACTATAATTACAATTACGGTGCGCACATTACTAGAGAGCAAGTGAGCGAGCGAGCGGGATAAAGATACAAATACAGAGATACAGATACAGATACAAGCAGTTGCCGCGCACGTGAACATAACGCACGGCTATAAAACACAAATTTTCATATGCATTACGGCTTAATTGTATCTCGTTGTTGTTGCCCGGTGTGTGTGAAGCTCATAAATTTCTGACAGTGCTGTTGCCGCCGTGTTGGCAACATGTTGCTGGCGGGATGTTGCTGCCGTCTCAGTCTTTGTATATCTTTGGCTTGATTATTAAATGCTGAATGTGTTTTATTGCTTTGATTGTTGCTGCCGGAGCGCAGCGTCTCCATACACTTTGAAAAAAATGTTAGCCTAAGGTATAAATATTATATTTAAATCGATCAACCTTAACAATTTTGTTTAATATCCACAAGTTACACCCTTGTCGAGTAGTTTGGAGGTAAAATTTAAATATTTAAAATAGATGTATGTATAAATTTATTTATTAATTTCTAAAAAAAAATCCAAGTGTACATATTTCTGCAATGCAAATTGCGGACGTTGCTGCCTTTGAGTTTGTTTTTAATTCTCTGTAATTGAGTTATATGTACATACTTTAATAAGTTGGCGGCGGATGCTGCTGCTGCTTCTGTTGGTTACCGCTGTTGTTGTTGTACGGCGTTTAGCGCTAATTAATGCTGAGCCAACGGCTTTTCAATGCTTTTTATTGCTTTCGGCCTTTCGGTTCGCTGGCTTTGTCTTTCTCCTCTTAATTGCTCACCGAGATTTATTATTTGATTAATTATTGAGATTTCGTTGCCATATTCACCGCTCACATTTCGTTACGTTTCGTTTCGTCTTTGCCACTCTTTCCAATTTCTTAAAAAGCTTTTGCTGTTGTTGGCAATAATTGGTGTATAATTTCATTTCCTGAGAACGTCGCTTTGGGTCACCGCACACACAAGAGCCATTTATTGTCTTTACAGGAATGTCGTAATTCAATTTGTGTTGTTAGTCAGCAATGTGAGAGTGTGTGTGTGTGTGCCTTTCGGTTTTATTTTTTCAATAATAATTATAAATTATAAGAGGGGCGACAGCTCAATTAGCTATAAGGGTGCGATTATTAATGGGCGATGTTATGCTTATGATAAGGCCAATTACTCATGATTGCCATATTTATTTTTAGGTTATCGCTCGTTCCATATATACATTCACAAATGATTAATGCGGATTCAATTGTGGTCAAACAATAGAAATTCCCAGCAATTCCCATAATGTTTTTCGACAAATCTTGTCTGATGGCTGTTTGGTTGAACTCGCCATGAACTCTCCTCTCTCTCATCTCAAGAGCAACAGTTTAAGCTTCCAGCATCATTAGGGAAGTGAAGCCGCAATAACAATGGCCCGGCTATGAGTGCCCTGATTGCTCATTTAAATTGTACGGGCTGCAAATTGAATTGAATTGGGGACTCGCAAAAAGGGATTGAAAAGGGCAACGGCGGCGAACTAAAAATAACTGCGAAAATATGAAACGAGAAATAACATCTACAAGATGCTGATGTTGCTGCTGCACAAGACGAAGATGAAGCAATTTAGATACACTTGAATAGAAGCACGACGAGCAAAAAGAAGAAGGGGAGTCGTGGAGTCACTTCAAATAAACACGGCTACACAGAAAATTATGGGTGCAGTGACTTTTGATCATTGTCATAGTAATAAAAGCGGTATAAAAGTGTATTCATAATTATTATGTTTATTGTATAATTTTCCATGAAATATTAACAATTCGTGGTCGCATTTAAGTAGCAAAAATGATAACAGCAAATCTGCAATTAAAATTTTTGTTTCAATTTTTAAGAATCTAGGAATCTCGAATAACTTGTTGTTTTGAGTTCATCTCAATTTTATTTGGGTTATAGTCGGCCTGACCTAAGCCCTCATAATCAAAAAAATACCACGCGTTAGTCAACCTCAATAATCAGCATTTCTTTTCTGACTTACCCTGTCCCAATTTATTATGTTTGTATTTAGTTGCCAGTTTATCTTGGTTAAGAGTTAATACAATATTTCAGTTAAACTAAAAATTGATTAATTCACTTTCATTTCATTTATTTCTTTTCATTAAAAACTTGTTTATTTTACCTTTGTTCATTTAACATATTTTATTTAATTATCTTCGTATTTAAGAGCAAATATTCATTAATGATTTTTATATAAATTCCACGAAATCGTGAAAAAAATAATAAAGTTATGTAGTGTTTTTTCTCTGCATTGATGAAGTCATGTTGAGGCTGCATGCAAAACAAATTGTGCGTTGCATGGGGTGCGGATGCCGCGCTGATGATGGTAATGATGGTAATAATGAAGATGATGATGCCTACGGATTGCTAACACACAAAAATCGCCTTACTTCGAACGAAGAGTTCACGAAACACGCGCGTTGGCGATGATTGTTGCTGATGGGATTTGGGAAACGAAACCGACGACCAAGACGCTTCGGTCGTTAACGCAAAACGTCAATTTACAATGCGAATGTGATTGTGAATGTGAATGCCCAACAGCGCAAACAAGCTGGGCAACATCGACGCCACAACAGCAACATGTTGCATGTTCAGTAAAGTTGCTGCGTTGCCGATGTTGCTGCTGATGCTCCTGTTGTTGCTGCATTGCCTTGGCAAGAGGCAAACAAAAGGTACAAGCAAATAAACTTATTATAAATATCTCCACTTAAGGAGACGCCGTGGGGGCCCATTTATGCTTCAGACACGGCAGCAACATAGCTGCAAATGCGCACACGCAAAGCTGAAATTGCTCTCATTCAACTTACTCGCACATACACAGGGAGAAAAGTAGGTTTGCTAAAAAATCCTTACAAATTAAATATTATCTTACCTTTAGAAAACTTCTCCCAGGTACAATTTGGAATTTAAGTCCTGAAATATAAGAGAAAAAGAACTGTTGATAAGAAATAATAACTCTAATGAATTTAGATTTTTGTTAGTTTTTAAACCCATGAAGTCGGGTAAACGCACCTCAGGTTTATTTTTAAAGATTTTTAATGCTATAGTAATCAATTTGATTATAAATTCATATTATTGTAACTCACATACCAGGTAAATTCGACATCTATTTAATCATTTATAGTTTAAATATTAGCTTAAGATAGCTTTTGAGTGGTAAGGACAATGGTAATGAAATTGTGGGTACCTTGATCCTTTTTTTTCCGTGCACTGAGAGAAAAGAGAGTGGAGAGGAGCGGATTGGAGAGCTGTCAAGTCGCATAAGGCAAATAAGCAACAAAAGCATTAAATGATGACAACAACATTGCGCTTAATGGACTGGGACTGCCGCGTTCGCGTCTCAATTCAAAAGTGCATCTCTCACTATCTCTCTCTCTCTCACTCGCAGTATCCCCATCTCTTTCTCCTGCTATCTCTTTTGCTCACCATAGGGGATATTAAATCTTGTATCTCTGTCTAATAGCCTGTTTGCTCTTGGCCTGCGTTATAAATCCATTATAATAAAATCATTTTGTTGTTTTATGAGCTTGGCCTCATGTTGCCGACTCTCTGACTCTGTCTCTTTCTCATTTCTTTCTCTCTCTCTCTGTGGGGCAGAGTCAAGTGGCTTGGCAACATGTTGCTCGGCTCATAAATATTGCAAGTGTTTTCAATTAGCTCACATTCTGTGACTTTCATATTAAATGAGAGCGCGCCTGCTCGCTCATGTGCACTGCAAGAAAATATATCTAAACTATTAAATTGAAAAAAAAACGAAAATATAATACACCATTCATTTTGTTGTATTAAACAAAAGAGATCATTTTGGACAAAGCTCTTCTGGGGAATTACAATATATTGTTTCTTTAAGACAAACTTACTTTTTTCCAATTTTTGGATGTATTAATAAAATCAACAATATTCTTATTTAAACGCAAATATAAAGATACGTTTTCTTTTACAATATCAATACAGTCTACTAGGTACAAACTATTTTATTATTATTATTTGGAGTGTACCAGTGGGTGGTGGTGCGCTGGAGTTGATTCCAATTATAAATTGCATGGCGCATGTGGTGCAATTAAAAACGAAACAAAAACCCAAGAACAAACTGCAGCGAAAAAAGGTCAAAGTTTTTGAGGTCAGGCAAATGGCACGAGGGGTTTTCCTCCTCCTCCCAGATGGCCTGCAATCAACGCACTTCCGCAGCTAGTTTTCCTCGGCCTTCCCTATTTTCCTTTCCCATTTCCCCAGACCAAAACCAAAATGTCAATCGACCCTCCCCGTTTGTATCCACTTGGATGCCAATGTGCTGGTTGGCTTTGCTGCCTCCGATGTGAATGTGTTTGGCTGTTTGTGAAAGCAATTTCCGCTCGTGTCCGCAATTAAAAAGCAATATCATCTGGAGTCGACGTAAACACAGAATTGAATTGAATTTTTATGATGTGTTTGCTAAATGGTTGCATAAAAGCCAAATATCCCAGACAGGCTCGTAGGCGGATACGAATGCAGATACCGATGGAGATACAGATACAGTTATCGTTACACTGCAATTTCGGTTATTGCAAATGCATTCAAAAGTCACAGGCGCCCAGCAAAAATTGTATCCGTTTTTGTATTTGCTCATAAATGTATTTGTACCGAAAAAAAAGCAAAATAAAAAAGGAAGCGATGGGGAAAGAGATTGAAATAAATGGAAATAAAATGAAAATGCATTTGCCGTGACGAGTGGGGGCGGGTGTGGGAAAAATGTATCCCCTCATTGGGCTGGCTGGGTGGTCTGTTTCCCTTTAACTCTTTTGCTGCCAAGCTCTTCCCTTTTATTATTTTATTTCTTTTTTTACGCTGCTGTCTGTGTGTGTCCTCGACCATGTGTTTCATTAGCGTATTTATGGAATTTTTATGCGCTTTGCGACATTTAAAATGTGTGAAAAATGCATGAAGGCTCAAGCGCTGGCTAAATGTATTTGCCAAATTAAATTCCACTCGTGGAGTAAGGGTGTAAATTTGATTGCAGGATGATGGGTGGAATTCCTATTAGACGTAATTGGAGCTGATGGAAGGGCAGATTTTTGAGGTACAGTAAAAATTCAAGGTAGGTAAAATAATCGCTGAAACTTTGCTCTGTGGACCCTTTAAAAATTCGTTTTTACTTGGAAATATTTAAGATGTGAAATTAAATTTAATTAGAAGAATTTATAGACAACATTTACGACTATATTCTCTTAAGCTTGAACAAATCAACTTAAAAAGTGCTAATTTTAAAATAAAAAACATTTATCATAACAATGGTTTACTGTAGACTAAATCACAATTTCAAAATCTGTATGGGTCAACTGGACTTGAGCACATCCCTCTGTTCAAGTCCCAACTTCGTTAACCCTTAGTTGGCAAACTTTGCCCGTATTTCGCAATTGAATGCGAAACGCTTCCAACAATGGACTCGTTCAACCCTGTTAACCCGCTCATTAAAAGGCTCTCAAACCATCAATGGCGACAAAATAAAGGTCTTGTCATTTTTGCATAAATGCTCACTCAATAAAATGTCATAATTAAAAAGTATTTCCTCTGTTGTAGCTGTTGCTCCCGTTTCTTCCATTGCTGCTGTTGCAGTTGTTGCTGTTGTTGCCTTCAATGACCTTAATTGCTGGTGAACGTGTGGCAGCGATTCGAATGTGCCCCATGGTGGAGGGGGAGGGGGAGGAGAAGGGGACTGTGCTGCAACGGACTGTCAAATGAATAAAATTAAGTGTAGCACCGACTCCGGACTCTTGCCGTGCAAGAGAGCAACATCAACTGCTGGCAGGATATGTTGTTGCACTAATTGAATGTGGCATGCTGCAGCAGCAGCAACAGCAGCAACAGCAGCACCGCAGTTTGCATCTGTATCCGTATCTGTAGCCATTCCTGCTGCCACTGGCACACAAGTAGCTTCATTTTGCGTCACAGTTTCGGATTCGGATTCGCATTTTAAGTGCAATGGTGGCAAAGCGCACACACAGCTCACACACACAGATTGCAATTGTTCCGACTGTTGACATGGCAATGCAATAAAATTTTGTGCCTCAGCTCAGCAATTTCAGTGGCAGCCAAAGCAAAAGCAACAGAAAAGGCAGAAACAAAAACAACAACTGAGGTCTGGGGTCTGGCAGTCGGCAGTCGGCAGATGGCAATTGTTTCCCATTATTGCTTATGCTGATGATTAAGAGCAACTGAGCGCCAGCTTTCGGTGCCGGAGGAGCTTCCGATTTCGATTCAGATTCAGATTCAGTTTCAGAATCAGATCCCCTCCCGCCCTGGCCATCCAACCGACCACACAAAAGCCATTCGCCCAGCGGCAGATTAAAATGTGTTAATGGTCCGCTGTCTCTTTCGCAGACAGCGGGGGAGAGGGAGACGGACGGCGAGGACGAATCACAAATTGCCATCAATTAAGATCGCAAAATGCCAAATGAATCACCCAGAGAATTGTGTCTTTAGCACAGTTTTCAAGTCATATTATGCTGGCTTTTAGCTCGAAGCCAAGCTCTAAGCGAATCTCTTGAATTATTTATTGCAGCATTACTAATGGCATCCTAAATTTAGCTTTTCTATTTAATGAAATAATAATAAAGCCTTGTCTAAATTTCACTTTCCGTTGACATCTTCGAAGGTGAACTTAAAATAATCACTTTGAAGGTGAGAGTAATAATTCGAGCTCATTATCTTCTAAAATAATTTGGGAAATAAATTTAAAAAATTATATAACGTTAACAAACAGCACTCAACATCTTTATTAAAAAAACTTAAAATTTATTCAATATATTTGTTCATGTATTCACGTTGTTTATCAAAACCATCTAGTGAGCATTTTTTTAAATTTTAGAACAAACAACCATTTTAAATAAATAAAGCTAGAATTTATTTGATTTTTGACTCCTTTTTAGTAAATTTGAATATTAAAGGATACAACATTATACCATTTAAAATAGAAATGGCAATGAATAAGTTCTTTGTGGTTCTGTTCTATCATGGCAGTAGAATGCTTAGATAGTATTTTTAACATTTACTATAATATGTATTAAAATTAAGAAGTTCTTAAAAGAATACAACGTTGGTATCTGTGTTTTTGCTATGCTTTGTTGCTGGTGTTTGGCATTCTCTTGGCTGAATGCCTTTCTGATTGTCTGTGGTGGCGTTTGGTCTGTTTGTTTAACCGGCAGAAAAAGCAGCAACAAAGAGCAACAGCAGCAACAGAAGACCGGGGACAACCAATAGACGTTCCCTTACGAGCTGCTCATAAGCCTGTTTACGTGTCCGTCCATCTGACTTTCAGTCCTTCAGTCCTTCGGTCTGCCACTCCGACGCGACGACTTGTGTCCCCTTCTCCCAGTGTATCCATTCTGTGTGTGTATGTGTCTATTCAGTGGAAGTGGCTTGTCCGTCCGTCTTCTGCGAGCTGGGGCTGGCTGCCTGTTTACAGGAAATTCCATCAAATTCCTGTCGGTTGGATGCAGTGAAATGAATAATATAGTACCATGGAATTAGGTTATTACACTGAAACAAGAAGACAGCCGAGGTCGAGTAATTTCATTAGCTGCATTCTTTGGGACCATCGAGGAATACCTACTTAACCCCGTGCTTAACGTTTCATTGCAGTTAACCCAGGGGCAAAATGCAGGTGAGTATTATTATTTTGCATAAACTCAGTTGACGGAGCAGATGTTGCCATGGCCCCAGTAGAAGTTGCTGTTGCCAACTAGCAACTAGACGTACAAATCGCTTGCTCGTATTTGGACAGCCGACTTGGATTGCAGGGGGGTGTTTGGGTGGGGGGTTTCCGAGGGGGAACAAGGAACCCAGGCCGTCTGCAGCCCACCCACGCTACTTACGTCGAAAAGTATATCTAACTGATGCTCAGTTTGCCATTCGTTCGGGCGGATGTTGCTGCTGTTTATGTTGTTGGTGTACTTACTTTATTTTCCAACAATTTGCTACACGAGCTGGCCGAGTGTGTGTGTGTGTGTGTGTGCTTGTGCAATATGCTGCAGGGGCATCAGGGGCATAAGAGCCTTGGTAATGGCAGTCACAGACATCAGCTTCCTCCGCAAAAACCCCCACCATTTTCCATGGGCAGCAGCAACAGCAAAAGTCAAGGTATTTTACTTGTGAATTGTTTGTAAGTGGAAAACTTTCTGCACACGTTTCCCCATAAATACAACAGAATAAAACAAAATATGTAAAGCGCTTAACTCAATAGTGAAGCTTAGATACTCTAGGCAGTTCTGAATGAGTATTACTTGAAAACAATAACATCCCAAGTGAATGCTTAGTAGAGTTTAAGCAATTTGCACACATTCATACAAAAAAGTCCACAATTTATTTTATTAATATTTATTTGATTGAGTTATTCTTGAACATATCTATACATATAAAACAGGTGTGAAAAAGATTTTGAAAATAAATCGATTTTTGTTTTAATTATTCGTAAAGACCAAAAAAAAGGTTTTTTAGTTGGTCAAGACAAATGAAAAGCTTTTAATTCATAACTTGTACTTAAAATATTATTTTATGCATTTTTAAGTGTTTCTATGTGTTGCCAGCAGATGATATTCAAAACTGTGTAAACAGGTACACAAAACCTTAAAAAAATATAAAAATACAAAATATTGTACTTACAAGAGTAGAGTATTTAAGCATTTCGTCTTATAACGTTAAAGTTTTAGCGCTCTGTCGCGTTTCCGTAATTGTTTGTACGTAACTTTGCTGAGCGGGCAAAATCCGGACCGTTTGAGTTTTGGGGGGATTTCACGAGAACTCAGTGACAATAATTAATGCGAACTTAAGTGTGTATATAATTAGGGAGAAATTACAAGAAACTGCCGCGACATTGAATTCATTCCGGCATGTAGATGAACTCAAATTAACTTGACTTTATTTGGGGGTGATGTTGGGTGGTTGAAAGGGAGTCATGTGAGGTAAAATCAATTACTCAACAATGCCCAGGTGGTGGAGGATGGTCATAGATCAAAGACATCGCGCAACAATGGAGCTCTGCGATAGCGGATGAGCATCAATCACATTTCGTGCGTTTCATTGCCGGCGGGTGAAATGCAGGAAACCCAGTCAGCAACCCCAATAACACAGGTCCAGGTCCATTTACCTCGAGGTTTGAATCGGCATCGTCTGTCAAACAATGGAATCTAAACGGAGAACTCCATGCCACTCGATTGTCAGATTGTTGCAGCATGTTCGTAGATTAATCAACCCTTGCCACATGTCATAATTACGTTTTAAACGTTACCCCCTTTTATATTCGACTTTTGTTTAATTTGATTTCTGCACATAATGCTTTCAAATGGCCATCCCGCCCCCTGTAAATGCAACAATTAGGCGGACAAAGCTAACCGAAAATCAATTCAATTCAATGCAATTCAATTAGAGGGGGCGCGGTGGCAGGAGCAGCCCGAAAACATTGTTGCATGTGGCCATTTGCAACAGCAATCACAGAGCGGCCAAAAAGCAAATGCAAAAGCTCAGCCTAAAAGCAGCCACAAAAAGTTATGGCAGGAGGAGTCCCCCCACCCACTCTTCCTGTCAGGGGCGTCTGGAAAAAGGGTGCGAAGGAGGTGAGGCGTTCATGCACTGACCAAACAAACTTGTACATCAATTTAAATCAAGTAAATTAACTTTAAACTACATTCCGGACAGCCTATTAACAATGTGATATGAAATATAATATAAGTTGACATGATGCCATTCAATCTTTTAAAATTCATATTTACTTTCAGTGTATAAGAGTACTACATATATGGAAATATACCAATTTTCCAAGTTAATCTAAAATGAGTTAATAATCATAGATACTGCAGATATTTCCAGAATTTCTCTCTATTGATTATGGAAGTATTACAAAAAATATTAATTATGGATTTTAAATCATTTTAAATTGGTAAGCCTTATGACTAGCTTGTTTTATTGATTATAATTTTGTTTTATTTTGATCAAAAAGATGCATAATATTTATTTTTAATTGGCAAACTCAGTAAGGTATTGAATTGGAAATAATACAAATCTAAAAAATATTTAAACAGGTATTCCGATTTCACAATAAAATTAGTTGACCGGACTTACATTAACATATTATTTTGATTCTAAATTAAACATTAAAAACAGCGAATCGTAGGTAAATTTAAATTTGGAATTTCGTAATAATGATTTTCATCTCTTCTTAACGAATAAAGTATTTTTTCAGTGCTTTTATTGCGGGCGTGGCACATAATATAGCTGGCTGTCTGTTGCAATAATGGCCGTAAATTGCCGTCGCTTCAACTGCTTCTGCTTGTTGTTCTTGTTGGACGGGGGTGTTGTTGGGGGGGTGATGTTGCAAATGCAATTGCAACTGCAACACTGCAACTGACTGTAGCGTATTTGTATATGAAGTGTGCAAGTGTGTATCTCTGTGCCGTCTGTGGTATGTGAAGCACATTTAGGAAATTAAATGCGTTTACCTTGGGTCCTGCATCCACATCCACATCCACAATGGCCCAACCCTGCGGCCTTTCGTCCGCCACCCACAATTTATAAGCCTTTTGGCTACATTTTGTGGCTTTGATTGCAATTATCTTTTGCATTTTGTATTTATTTGCTACACTTTGGGCAATTGTCCGCATTCGGGCTTTGTCTCTGGCCTCCACTGTTCATTGTGGCTATTGTCAGTGGCCGTAGTCCATATGTGTGTTGATGTTGGCTCCCACAAATCCTTTTGTTTTCCCCACACAGCCAGGAGTACGTATGTGCGGCTTCCAATTTGAAGTTTATTAATTGTCAATTTCATGAATTTTTCGGTAGCCTTCTGGCAATTGGCTTCGGCCTGCTAGCAAATCAAAATCAAAAACTTTGATTTGTGTGTACGTGCTGCAAAAGTGAGCCTCTCCATTTGAACAGTAAATGCTTTATTAACTGGATACCTGTAAGTGAAGTTTTGTTTGACCACACAGGGCTACAAGTTGCTTTGGGATTAACTAAAGCCTATAAATCTGGCTTTATAGTGGCTAACACCTTTGTATTGCATTTTACTCCTGTTTTAGTTCTGGCGTTATTTAGAGACAATAAATTACCACCCAAAAAGCAAATTAAAACATCTACTACCTTTTTTTTTGGCCATTTATAATTTTAATTTAATTGATCAAAGCAAAGAACATATTTTTTTATATTAATATGCTCACTTTCAATAACGTTTTTTTTGCAAGTGTTTAAATGTTGTGGTATATGTTTATGTAACAATTTGAAAAGGGAAATTTTGAAAACCAAATGTTGGAAATTAAAATATTTTAAAATTAAAAATTGAAAAATTTTAATTTGAATATTAAAAAAATTAAATTTGAAATTTAAAAACCAAATATGAAAATGTAACTTTGCTGAACAGTGTTGTTTATTGAACGTGATTGAAACGCGAACATTGCCAAGCCACAAGCATTCTTATATCAGGAGAGTCGAGGAGAAGGGACTTTCCTGGGGTAATGATGAATATGAAGTTGTTTTGAGTAGTTATTGGGCGAGTTGGGATCCCAATGGGTTGGCTCGATCTTGTGGAGCTCGCCGTCCGGGCAAAACATGGTCAGTTAGAACTGACCCCAGCGTTGTGGCAGGCCCACACCATTGGGATAGTTCTGACTGGTCATATTCTCGACCAAATAGTTGGCAAAATACTCGCCCCGTTGATCCTCCTGAACTTCCCTCATGGCCCGCGTCACATTGGCCATTAGGAGGCACATTTCCGGCCGCTGACTCCGGAGCAATGGCGATGGCTTGGCCATGGTGTAGAAACTGCGCTTCTTCCGCAAACGTGGTGGTCCATCCGCCGCCATATAACGACCTCCTCTGGCCGGAAAAGCAGCCAGGGGCGGCTCATGAGGAGCGTCCAGGAGCATGGCCATCTGTCGATTGTTCCGCCGGAACCGGAGCTGCTGTCCAGCCTCGTCCAGCGAATCCGAATCATCGTCTGCATCCCCTGTCGCCGCATCGCCAATTCGATCGATCCGCATGCCATCATCGAGATCCAGATCCCCGCCCTCGTGTTCGAGTAGTGCGTTCATCATTCAGGAAGAACAGCCACAAAATTAACAAAACGATAACGAGAAACGATAAATACGGCAGTTTTTTGTGAATTTCTGCTATTCGATACGATGTTGTGTTTTTGTAGATTCGATTGGGTTGGACAGTAGTTGTAGTGTCTTAGTTTCTATAGGACTAAATGAAAACTCCAGGCCTGGTTACGATTGTTAAAAACTGCCTACTATATTAAAAACTTTTATGTGAAAAGTATTACATAAACACTGAAACTCTTACCTAATTTGATTTATTATTATTAAACGGTTTTTTTTTGAATTTTTGTCCTTTAAAGTTACTTATTCTTTATTTTTTTCCAAAGATAAAAATACATTTTAAATCTTAATATTAAAACTTAAATCTTTTTGAATTTTAGATACAGAATGAATGAAAGTTGCTTTTAAAATTATAGCTAGTTGTGCTTATAAAAACAAGAAACAAGCAAAGCAATTGTCTTTGCTAACTTTTATTTAAAATGGGTACAAAATAAAAGGCCTTTCTTAGTCCTATAAAATTTCTTTGAGTAGATGATGGAGCTTTGGGTAAGCAGTCAAGCTGTTAAATCAATATTGTATTTATTAAATATAATAAAACAAAAATATTGTCTGGGAGCCAGTATTATTTGAGTAAAATGTTATAACCATGTATTGTCATTTTCCAAATCCCATTTGGCCAAAGTTTTTCGCCTCCTGAAGGGGCGATAAGATAGAATCGTGTGTATCCATTAGGATGTAGTCATATCCATATCGAACGTCTGGCTCCCAGTCGTCCAGTGGCAAATGGAGAAACGCTGTCTGACATTTGCTTGCCTGTTCCGAATAGAACCCACACCCCAAACGCCCCCGAGTGATTGGACACATTTAGCCCTATTTAACCCCTCGCCCGCCCCCGGCGCCCCATAGTCGTCATTACAAGCAATTTAACTCGACGTAATGTTGCCATCAAGTGCCCCGGAATCGAAATCAGAATCCGGCAGCTGTTTGTGTGCCCGTAATGGGAGCACATTACGAACTGTAAATGAGTTCATTACGGCTGCTCAATTAATAACTTTTCGAATTGCGTTTAAGCAATCGCAATTCGGAAATTGTTTGCCAGACAAATCGGTGCGGGAGCGAAAAGATTTTTTTTTTAATTTCTGCCCGCCGAAGGAAATTATGAAGTGGGGCAGCTGCATCCAACAAGTTAGCCACTAGTATCATGTTGCTAGAAAATGCCGGCAACATTTCGAATAGCGCCGACGCAGATGCTCGCTCTCCCTCTCGCCCTATCGCCATCTCTGTTCCACTCCCACTTCTCGGTCTGACCCCTTGCTTGTGAAACAATTTATTATGGCTTTGGGTCTATGACTGTGTGTAATCACATTGTTGCCATTTTCACTTCATTATTTTGCTTTAATACGGGTAAATTTTTTTTACTGCTACACGGAGAAAAAATCTTATCAGGTTTTGCTTATTAATTTTGGAAAAGCTAATTAGTATTTTTGCAATTGTTAAGTACAACTAATTTTAAAAGAACCTGTTAATAACTTGTGTTTGACTACAAATCCTTGAATGTATGATAATAATATCATTCTTGTAAAAAAACATGATTTTTAACTATTTTTTTTAAGACTGGAGAGCCCAAATTGTCCTTAACAAAGAGCAAGGATGTCATTGTTAAAATGTAAAGTTAATAAAAATATAGGTTTCTTACATTGAAAATAAAAAAGAATTTAAATCGAAGTGCAAATATTTTTTCCTAATATAATTCCTTTGATTGTGATGTGAATCCTTCGGCTTCTGTTTGCGTAAGCTCGTGCTTTCCCTCTCTGACTTTCTGTCCCTGTCTCTTTCTTTCAAGCTCTTGCCTCTCACTCGCTCAGTTGGACTGTTACAGTTGGTTAAGCAACAAGGCCAGGATGGGCTTCCTTTTCAGTTATCAATGAAGAAATGAACATGTCCCTGCTGCTCCGTCGCTTCGGGCGACCTTGCCTTTGTGTGTGTGTGTGTGCGAGTGGGTGGTTGTGTGTTGGGTGGTGGGTTGTGTCTACAAGTGTGCTTGTGTGTGCAGCAGACAGTAATTATTATGCCATGTCCAGCGTTAATTGATTCAATGAAATATCTCCAGAACGGCCATTGTGTCTGCGAAAGCTCCTGGGCAAGGATATATCGCTATTTATCGGGACTTTTTGTATGTCTTCGTAAAAGCTTACTTTTAATCTGATTTGTTAGGCAATAAACCATAGTTTGTCACTGTCCAAAATCACTTTGCTCAGTTGCAGAAAATTTCAGAAATAGTTAAAAAATTAATTAGGAAGTTGTGCGCATCCAAAAGAATATTTTTCGAAATAAAAGTATTTTAAATCCTTTTTTAAATTATTTATATAAATAGGCTTTTTTATTTTAATAGATTTATTTCCTTTCATTTTATCCAAATATAAAATCTTAAAAGATATATAAATAGTTTCCTATAATATTTAGCCTCATTTTAACCACATTTTCAATATTATTTTGAAGGGGACTATTTAAATAAGCACGTAGAAATAAGGAACTCCCAAACTCTATTAAAAATAGTTCATTACCATCCCTCAACTTTATTATGAGTTACTACCATAAACATCAATACTTCCGTTTGCATTTTCACACATCCTCTTTGTACACAATCAACACCCTCGACAGATGTTGGATAACTAATGACCTCTTTTAAGGTGTTTCAATTAGCTGATGCTGTCGCCGTCAACCAAATCCCCAAACAATGCGAAATCATAAACCAAATATTATGCTAATCAATCCATCAATATTTAAACACTCCCCTTGGGGTATTTCGGCGACGTGCAGCCAGCTGCCAGCTAATTAAATTGAATTATTATTGCATTTAATTATCGGCCATGCCCGGCATTCTATAGCCACATAAAATGTCAACTGCATTAGCATCATCATTATCGGGCCGGGCAACACTTTCAGGTATATGTATATGTACATTGGGGTGGACCAGAAAAACTCATAAAAATGACATACTTTAGGGAACAATAATTGTATTTTTAAATAAAAATAATGTATTCTATTTGGCCGTACAAAAACTCACATGACAAGTTTATAAACATATTATATCATTTAAAACATATTATTTGATAAAAGCCAACAGTACGTATGAGTGTTGCCAATATTAAAGATCTTAAAACCCATTTGTTTAAAAACTTCCTTCTGGTATATAAAATGACCCAATCGCATTGTTTAAGCGGATCAGACTATGAACTCAAAATTTTGATACAAATTGGGACCACCCTAATGTACATTCCTACGTATATCCCATGGAGCCCCAGCCTCCTTTGATCTCTGCCTGCATCGACGTTGCGCTTGTTAAATTCAATATAGGCGAGCATAATTTTTATTTTTATTATTTTTCGAGAGAGACAGGGGACGGTTGATATGGGTGTGCGTGTGTGCGTTTGTCTTTTGCTTTTATATTTTCGTTTTTAATTACTTTTGCGCTATTTTTAAGCTGTCTGCGGACCGGCAACATTCGAAACCAGGTCCCAAGTAATGACAGAGCAGGGACAAAGTGGCAGAGAAACCAGTCCCCAGTCCGTTGCATCTTTACTAGGTGTTAATTTATTTTTAATTTTTATTATTTATCAGCGCTATGCGATCGCTCTGGCAGCCGTCTCCATTAAAGAGCAGCACACAAAATACTCAGACGTAAGTGGATCGCCCTGGCACTCTGGACACTTTCATGGATTTCCATGCGTCAACTCAACTGCTTCACTGGGAAAAAAGTAATTAGTTCTGGAGATGTATTTATTAGAATACAGGTAACTTAAGACCATCTGGTCTGGTTATGATGGTGATGAGCCTAAAATGTCTTTGCCTGTGAAATTTAGCTGAAGTTTGTTACATTTTAAATTGAATATTGGGGATAATAATGTCTTTTTTTGCAAATTGTATTGTTTTAAATAAAGTAACATTAATAGTTCCTTATTTTTGATTTTATATAAAAATCTATTAAAAGGGAATTTGAATAACAGAAATAAAGAAGCGAAGGAAATTAAACAATAAACCAAAAACCATGATTTTTCAAACAATAAATTTAGATTAGTTGCTTACCATTCCATGAGACTTTATTTTTAAATATATTGAAGCCCCCCCAATTATTTGCATTTTTGCTTATAGTGTATAGTTACACAGTTACTTATTGACTTTACATCTAATGCATATTCATCTTATATGTTGTTGATTAAATTATTTAATTTTTAGCTATATATTAAATCATCGCTCTTCAAAAACCCGTACAATCTCCATGCCCCGACTTCTAATCATTCCATCATCATAACGCTGACGTTTCAATTGCATGCCATGTGCCATTGCCCCAACCATCCTCATTCTCATTCGGATTCTCCATTCCCTGAACTGCACTCTCGCATGCAATTAATATCATTTTTATGTTCTAATGACATTCGCTGCGCTGCATTTGGTGTGCGTTTAGTTTGGCGATGGGGCAGCGGATGGTGGGTGTGGGTGTGGGTGTGGGTCCCCGAAAAACCATCATCGCTCAAAACGGCGTGTCGGGCACGAATCTTTCAAGTTGTAAAAACGCCATTAAATTGGCAGCGAAGTGCATGCCAGCCAGCCGCGATGATGATGATGATCACTCAGAAGAGGAGCCAGCCGGGTCTTTTGGCCATAAACAACTCGAAACTTGGAAATTGTAACTTGGAACGAGTGGCAATGCGTAGGGCGCACCAGTTGCCCCATTAAAAGGGGTCCGACCCTGGCCACATTTAATTTACTTTATTGACTTTAATTAATTTGTATGTTTTTATTTCGATTTTAGTCAAAAATTTCTCGTTCGCTCACTTTTTGCTCTTTTGTTGTAAATATCATAAATATTTCGATGCTGCTGGCCCCGGCCATAAAATGTTTTTGTGGAAAAGTAATAAAGCTAAAAGTGTATAAATAAGTGCTGTAGAAAGCGGTGGTGGGTGTATTCCATGCTGTGGCTGCTACTGTTCCAGCCACGATTGGAATCTTAATGGTCAATAAAGGCTAATTAAATGTTTTTAATATAGTCGGTATGCTCGGGGTCTTTGGAGGGCGTGTTTGGAAGGGTTGAAGGGAATGGGAATGGAAATGATCGATCAAAACACTGGAAATTGTTGCATAAATCAACACGCAGAGATTATCCGTAAGATACAAGATACCGCTGCGATTGTATGTGTGTGTGTGTGGGCGCCCCGGCAATTGAGGCACGCACACCACAAAGCTATTTTAATTGTCTGCAGCTCGAATCGGGGAGCCACTCCACATCCACATCCATGTCACAGGGTTCCTCGCTGACAGCAGCCCAAAAGCGAGTAGCAATTGCTACACTTTCCAAAATAATGTATACCATTTATAGGAAAAAAATATATTGCAATGTTAATATAACTTTCGTATTATGTGTTTCTGGCAACATCTTTATTTATCAATTGATTATTGTTCGTAAAGCCTTACTTTAATAAAGATTTGTATAACAATCCTTAATGAAACTAGTTGTAACCTTATACAGAAGTACATTACATCTCGTTTGGATAAATAGTATGTTTAAAACAGTATAGTATGTTTAGCTACAGTAAAGCTATAGTAAGACATGCCAATAAATTGTTACATTTTGGTTTTTTGCTCATCTATTAAACGTTATTACTGATTAGAAAAAATGAGTTTAAAACAACAAAATATGGATAATAAACATAATTTTCTTTTGTTTTGTTAATAGCTATTAACTTACTTTTAGTTTTTTTGAATTAAAATTATGCACTATGTTTAAAACAAATTTATTACTCAGAAAATTATTATTTTGTTTTATTTTTTACAATATTTACACTGATTTTAAGTTGTGGTTTTGTTTGTTTTATATAGGGTTTTTTCAAATAAATGATAATAAAATTATCATTATCATGAACTCATTTTAGGTTCGTTAAATTATCGCTATTCCTATTCACACTGATTGGAAGATTCCTATTTGATTTCAGTGATTGTGCGTCGACCCTTGATCCCTTAATTTTCCTAGTGCAGTTTCGGACCGCCTGCATCTCTTTAGCATCGACATCCGAAACGACGACGTCGTTCTGCGTTGACTTCTTGGCTGCCGTTTGAGTGCTGCTCTCTGTCTGGGCTCCACTTGGGTTCCTTTGACGCTTTCCCCGCTTTTCCCTCGGGTTTTCCACTCCCTTTTCCCCCTTTGGTCGCCACTCGCAGCTGGCTCTTCGTCAAACACAACAAATCGTTTTCATTGCCGGGCAAAAGCATTTTCAAAATTGATGCGGTGTCTGCGTTTAGGTGGAAAATTGAATTTTCATTTTCATTTCGCTCTGGCCCCATCGTCTGTCGTAATGCTTGATGCCGATGCTTGGGGTGTGTTAACTTAAATTTGATGAGGTTGAGGTATTTAAATAAATTGTTGCATGCGTTCTGTTTGACATTTTGTTATTTTCGCCGTTGATTGGTGGAGTTGGCCGCCCCGGGGAAAATGTCACCCGCAGTCAGCCGCTCATTTCAGGGCTCTCTGCAAGTAAGTGGTCCCATTTTGGTGCACCTGACTGGGAAGTGGGAAAAGAGGGCGGTCTGTAGACAAATTTGTGCTCTAAATCCAACAGCATTTCAGAAATATTATATATAGCATTTTTGACAATGGATATTTTATTTATTACAAATGAAACATTAATTATGGGCTTAAGATTGATTTTAGAATAGTCGTCTTCAGAATAAACTTGATCAGTTTCATTAATCTCAATTAAAATGAATTAATTAAAAAACAAATTAGGAAACCTTAAAGCCATATATGTACATATATTAATTTAAATATTTGAACAATTTTGCATTTTAAATTGGAGTTTAGACAAACGATTAGCATTCCTATTAGGTTTTTATGTTCGTCAAAATTAGGAATAACTTCAGTCAGGGGCATCGATTACACCCAACCTTTAAGTGCCCATTAACCCGTTGATAAATCCTAAATCAATTATAAGGCGTTTGATGAATCTACCCCAAGCATCTTAAATCTTGGCCAAATTGTCTGAGCGCCAAACAAGAGCCCATCAGTCGCGATTCAAGACTCAATCAAAAGGCCAGACATTCCTAATTGCGGATGGGGGCGGGGCCTCTCATTAGGTTATCTGTGCCCATAGCTGGGGGGCAGTAAATAGAGTCATCAGCAGTCGATAAACGTTATCGGATCATCACATTTATATTGCTGCTGATTAATGAGAAACGAGAACGCGGACGCAAAGGCAATGGCAAAGGCGACTTTTTAAAACGTCAACTGCCGTCGGCTGTCGTTCATTTAATTGCTGCCTCTCGACGACAAAGCTGTAAATAAGTCAAAGAAGCGGGAATAAGAGAAGCTGGACCGTCAGGAGCAGCTGGCATCCTCCTCCTTCTTCGAGCTCATGTTGCTGCTGTGGCCCTGGATGTTGCTGTTGCCGCCGGGTTGCAATGTTGCTGCTGTTGCTGCTGGTGCTGCTGTTGCTGCTGTTGCTGCTGGTGCTGCTGCTCCTGTTGCTCCCGCCTCATTGTCTCTTTTCGCACTGCCTGTCGGCACTTAAACGACTGGCTGCAACATTCTTTGCTGACAACGCAGTAATTAAAATTCAATTGCAATTAAAAGTGCGCACGCAAAACGGGCGACGACAAACAAGACGATGGCCAGGGAGGTGCGGAAGTTGCCGTCGAGGGGAAGGGCGCTAGGCAAGGAATAAAAGTAAGATCGAGTAACTTGACTATGGATGAGTATTTCGAATGGTAGTTACCCCTCATTTGGTTCACAAAGCTTTTGTTCTTTTTTTTAAAGGAAAATGTTAAATGTAATTTTCTGATCATAGCTTCCTACAATATTTTTTATAAAGAAACCAAAATTAAGGTCATCAAATATTTTTTAATGACATTTCAAGAAAATAGAAGATTCAATGATTTTTCGATTATTATCCAATTATTAGGAAAAGTTTCTTAAAACCCAGACAAATAATGTTTTTCAAGAGCCACTTTTTACTTTTTTGGGCCTTAAAACTAAAAACACCACGTGTATTTAATTTTAAAAAGAATAAAAAAAGAGTTAGTATAAAAAACCATATTATTTCTTTACACAAAAGGTTTTATTTAATGAATAAATTTAATTACTGTAAGATTAAAACGTTAAATAGCTAACCAAATGGCATTAATATGCCCTTGAAATCAACAAGTACTGGGTATAGAAATTTGTCGCAACGCCAACTTTTTGCCCCTTTGGAACCTAGGAGCCGCCCAAGACAATTGTCGATTGCCTCCACTGGTGGCCTGGATTGCCTGCCCTGTCATCGTCTTTTGCCGCATCCCGAATCCTCCGTCCTCCGTCCTCATCCTCAATCCACCACACTGCCATATCCAGTTTCGCAGTTTGCAGCTCGCAATTCGCATTTAGCATTTCGCTTTTTTCCGCGGGCGCATTCTTGCGTAGGCGTTTGACGTGCCGCTGATTAGCCGGCAGTTCGCGATTCTCAGTTCTCAGTTCTCGGCATTTTGCATTCGGCATTCGGGAGGGGAATCGCTGCCATATGCGGACACTCGAGACGGGACTCCAAACACTTTTAGGGCGAAATTAGCAAGCGCAACAAACATTTGCCGAGCAGGTCTGGGAATCAAACAAGCAAGTACCGAGTGCCTTGCGATTTCGCGTTTTAATTGCCGCTTCTTCTCCAGTTTTTATGTTGGCTCTATGTCGCAAGCGATGTTCGTGGAAAACGGCAGGAATTTTATATTATTTTTCCCTGGTGATTGCATGTCAAGAGTAAAGACGAAAATGAATGCATATATAATTATTAATTAATTAAGCCAAAAGGTATTGCTGGCTAAAAGCATATTGCTTTAGTTGCCATTGCCTGAATTCTCGGGAATTTGACTCTGTTTGGAGTGTCAGCGTATTATTTTTCAATGCAAAATTACAGGGAAATGGCAAACAATTATTTATCGACTGCAAAATCGGTTTTATGCTAAAAATCAATTGGGAAGATGTCACTTTGTATTTATTTATCGCAAATTATAATTGCGATATGTTGAATATTTCACAAAGAATTCGCAACAACATGGAATTGCAAATCAGTTCATGGCAAAAGTGTCGCGAATACGCAGTCTGCCGCTGCTATTTATGATAATTGTTTTTCGGTTCATTAATTTATTGTGGGCACTGTTTGGCATGCGATCAACAGAGAACTCCTCCGTGGAGGAGAGCCAGCCAATGCAGATAATTAATTACAGGCTGCGTTTAAATACAATTTCTGCTTTATTATTTGCTCATTTTAATATGCTCTATGCACAGGCCGAAAATGGAAATCTTTTGGTTGTTCAATTTCATTCGTTTGAAACTAGAAAAATGGCTTATTAATCCAGAAATAATTTAAAGTATCTGTACATTTATATACAATTTTTAGAAATTAAATATTGATATTACTAATGAAAATACATAACAAAAGTCTTAAAGGAATTAATTGCTATTTTACAACAAGTCTTAAACGCATTTTTAAACACCGAAAACAAATTTAAAAAGATATTCCCTACTTCTTTAAAAATGTTTGAAACGTTTTGACACTTATCGGGAGTTTAATTTTTGAAGAGTTTGAAAAGGAAATTGTATACCTATGTTAGTTTCAAACTATTAAAGAACATTGTTTTAAGGAAGTTTTAGTAACTCAAAATCGTTTGTTTTGTATGATTAATATCGGAAGTTTTAGCCGCTCCACCGTTATTCAAAATTAGCCAACAAGTCTCCTTAGATTTCTCTCTCTGCAGTCAGTTCATGATCTGGGTTATAGTCCCGCATAATTGTCACGCCGCATTTGTGAAATAATTCTTAAATAATTTCATCAATTACGTCGCCCAGCTGCACAGTGTCGTCCGCTTTGGGTGCCTTTGCTGTTTTATTTTTTCCCGCTGCTCCTGCTGCCTTCGTTGCCATTTCAATTATGTTGATATTTATTTTCATATTTAATTTAACACGGGCTGTGGCAAAAGGAGCGATAGAGAAGGAGTGAAGATGGCTGAAAGAAACGGCGGCAGCGACAGCATTTGGAAAATCCATTTTACAGTAAAAACCGCATGCATTATTTAATTTTTAAGTGAAATCAATTACAAGCTCGTTGGCCATATAGCCAGGGGGGGCGGGGGCGGCGTGTCTGGTCTGGGCAGGGCTTTTGATGTTAAATGCCAGCCGCCGACGGCGGTGGTGCCATCGCATCGATGTTGCTGCCACTACGCACTGCAGTGTGGGGGCGACGGAAGTGCGCATAAATGCAATTGCAGTCGAATAAATAAATAAAAATATTTTGTGCCATTAAATTTCAATTAATAACAGGGCAAACACACACACGTGCGGCGCATCAGACACCGGCGACTTATTCGGTCTACAATATTAATACATTTCGGCAGCGGTGCGTGCACGGCGCGCTGATTGCCGCAAGCCCATGAAATTAAGTCACAAATTAATTAATTAATGCAATCAATACGTTGGACATTTGCATTGCCGCCACTGCAATCGATGTCACTGCATGTGGGCAACATCGCAATATGCAATTTGCAATTACAATTATGCCTTGCCCGAATGCCACCAGCAGCAGTAGTTTCTTGCACTCTAAATATATAGTCTCAGCTGGGCCATTAAGGTCGCCAGTTTTACACTGGGGAAATTGAAAGCTACCGGTTTTTCTCATTGAAGTACTCTTTATTTCGTTCTTCTTATTAATTTGTTTTAATGGCGTTCCAAACGTTATGGTTTCATTTTAATCAGAATTTTTTGAAGTATTTTGGTTGCATCTAAGTCACTATTTTTTTGATAATGTCTCACCGTTTTTATTTATTTTGATCGTAAAATATTTAAGGGAAGAGCACAATCAAGCTGCTAGTATTAATTAAGAGCTTGCCCATAAAAAAAGAAATAAAATACATTTTGTGGTTTTTTATTTAAGCTTTAGTCATGTAATTGCGGTCACAAACGTTGTGTGGTTTTTATTTTTCCAACAATAATACACTATTTAATATTGAAATATTAAGATTAATATATTAAGATATAATAAAACAATTTTAACAGAGAAGTTTTAACCGATACCCACACCAAATACCTTAGCATGTATGGGTATTAAATTTCTTGTATTTGAAATATTCTTTTAAGATGATTTAAGATGTTTTAAGATGTTTCACTTTTAAAAACGTACTTTCTTCTGACTTGCTAAGTTGTAATAAATAAAATTCGCCATTTGCAAATGGAACATATTTCCGAGTGCACAAATTGCCTTCGCCCAAGACTGGACTCTCTCTCACACAATCGAACGCCCCAACAGGAGCCCGGCACGCCATGGCGAACATAATTTTTAATGGACTTTTAATGTCTGTCGCTTGTGCGGGGGAATTTGGAGGAGAGTGTGTGTAAGCGCCTTCCTTTCGTGAACGTAAAGCATTTTCGGGGTCAGTTTTTCGGCCTGGCTGGGCACAATTAGCGACAGTTTGTGCCCGACATGTGTAAACCAGCGAGAGAGGTGGGCTGGCTTTCCCGTCCATTCGTGAGCTGTGCTGTCAATTTATTAGTCAACGCCTCGCTTGGCCGGCAGTCAATTAGAGTCCAACAAGGCTCCGTTGCTTTTAAACAGCCAATAAGTTGGTATTATGATAGCCGCTACAAATGGGTTCGAGTTAAACAGGTTTTTTCTTTTAAAATAAGCCTGGCTTGGCATCCATCCTAGGTTATACAGAAAACTCTTGTAGGGGTCTTAAAACACACTCTAGAACATTAGCCATCATCATACCAAATTGGTACTAAATTAATTTTTTTTGCTGTGAATGGCAATCAATTTGAAATTTCAAAAAACCAACACTCGACTTGATTGCTTCGGGTTTTTGGCCATAAAAAACCTTGACTGTTGACTGTTTGTGCATCTGAGGACCTAAACAATTGATTCGATATGATTGGTAGTTTTGGAAATTTTATTTTATTTTATTTCTAACCAGTTTGATTTACATAAATTTATAAATATAATTTTGATTTATAAATTTATATTTTAAATAATTTTCACATTGTTTATAAGGGGTTGTAACACCTAGTGATTTTTTCCGAAAGTTGTTGTAAAAAATGCAAATTTTAAAGGCTATTTGTTCTAAAATAGCCAAAATACGTCGCACAGTCAAAAGAATGACTGTTTTGTGCATCTGAGTTCCTAAACTTTCAATTCCAGGTTAATTTGGTAAAAAAAAATTTTCGCCGATTTTTGCATTTTTAATAAGGGTAACCATTATAATTTTTTGCACAAAATGGACGAAAATAAAATTTTTTAACTGAGAATACAAATTGATTGGAAATTTTGTGAAGAATTCAACGAGGTATGCCATTCCAAGATCTGACCATTATTTCCAAAGGTTTTGTTTAAAAAACCGGAAAATCGAGTTGCATTTTTCGGGAATTTGGCCATTAAAACCATATATTTAAAAACACTTTTTTAAGGGTTTTTCGATGTAACTTCTCCAAAATAAGACGCACAGCCAAATAGATGACCGTTTTGTTTAGCTGAGGACCTAATTTATCGGTTCCAGGTTGAATTGGTAAAATTTATTTTTTGACCGATTTATGAATTTTTCATAAGGGGTACCATCATGGTTTGTTTGCGAAAATGAGCCGAAAATAAAAATTTTAGATAAGAGTACCAATGGATTGGAAATTTTGCAACGAATTCAACGAGGTATGGCATTCTAAGATCTGACCATTATTTCCAAGGGTTTCGATCAATAAACCGAAAATAAAGTTGAATTTTTCTGGATTTGGTCTTTATCTTGCCGAAGATAGCTTTCGTTCTTGTTTAATTTTAACGTTGTTTCCTTTTGTGACCCTTTTTTGTCAACTGTTTTCTAAACTGTAGTTCTAGAGTGATAACTCATCTATTTAAAACCAAACTCGAAAATACATACCTTATTAAGTTTTACTTTAAGTTAATGGTTAAATTCTCACTGCACTTGTATTGGAATTTGGCTAGTTAAAAAAAAACTACGTTTGAGGTGAGGTACAAAGAAATAGTGCCGCCATCTATACAGGCATCTTAAGCGCCACCTACGTAGACCGATAATTCAATGAGCGCCATCTATGTGTGAAAAGTCAATCGGTTAAAACGCTGGTTTACAAAAATTACGAAAGGGCGCCACTGAAAAATATCTGTTGGGCTAAAACTAAATTTTATGTTTTAGTCCGCTTTTCACCGATCTCTTTTCAGAAACCAATGAAAATATTATAATAAGCCCCCAAAAGTAAAAAATATTTGGTTTCTGTTTTTCGCATTTCCATAATATGTACTTTTATTGCGTTTTCCTTTATGCATCGAATATTTGAGTTACTTCTCCTTTCTATCCACTTGACATTGGGTTTATGTGTTTCTGATTTCCTTTTTCCTTGTCATTACCAATATTCATGGGTAACTCATACACTCGATTATAGATTTATGTGGTAGCGTATTTATAGACACATATAAAACTATAGTATATAGTATGTATATATATATATATTGATCGGGGATCTTAGGGCACATCCATAAACTAATTATAGTGATAATAATTCCGATTTTACACCGCATAATGGATACAATTATACATTTTTTTGGATCAATAGACACTTTTTCAGGTAATGCGGTGTCAATCAATCAATATCTGAAGCCAAATCAATCGATAACTCCTGACAAAACTATTGAGTGGCAAAGTGGTCTTGTTGATGAGTGTATTTGGGGTTAGTACTTTAACTTAAATTTATAAAAATTTGACTAGTTGAATTTGCTTTACACATTTTAAGGTTGCGTTTGCTTTTTTCTGTTTTCTGTTTTCCCGAATATACGTTTTAACATATTGCCAAGACTACAAACTAATTAACATTAAAGACATTTGGAGTGCCGTAAACGTAGATGTAAACTTTAGCAAGAGAAATCGTTAAAGATACATATACTTTGTGATATTTACGTGTGTTGAGTATTTTGGATGTTAGATTTCAATAGTCGTACAGTTAAATTATGCGTATAAATTAGGACCACGTATAAATATAATACAGTAAACTAAATAGTTAAGTCTAAGTCGAAAACTAAATTAAGAAACCTACAAGTGTATTTACAAGAATATATTCTCTCTGGTCTCGCTTCACCTTTTCGCAGGATGAAACTCAAGCTCGTGGTTGTGGTCCATGGGTTTAATTGGATTTTCATGCGTAATCGTTGGGTTGTTCGAAGTGGGCTTAGCTTTCTCCTCTTCAACTATCAAATATTTACGTATAAATGCGTCAGTTTTGCGACAGACAACGAATACAGCGAACATCCATCGAAGGTGATGGTTATATCCTTCTTCAAATATATATATATAGTGATCTTTTTAGACCTTGCTCTCGGGTCCATCGGCCACGTGTTTGAAGGCCAACCGAATGCGCGACAAGTAGTGCGAGCATATGTGCCCGTAGTTTTTGTTATACCACTCCGGTGTCTTGCCCCTAAAAGTAGGCAATTAATTGGTTATTTTATTTGTTGAATATGTATTTTAAATGAAATAAATAACTCACTTCACATCCACTCTGGCCAGATGCATCACCCTTGATCTTCCGCTGCCACAGGGCTCGATGAGATACCGCGAGGCGAGGACCACGCCCCTTACCGCCCCGAAAAGGGGCTTGGCCTTGGCATGATCGATCGAGGTCTCCACTATAACGCAGGCACCGCGCGGCAAATCCGTTTGCCAGGAACTAAACCATGAAATTGAAGATCAAATTTAACATTTCAATACATATTTTTTCGACTTATTTCACTGATCTTACCGCAACACACAAAAGTCCGTGGTCAGTTGGCCGTCCAGCGCATACTGATAGATCTCCGTGCGATCGTCCAGCTTCTTCACCGTCTGACACTGCAGCAGATTGGCATCCCAAGAGGCTCGCTGCTTGATCACATACTCGAGGACCTCCCTGGGAGGTCCTTCGATCTCCGTAGCACAGCGCCAAAGTCTCAGCGGATGGCCATCGCCCACCTTCTTGTAGGCAATGTCCACATTACTGTCGGTCAGCGAATTAATGTTGAACCAGCCGCGGGTTCTGTAAAAGAGTAAAATAACACATTTTTATTAAGTTAATCAGGTTGTTTCATTCACTAAATGCCTTCATATTTTACAGTAAACTTACTGAAATTTACATTTAATTTTAGAAAGGGGACAGCTTGACAATCAAACTGTTTAATTTAAATTTGTTGTAAACAAAGCCGTATATTTGAAATCAATAAAAAATATTCAGATAAATATTTGTAATACTTTGTTTTACAAATTTAAAACTGAAGCTGAACCACTAAGTCACTTACTTTTCGCGGCCCTCCTTGATGGTGGCACTGGTGCACTCGTAGAGATATCCCCGCCAGTTGTGGAACTGCATGCCCTCGCCCAAGGCCTCCAGGGGAAGAGGCTTGGACTCCTCCATGTAGCTGAAGTTGCACTTGCTCAGCTTCTCCTTGGCGGCCGTGTAGATCTGCTTGTAGTGCTCGATCATGAAGGACAGGCACTCGTGCGAGGCCTTGGCCTCCGCCAGCTCCTTCATGTCCGGCATTCCGGATCCCTTGCCCTTGCGACGCGGGGAGGCGGAGACGGAGGCGGATCCCGTCGAGATGGACGAGTGGAAGATGGACTGGGCCAGGCACACGCCCAGATTGTTGCTGGTCATCTGGTTCTGCGGCGAGTTGGCCGCCACAATGGTCAGGAACTCGAGCAGAACGTACAGGATCTCCCGATTTTCATCGGGCAGCAGGAGCACAGCACATTGCACAGCATCCAGACGCACTTCAGCTGGGAGATCTGAGGATATAATGTAAATAGAGTTTAGATATATATTTATTCATAAAACTGATTTCATTCTGATATTATAAAACATCATAAGATCAATGTCCATGAATTTATGTTCTGTTAATTGGCTTGCAAAAGTTTGTGAAGTTTCCAATAAGTGGAATAAGTTTTATTGACAGTAATTCTTAAATATAAGTGTCTATAAATCCTAATGTTTATGGTGGCAGATAAATTATGGAAGATCAACTAAAAGAACATAGTAGAAATACTTTTATTTTAAAATCAATAAATATTAAGTAATTAAAAATATGTTGGGATATTAAGCTTATTTTTTTTTTCTTTTATTTTTTTCTTAATTTAACACCTTTACATTTAATATACTTACGTTGAAAGATGGCCACAAAGGTCTCGGACATCTTGGTGGTCAGCAGAGATTCGGGTAGTTCGCGGAAATACTGTTTCAGCATGTCGGCCACATCGTAGGCCTGTTGCAGATCGAAAACATCCATGCACTCGGCGGTGGAATCGGTGATTTCGATTTGTTCGCGCAGCTTGATGATTCGCGACTTTCCACCGCTCTTCCGGAAAATTCCCACCTGATCGAGAGCGTTTAGTTGCAGCCAGCGGAAGGCAGCTCGCACTGCCATGGGAAGGGTTTGTCCACTTCGCTGGAGGATCATCAGGAGTGGCACCCCGAACACCTTCTTGTCCTTGTAGTCCGGCATCTTGATCTTCTTGATGAACTTGGGCAGCTCCCAATTCCAGCCCGATCGATGCGAAGGGCAGTATCGCTCCATGTGTCCGGTCAAAGTGACCAGTGCCAGTTTTCGGATTATCTGCAACTGACCCGCTGACATGGCGGCAAATGGAATGCCACCATTGTCCTCCTGCACTGGCTCGATTTTCTTCGAGAAGCACTTGCGGAATATCATATTGGGTCGCTCCTCCATCTGGAAACTGTGCCAGCGCACCACTGGCTGTCGCTTGGAGCCACCATTGGCTGGCCCACCACCGGCCTGGTCCTCTTCGTTCTTCGTCTCCTTTCGCGAGGTGCTTCGCGAACGGAACGATGACGAACGGAAACCACCTTCACGCTTCTTCGAGTCCTTGCCCAAGTTCAGTGAGCCTCCGCGTGTTAGTTTCTTCACCTTCACCTCGGTGGTATTCGAATTGGCATCCTTGATCAGCAGCTTGCGTCCCTGATGACACTCGGAATCGGAATGAGCCCCGATGTCATCGACCTTTCCCGTGCGCTGCAGGAATCGGCGGGCCTTGGAGGGTTTTCGCAGGGATAACTTGCCACCCGTCGACGACTCCTGGCTGTCACTGTAGTAGGACGAGGAGTCATCCGATTTGCCCTCCTTCAATTGCGACATGGTACTGGAGAAGAAGTGCAGCGGACTGGTGCGCATCGATCGTGGAGTGGTGGGTGTCCTCTTCGGGCTGGAGCGATTGGGACTCAGGAAGTTGTCACTGTGGCTGGGCACCTTGAGGTCGTTGCTGAAGAACGGCGGCTTGGGGAATGTGTGCATGGGGCTGAGGGCCGAGGGTGAGGGCGGGGTGGAATAAACGGCGTCCGGCTTGCGCAAACTACTCCTCTGGCCAAATTGCGAGAGGTCCAACACTTGCGGTCCACTGATCACCACATTCTCGCGATTCTGTCGCTTGCGACGTCGCGATTTGATGGACTCCACCCTCCGCAGCAGAGCCTTGGCCTGATCCTTGATCCGCTCGCTGCCACTCCTCCGCAGACGACCGCTGTCCGAGCCCTCGCCCAAGGAGGAGCCATCGGTGGCCACACCTCCAGTGCTGGCCTTGCTGCAGCCCGGTATCATCAGCGTGATCCCGGCGCCGTCCTCCTCGAACCGATCCGGACTTGACTCCTTCGACGAGCTCTCCGTCTTCTCCACATTCAAGCTCAGAAGTCCCGGCGGCGGCAGCTCCAGGCCCATCTCACCGATCCGCGACCAGCGGCGAATGTGCGGTTGGAATGTCCAGTGCTCGCTCAGGGCGAAGTTCTCATCATCCGATTCCTCCTTTTGCTGAATACACAAACATTTAAATACCAAAATGTAGTTAATAAAAAAGAGTCCATAAATATGAAAATATAAATAGAATCCCTTTATATGAATATTAATAAAAGTGTACGTAAATATGGATATTTAAGACTTAATGAGCTTGTCAGAATAATATAAACTTTTTAAGTCAGGTTAAAAATAATTAATTTTATTTTCTACGAGACATTTGACTTTTTGGTGTTTTTTGGAATACATTTATAAGAGCTCAAAATATTTAAAACTCTGTCCATAACGTTTTATTTATCTTTAGAAGAAGAAGCATTAAAGAAAAATGACAATGGAAATTTTAGTGCCAATCCTATATATTTAATTATATTTAAAAATTCTGTCAAGTAACAGATAAGGTCCTTTTTGGTATGCAACGACACAGAATCATTGAATAAGTCCTTAATCCTTGTGGGTTTAATCTAGAATGTCATCTTACCTGTGGTGTTTGCGGCTTGTGCGATTGGTCCAGCCGCATGGTGGCACAACGATTGAGGACGCAGAGCCGGCGGTATAGGGATTGCAACTGATCGTTCTCGAGATTGGTGTGATCTTTGGCTACATTGTTCAGGTCGATCGGGAACTGATGATCTGCAATGGCAAACGGATGATGCGAAAGGACAACTATTAGCTGGATTTTATATGGAGTATAGGTTTTTGCGACCGCACGTCTCGACGACGCGTGAAATTCTAATTGAGAAACTGGAAAAGTCGAACGCCCATGGCGCCAGCGATCATTAAACGGGTACGAGTCGGGTTGCTTCGTATGCACGATATGGTAGTCTGCCATCGGGCAGCTGAATTTCCACAGTGTTTTTCCACATATTTGCGTGGCCAATTCGCACGTAGGAAATCAAGTTCCAAGGCGACCGCCGCCTCGGCCACAAAAAAAAAAAAAAAAGAAAGGAAATATGAAAAGATTATACCCAGACGTTTACACATGTCGCGACGCGTCACACAGATACAAATAATGAAGCAGCGATACAGCAGATACAGATACATTTGCATCTGCATCTGCAGATAGTACTGCTCGACATCCGTAGGATGCATTGCCTGGAAAAGCTGCATTGTTTGCACAAATATTGTTAGCATTACAACAATATTTTGTTCTTCTTGAAAAGCCATTCACGGTTTGTTGAACTTTCGGCTCGAAAGTAACGCCCCAACTCGTCCGCTCCTTTCTTCTTCTCCTTTCATTGGGAGCTTTTTATAGTTTTGTTTACGCTCCTCCAGCGCCTTTCTTTTCACGCTCTTGGCCCTGCTGCGTGCGTATTTAAAAGTCCATTTCGGATGCTCCTCTTTAAACAGCCGAGTGTTGTGTGTTTAGTTTCCAATTGAAGGCAATCGAGTAAACAAATTGGGGAAGTGTGCCAGTGGCAGTGCCACCAAGTGTTCGGCTAACCCATTGGGAGTTAGTTTCTACACTCCGCTGACGTCAGAAAGGGGAATTATTTGTGGAGCCTATGTAATGTTTGGGTGCCTTTCTCTCCCCCCCCTGAGACTTTTCACAGTTTACACGAAAGTGAAAGAGAGGGGGTGCTCATTTATTGGGCCGATTATATGATTAATCTTTTTTCTCAGCCAATGACGCAGATTGCAGTGAAATTCGAATGTAATTAGGCACAATTTATGGCCGTTTTGGGGAAAATATAAAAGCAATTAGCCTGGAATCTAAATTAGGATGCAGATTTCATTCGAATATAGAACTTTATGGGGTCTCCACGAAACAGTTATTGTTTAGACTTCGTCCGATATTTTCATTGAGTCTTTACAAAGGAAGCAATTAATATTTTGAATATGCAAATGGGTATACAAAACATAAAATATATAACTAAGATTGCAGATAGGTTTTAATGGTTTTGAAAATCGAATAAAAGAACGGAAACTCGCTTGAAAATATGTGATACTTTATGGAATTACCAATGAGTTGTTTTCACCACTCCTCAAGTTCCGTGTCTTGGCATTTGGCTCCCAGGAAAACCAGTTCTTTTGGACCAAAAAATCGATCGCCTTGGCTGCATTAAACAAGCCTCATGAGCTCTTATTGCCCTCTTAAGCACTCCCATATGATCCTGGCCTGGCGCAGGTCACACCCTCGAATTAAGTCTGCCACTTTCGGTGAGTAATGTGCGCAAGAAATGAAAAAAAGGCTAACAAAGGCTGGTGAAAAATGCCCCATCCTCATTCCCCCTTTTTTTTTTTTGTCCTGGGCCCATGGGCAAATTAACAGTCGCTTACAGCCGGAACACCTCCTTTCAGCGGTCGCAGTACCAGTATTCCAGACCAAGTGACAGACCAGCGAGGAACTTACACACCTACGGCATTTTAATTTGCAGGGCCAAACTCAAAAAAAAAACAGAATCCACCAAATGCTGAGGAAATTTGAGCAGCAATCTGCGCATGCGCCGCTGCCTTGTTTACACGAATACACGAAACTCATTAAAATACGCATTTATCATGTTGTCCCCGGTCAGGAGAGATGGTCATGCAGATGGGATTGGGACTGGGATTGGGATTGGAATTGAAGGCTCTGCCTGGGTTGGGCTCCAGTTTAAATGTGCGCACAAATTATTCCAAAAGTCGGGAATATAAGATTTGGTTTCTTTCACTCAAAAAAATAAACATAAATATTAAAGCAAATAATCCTTTTAAAACGACTAAGCTAAACTCTCAATGTTCTAAGGATAAATAATACTGTGTTACGAAACTTGACCTTTAGTTTTCAACTTTTATAAACTTCTTCTTTATTTTTAAGAAAGACATTCCTAAGAACTTCCAATAAATGAGCTTATATCAGGTGCACATTTAAATAAAAAGTATGTAAAATCATTTTAAAGCTTATTTTTTTTTCTGTGTGTAAGTTCCATGAAGTTTGTTCTGCTCTTGAATTTATGCAATACAATTCGCATATTTCAAGGTCGGCGACAGGGCGCCTGCGGACATGCCCAAATTGCAGGCTCTCCATTTCAGATTCACTTTTTGGTCTTCGCGTTTATTCCTCTGCTGGTTTTTTGGTCATAATTCAAATGAAGTCGGCGAACTCTTTTGGACTGGCAGCCCAAGCTTAAGAATGTACTTTTGGGCTTTGTTTGTTTCCATTTTTGTGCAGATCATCAATCTGCGAGGCCTCCAGGCGTTAAATGCGCTGCGACAAATGCGCCTGAGAAGGGTCGTCTTCGTTTGCGATTAAGGAAATCAAATAAATATGCAGCTTGCGCAGGGTTCAATGAACTGATACTAACATTTTGGCTGGCGGTTGTAGTTGGCCAGCCTCTCTTCAAAGGCCAAAGCCCTTTCATAACTTAAGAAACAGCCAAAAAAAAAATCGAAAAAAAAACGAAACCATTTTAATTTTCGGTTCTGTGCGGAGTTTTTTATACGAAGGTGGTCCTCATAAATTCTTTTGGTCTGCGTGTCCTTTAGCCTTTTATTATATTTTATCCGAGTTTGGCTGTTTTTGCTGGCCTCTCATGTTTTTTTTTTGGGCTTTTCAGAGCGTTGCTTTGGGTTAAATTCTTTAGATTGCCCTGATCCGGTAGGTAGGCGTTGCTGGGCTTTCGTTTTCGCTTGAAAGGATTGGGATGGGATAGAATTGGATCGGATGGGGGATCCGTTCAGCCTAATTGTTGTCGCGGTTTGTGCCGCGTGCTTGGGGTATCAAATTCGCTATCATGTCCCGGGCAGCTCTTTTGTCTGCGGCTGGTGTTGAAATCTTTAGACGTCGTGAGGCGGCACTTAAATTGTTCTCGAATGTTGCCACGTCATAAATGTTTTGTCTTTGGCTTGCCTTATTTTTTTTTGCTCCTACTCGGACGGGTCAGCGGCGAAAGTGAAAGTTCGTGTAATACAATTAATAAACTGCCACTTGGAGAGCGTTAAACACACAAGACTAAATGGCGGGCATGTTGGTCAAGTGCCTTGGTCGTCGCTGCTGCGTCACTGCCGATGACGAGACCATCAATTACCGACCACCAGCCTGCCACGCCCCCCGGCAAAAGCATGCTGACACGACATGCACTGAGAAAATAGGGGGATTTTGAGAAGAAACTCTTTTAATTTATGTTTTTTGGGGGTGCATTTACTTTTTGGTTAATAATGGTCAGTATAAAAATTCTCAACAAATATTAAACAAATTATATTCAAAGTCTTCACTTTAAATATATAATTTTAAGGACATAAAGCTCTCAGTCTTAAAGTTAAAACTTTCTGGTTTAACTAAAGCTCAAAGGGGATAAATCTTAACTGATTTGATGAGGCACAACTTGAATTAACAATATAAAAAGTTCTTTATAAACTCAACTTGAAAAGTATGTAATTGTGAAGTGCTTTTTAAAAGAACCAAAACCATTTCATTGAAGTCATTTTGCGGTAAATAAGACAATAAAGGATAATTCTTTTAAGAATCCCAACCTAAAATGTAAATGCCCGTTTTCTCTTTCTTATTTTGCAGCTCGTGAAGTTCTTTAGCTATTTTTAAAGTCTTTTTTCTCAGTGCCCCACAAAACGGAAGTGCGTAGTGGGGAAACTATGGGGATGTGGTTCGCACTTACCTTCGTACATCTGCGCATATTGCGGAAAGCCTGCAGCTCGCAGCCATTTGCAAGCCTCCACGGCTTCGATTTCTGCAAGAGAGAGAGAGAGAAAAGGCAGGATGAATATGCGTTTCCACATTGCACATACGCAGTGGCAGCAGCGAATTAAATTACTTATAATTAAGTTGCCCGGCGAATCCTTTTTGCCGCACCAAACTCAATCCTGCCGGACGGCAAAACCAATTAACCGGCCTGGTCAAGAAGTCGTCACCAAAGTCTGGCCATTGTCGGCGGGGTTTTCAGATTTCAGTTTTCAGTTTTCAGGGTCACTTGATGGATTACGTTGTAAACCGACCGAATGGAGTTGACGGCTTAAAATTATGTGGCTGCGGTCATGGACATGGTCTTAAATTGTTTTTCCACTTTACCTCGACTTGAAGGCGCACGAAAGTAAAAGTTTCGGAGAATCTTTTTGCGGGAACTTAAAAGTGAAATGGGGGGCTTTAAGAGATGAAGATAGATTTGGCAAAGTCATTGGGATAAAATTGCTTATTTATGCCGGGCTAATTTGAGACGAGCAGACAAAGAACGCATTGAACCGCAGATAAGAAATGAAAGTCATACTTTTTTATGACTTCTAAGACCACAATGAATCCCAATCGAATTCCATCCAGTTCGTCTGAAACAAAGGAACCCAAAGGCACTTGGCCTTAGCTATTTTAAATGCTAATCTGCTTTGCTTTTTCTGCTTGGCTCAATTCGAGTAACAGGATCTGGCGACAGAGCTATTGATTTTTAATCAGCCTGAGCGACAACATGAAACAGTTTCCGGCTGCTTACTGCCAGCAGGAAAATATGAACCTATGTCGAAAACGAGTGGGGGGGTTGGAGGCAGGAAGGTGCCTTTGCTGAGTGAATTATTATTGAGTTTTGCAAGCGATTAACTTGCACGAGTATACCATCGGCGAAACGGGGGCCCACCGATACCCAGCACCTGTCCCAGGCTTCCAGGTTCCGTGTCCTCCGTTTCCTCCGCTCCTAAATGTCTCTGCAGTTATTTATAAACGAGAGCAACCCTTTGGACATCGATTTATGCTGCTGGCATTCTGACAGCTGCTCGCCGGACGCATGACCCGCTTCGCCCGGATCTTGGCAGCGGGCCAGGTCCTCAATGATTCGATTGGAGCGACAGTCCGACATCGACCTGACCCAAGGAATATCTGCCAACTGCGACCAGCATTATGTATGCAAATTGTGGGCGAAACTGGCATACCATATGTGATTGCTTGCCTATCATTATGGGACAATTACCGTGTATTTGTTTGTGTGTTTTTGAATTTTATAATGGTAATCAAATATTAATTTGATTTTTAAGTGGGTATTTAGGCTCATAGAATGTAAAAAGTTTTTAAATAAAAGTTTTTAAATAAATATAATGGCTTAAGAGACTATCATTTATCACACACAAGAATAAACTATTTTACATGAAAATAATGTTTTTTATCCATACTTGACCTTTAGGCTTTTGCAAATAATGCCAATGTTTTAACACCAAATGTCTAGGGTCTCGGTTTTTTTTACAAACAATTAACTAAAGATGTATTTGTACAATAAATAATAATTTTTTTGTTACTTATACACATTTCTGTTTTATAAGGAAGTCTCTTTTTAACTCTTTCAACAATAAACTGCTTAAAAAAAATGTATTACTTTCAGTTGGTTGCAATTAAGGTGTGAGTGTATATAATTACTATCGTACATTAATTATCCAACTTTTACGTTGGCAGTATAAATTCTCAGTAAATGCCACTTGAGAGTGGTATAAATTGCGCATACGCCACGTTGCAGGCGCAAACTCATCTAAAAGCCATTTAAAGCGAGTAAAACACAGTGGAGGGGTGTGTGCAAAAGGCTCACTCACAGCTTATTGCGTCAGGTTCAATATTTGTTCCTGTTTACCCACACCCACTCACACACGTACACACACAGACACACACACACACAGTACCGCCCAGTTGTTGTCCTTGTTGTCCTTTGCCGACCCATTTCCCCCGCTCAGTCCACAAAAGGCAAACCAAAAGCCAGCGATGCTGTTAAAAACATTTCCAAACAAGCCACGCGTAAATTCATGAACTTCACCTGCGCTCTGGATGATAATTATTCTGATGGACCCGAACAATGTGTGTGTTAAGCAGAGTTTGGGGGCGTTTGGAACCGGAGACGAAGCCGATGATCGGGACTACTACTAGGTTGGCCAGGTTGACCTTAAGGCTAATTAAAAAATATATAAAATGCCAGACTGCCCGCCTTCCACGGGGGTGTTTAAAACAAAAACACATTCTTCTCTGTCTTGCGCACACTGTGAACTCTGCACTTTACAATTTCTGCTGATTATCTAAGAGATATTAAATTTCATCTACTTGACGTCCAAAAGAAAAAATAATGACTTGTTCTTAGAACCATTTTTCACTATTCGAAACTTAGTGCTCAGAACCAGTCATTACCTGCAATTCAAGTGCTTTAAGTTTCAACGCCAAATTAACCAATCAATAAATCAAATTTTTATTGTGACTATTATTGTTGATGTTAAGAATTCATTTTTAAATAAAAACCCACCTTTACAAATTTGCTTTATTATATTCTAATCAATTTTCTTCTTTATATACAATCGACTTAAGCTGAGCCTTTCTTTGAACTGGTTTTCCTTTGTCTCACCATTTTGCATATATAATGATGTTTTTGCCTGAAACCGGGATTAATTGGGGCCTTCTTGGTTGCTATTGTTAAAGCTTGTTGTTCACTAAATTTGTTTGAATTTTCAATTAAAATTTGCATTTATTTCATGAACCAGCCACAAGGACCGCAATGAGTAAAAGTCAAACGGGCTATCTGTTTCTGGTCTCTGTGGAGGAAAGGAAAGGAAAGTGTCAATGAAAGCAAAGTTCCTAACACAATTGCCGTAGATGTAGATTTTATCCTTCGGTTGGAAAATTCCTCCCATTGTGTGGGTGCGTGTCAGTGACACGCTTTTCCACTCGTGTGTGTGTGGGTGTGGGTGTCGGTGTGCTCCAGAAAAATGCAGAAAAGCAGAGTGAGATGACATTGTATGCGGATGACAGACAACAGCGTTCACCGAACTGGTTATGTAAAGGATTTGGCATCTATGCCATGCGTTTCCATAACTGAAAGGCCTTTGTTACGCACAGCTAAAACTTTAAGCTGGCTTAATTTAATTAAAAGGCCAAAACATTTGCCATTCTGTAAAAGCTTCGACCTTAGTTCGAAAAAGAAACATACTACGTTGTAAATCGATTTCGGTTGACACTAATTGATAGCTAATTCAATTGCCCCAGGCTTGCCGAAGCATTATTCAGCAATTTCATTAATTTTCCCGCTAAACGGTTTTATATGCCAATTATGCTGCCATATAAACAGTAAATTGCATCGCCCCAGGAGCCAAAAACAATACAATTTTACAGCCAATGACTGCGGTAAACGCAAATGAACCGAGTACGTTCCTAGTTCCCATTAGATAAATAATTGTCGTAGGTGTCGTGCCATTAATTAATGGCTGGCCATTGGCAAGGCAAGCTGCGCGTATGTTTTATTGTCTGTTTTAAATTGCATTCAAATGTCAGGCGGAATATAAATTTCAGTCACCTTGCTGGTAAGCCATCAAAGAGGACGCTGGCAAAGTAGATTATTAATTATAAATTGCATACCAGAAATAGCCGTGTGCACAGTTGAACTTGTAATATTCAGATTGTTTTCAAAATAGAGTCAGGCCAGGCGTACATAAATAGACATGTGCACACTCCTTTCCTCTTCGTTGGGCACTCAAAAAGCCTGCTGCCTGGCAAAAGGATATGGCTATTTATAACATTTCTGGGCCATAAGTGTGCGGCAGCTGCTTGGCAAAATTGGCAGCAGCCCTCCCCTGTAACCAACTCCCATTTTTGGTTCGGGAATGGGTGCAACAAGTGGCAGAAACCGTCAGTTTAATTTGCTGTGAACTCAACGATGGGTGGAGCTGCTCACTTCGCCAGGGGCAACCATTTGGAGCCCTTCGAGTAATTGGGGACCAAGTACTAGAGTTTCTTTGGCCAAATATAACAGATCATTGAGCTTTTAATGTGTTTTTAATGTCAGCGTATTTAATGCGGCATATTTACTGCTCAGCGGTTGCTGGAATCGCCTTTCGCACACAATAAAAATAAACGAATTTCGCATTCGCAAAAAAAATAATCAAACAATAACAGAATAAAACAAAACAAAGCAAAGCGGCTAACGAGAATGGAAAGTTTATACACATATTGTTATAACCCAAAAATGGCAAAGGAAAATGAAATGAAATTAAACAGTAGCAAAGGCTCGTGGCAAACAGGTGGTTTGTTATGAATTTTCCCTTAGGGAATGCCGAATAAAGAACAAGGAAATCGAATTAACCTGCCATAAAAATGCCTTTCCAATTGGCCATTCAATTTTGTGTATACATTTTAAGAGCGATATGTATTTTTTTGAAGGCACGAACCGTAGAGGCAGGTACGTTTAATAAATAAAACCATTTTCCGCATTTTTTACCCGTTCACGAATATACATATTAATTGTATAATAATTTCTTTCCATTTATTACTACACGCAAACAATTTTCTTTATTTAAATGAATGGCTTTGCTTGACTGGCGCGCAATTTCACTAGAGTGTAAAGAAAACGGCGAAACCGGTGGATGAGGATGATGATGATTATGATGATCATGATGACTATGATGGTCAGTGGTGGGGTGTTCATAACGCTGGGACATTGACTGACTGACTGACTGACTGACTGACTGACTGACTGGATGACCGAATGATTGACTGGCTGACAGAATGCTAGTGACAGAGTCGGGCACTTGTTGCAATTCCTCTTGCCATATTGATATACATATTCCCAACTAGCGCTGCGAATAATTCGATTTAAATGCTGGGCGTCGACTGATAAGTACAAGCTGTGCACTGGAAATAGCCGTGCCCCGCATTCCCATTACCAAAAATAAACGGCCAAAAGCGGAGGGGGTTCTGCCGGGGAGGATCCCCTTGTGGGGTGCCGAAAAACCATAAACAGCCAATTGCTGGCGGTGCGAGTGGCGCGCGCGCATTCCTTGCCTCCAATAACACAATGATCCAGACACGCATATTTCCATAATTGTAAACAAAGTATTTTATAATTTGCAAACGGACAGCGGGCAAAACAAATTTGCCCTTGAAGCAGGGCCACACTTCAAGGAAAGGTAGCTTAGTTCACAAATTAATGGGGAATTCAGGAGAGGATCCTCAAAATATCAATGTTTTTCCTAGGCATGGGCAGTAAGAATAGGAATCAGGATGATTTTCCTTTAAATGTTAATTAAATCTTATACATTTCGTTTAAGAATTAGCCATCTTAAGCAGTAAGATCATTCATTCTAAGAATGAAAGTATTTTCTTAAACAATTTTAACAAGCTGTCAACGACAAATCATTTGTAAATAAGCCTCTTCGGTCATGTGAATATGACAATAAATAGTGTGATAAATGTTGTGGGCGTGTAGGTACTTTTACAATTACAATCTAACACTTTATTAAGTCGTAAAATTGTTTGAATGTTCAAATTAACTTTGATAATAAATTTGAGGGAATTATTTGCAAACTACAAATTTCTCTTTTTTATGTTTCTTAATAAAGACTTGTGTTTTGGTGTTTTGGATATCGATATTGAGAAGAAGGGCAGTCTTGAAAGTTTAAGAACTCTTTTTTTTCCTCAGTGCAGTGGGCTGGTGGTTTCTAAATGCCACTGTATGCTTACCTGCAATCTTCCGTTCGCGCATTTTCCGCCATAATGCCTCGGCCTTGCGTTTTGGCCAGTTCTCGAATTTCTGCGAGAAGCTCCTAAAGAACTTGTACTCGCGTATGGTGATGGACATGCGACGTTGCATATTGGCCAGTTTGGGCAGCGCCGTCTTGAAAAGCACTCACAAATGTGGTTTCTCCGATAAAAACAATTAACTATTATCCGTTGATGGCGGATTACTTAAATTGTTGTACGGAAAATTACACTACAATACACTCCATTTCAAGCACACAATGCACATTAACATTTGAACATTTCTATTTGTATCGAAACTATATATTTTGATTTGATATTTATTTTGATTTGGCTTTAAGTCGGCGGCGTCGACGCGCTCCACCCGAGTTTTTCACTCGCTGCGGCCACGAAAATCGACAACCGTGCACGGCGCCTGTAAGAGCACTAATGAATTTGCAACGCGTTCGTTTTCCTTTCAGAAAATGGCGAGCCGACCGCACGAATCGTCCGCCCGAAGCACTGAAAACGAAGCAAACGGGCGCACGGGGCGTATGAACAACGGGGCGTATGAGCAACATGGATGTTCTGTTGCTGCTGCCGCTTTAGCCATGCTTCTTCGAGAGCCAAAAGGTATTGTTACCCGAAATGGACGGGAGAAAGGGCCACTTCCTGGCCCATGTAGAGCTATCGGCGCCACAATCGCTTATTATTATTTTCTGTGGTTAGTTGGCCAGGGCCACCGGCGAACAAATAAATAAATAAATGAATAACTGTCATGTTGATGATGCTTATTTCATTTTCATGTTCGCCAAAAGGACTCACGGCGAGGCAATGCCAGCTTATGTTTTAGTTGTGTTTCTTTTATGGGCGCATTCATTAAAATTTATACGTTGGCATGTGAAAGTTTCAAGACACCGACAACCGCACCTGTTGCTCTACTCAAGCCAGTGGGCGGTGGTGTGCGGTGTGGGCGTGGCTGTGTGTTTTGTTCACAGTTGGCTTGGCACAGTTATAAATGTGTGCTTGAGTGTGTTCAAGGTTAAGCTTTTGCTTGGTTTTATGATTTATGGAGAGTGGAATAAATGGCAGTTTCGTTTCTGAAAGAAGCTGTTGATATTAAGACAGCCGCACATTTGTTTGATATCACCATTGAGACTTAGTTATTCAGAACAATACTAATAGTTGAAGTGCAAATCCATTGTTTTCAGGCAGCTGCAATTGGTTTGTTTAAGGATCACGTTTAGTATTCACAACTTGCACTGACAAACAAGCCCGTTTTTTCTTTCTGTTGAAACCGATTAATTGGGTAAACAGGAAAATTATGTGCAAAATCATTGCAAATCACTCAGCTACATTATTTCTCATTAATCTACGCCCACTTTTGTTTTGGGGCGTGACTTGGTGCGGAAGACGGAACACGACGTGGACACATGCTCGTGTATTCCATAATTCCGTATATATTTGCTCCGATGATGAACAGATATACATAAGAAATAAAATATAAATGCGGGTAATTTGTACTTGTGCAATATCAGATATAAATATTGATATATATGCATGCGTGTTAATCTTTTCAATAAAGTAAACAACAGAATAGCCGTCCACTTGGGATGCCTGCTTCCGTTAAGAAAGAACAATAAGCTGGGAGGTGGCTCTCCTTAAAGCCTGCCATTATTGACAACGGGGCGTATCAGCGATGCAATGGCACACATAAAATGGGCAATATAAATACGCGTAAGTATATCAGATAAGCGACTGAAGGCCGCGACCTTTTCAGAGGGCATGTTCTACACGAAATGGACGTCACTGTAATGACGTCAGCCAGCGAGGAAATGGCAGGCAAACATTCAGATAATGGTCATAAAATGACCACCACTCGCTCCCTTTTTTTTCCCCCCGCCCCCTCTGACGTCACTGGTCGAGATGGCTCCGACTGCTTTGTCTGTGCATAATTCGTTGAGGGCAGTCAGGCTGCAAAAACGAAATTGAATGAGCCCCAACAGCCACTGGAGGACACTTGGCGTCCAGTTTGTGATTCAATTTTTTTCTCCCGTTCATTTATACGCCATTTTTAGCACAAAGAGTGCCATCACACCACCATCATCATCATCACCCGTCGAGCTCTGGTCAAGAGGCAATATGTGGATAGATCTGCCTATGTACACGAGGGGAAAATAACTCAACCAATATGTTTCATTGATTTGGCCTTTTACATCAGAAATATACTACATAGTTCTTAGACTTCTAAGAGGATTACGTTAATTTACACAACTATTCTTAAGAAAACTATTTAAACCAAAGAAATTTCATTGCATGTCATAACTTTATCCTTTGTTTTCAAATTTAGAATTTAAAGCAGCAAAAACTGGTAGCTTTTGGATCTTTAACTTTAGTACAAATATACTTTATTAAAATAATAAAATAAATAAGTAAAGAGAAGATAGTTCTTGACTTTCTGAATATATCATCATTTTTGTTCAGTGTAGGTGGGCCAATGGGTGTTTGCACTGTATGGAGAGTGAAATTGACAGATTGACAGCCATTTTCGTTTGGGGTTTGGGTTTGGGATTGTGCCATTTGTATTGAAGTGTTGACGGAAGTGTTGGAAATTCGCAAAAAGAGCCGTTGCTTGGTGCTCTCGATATTACCCATTGCTAACCGAAGAACATGAAAGTAATTTAAATGACGGCCGCCCTCCAATTGTTTGGTCGAAATGAAAGCAAAAGTTGGAAATTGATTTAGTGCCCAAACAATGCCCTATGATGTGTGGAGTGGCCCTGCCTCCGTTAACCCATAGCATATAGATCAGGCCGGCGAATAATTATAGAAATTATGAATCATGCCCCGACAGACTGTTATTATAAACCACTCAGGCTTAATAACAGACCGCTAATTGGCTGGCAGGACCACCGGCGCATCAAATCAGGCATTCAGCCATATTCAGCCTTGATGTCCCGGCCCCGGTCCAGGCCATTTAAATAACTCATTTAGCCCGGCTCTGCGGGTTTTTCTGGCCAAAAGAGAACTCGTTGGGGCTCCGATAGCTCTAGACTACTCACTACTCACTCACCTGCTAAATAGCGATCACTCTGCGAACGAGAATAGCGCAGTGTCTGTTGGGAAAAAGAGGGAATCGGGGATAGAGAATGTCCATTAATGTCTGGTAATCAAGTTGATGCGAGGGCGGGTAGATAAGTGCTGCAGGGGGATCGGGATCCATAAGCGGATTGGGATACCCTATGCCGGTGGTATTGTAATGCTTCTCAGAACTGGCCAAGGCGAAAATAAAGCAAGATAAAGTATGTAAATTTGCCTTGAACTGAATAAAAAGTTAAGTGGAACTTCGAAGGCTTAAGAATTAATTTATATAGAAATACTTATGACTCAAAGAACTGTTACAAAATATTTTGATAGCTTTATAAAGTTAGATTTTGGTATCCTTTTGGAATGGGCATTAAAAATAGATCAAACAATCTATTGTTCATGTTGAAAACAGTGAATTTTGGTAGATTTCTATTCTTTTCTTAAAATCTTTAGAAAAATCCCTTGGAGATTATTGTATTAGGAATAAGAAAATATATAAATTTTTAAAGATTAAATAAACACTACTAGATCTTGCATCAGGAAATGGATTATTTATCCTTCAAATTATTCATTCTTTTCTACGAAAAAAACCGGTTCTTGGAAAGAAGCTATCGCATTTTCGATCTACCCTCGCTTGATCTTCGGATTCAAGTCCAGCACTCACCAAATGCTGAGCAGCAAAGTCATCGAATCGCCGGCTCATCTCACGCTCCTTGAGCAGCATCGGCGCCGAGTTGGACTTGGTGGACAGCTCCTGGATGCCACCAGAATCACCCAGTCCGCTGTGCAGGGAGGCGCTGCTGGGCGATGGCAGCTCCACGAAGTGGTGCAGTTGATTGGCGGCGGTGGTTGAAGGACTGAGGAGTGATTGGAAGGGCTCCTGACGCAAAACCAGCGAAAGTTGGGCCCTCTCCTTGTGCTTGATGGCATGGTGGTGAATGGGCAGGACCTTCCGCGGATGAAGCATTGGTTGCGGTGAGTGGTAATGATCCAGGGAGTGACTCCGTTGGGTTCTCGGCACCAGAATGGGCGGTGGTACAGTGTACTTGCGTCGCAGAACCACTGGAGTGGCGGTGACACCACCTCCACCACTGGCACTGCTGGCATCGCCATCGGTGCAGTCACAGTCACAGATCTCAAACTCATCCTGGCATTCATCGTAGTCCTGCGATTTTCCCGCCTTATCTTTTTCCTCGTCCAACATGTCGTCCTGGGATTCATTGGCTGCCTCACCACCACTGCCACATTGGCTGAGGACCTCGAGGAGATCAGGGTCATCGGATGAGGCCACCGAACCGCTCTTCTGGAACTTCATCTTGCGCAGTGCCTCCAAACTGCTTACCGACTCATTATCCTGGGCACTTCCGCCCGTCCTGTGGTGATGATGATGATGGTGGTGGTGCTGCATGTGGTGGCTCTTCCAGTAGTGAGACATTTCCTTTGGCGGCGTGGCCGTGCCAATGCCGCTCTCATTATTATCGTTGTCCAGTCCAGAGGAGTCCAGTGAGATGCCCGATTTCCCTGAACTGAGGACACCTGTTGCCTCCTCGCAGGCCGAGGAAGACGAAGTGGAGCTGCAAAGTGATGAGGCATTAAGACATTGACAAATCAATTCAAAGGGGCTTCCATTACACTCGGATCAAACTGTGCGACTTACATTTGATTTCCAAATTCATTGAGCAAATTTTATTTTTTGATTACTAATAAAGTAAGTAATTAAAGTGTTTAGGTAATTCATAGTACTGTGTTTGTTATTTTTACCAGTATAAATAAGAAATTCAAGAAATAGGAATATATCATTTGATTTAAAATTAAAAACTCATAATCATGTTCTTTTAATTTTAATTCAGTATGTGTAAGGCTAAAAAGGATTAGATTTCTATATTTGATGTAAGTTTATTTGATATTTTTTTAAACTGGTTGAATTGGAGTCTCCATATACACCTGTTATAAAAAAAATGTTTGTCTTTAGGGTGATTAAGGTATCTTTTAACTTAAATGGAACCAGACAGAAATTTTTTTTTAACAAACAAAATATTATTATGTTATTTTAGTAATTTCATTAAAGTTACTTTAACCTCCTCCTTTATTAATTATTTGAAAAGAAAAGCCCTAACATTTGCTGAGTGTAATGTCTCAATGTTGGCCACTCACTTATTGTCTTCATCGACGGCGCCAACGCAGCGCAGAATGGACTCCTCCGAGGTCCAAATGGTCGATGTGGATCCTTTTTTGGTCACATCCACCAGGTAGCCGGGTGTGGCTGAGGTGGAGCCTTTGGCCGTGGCGGCTGATTGGGAATGGGATGTGGATGAGGCGGATGCTGGCGGCGGGGTTATGGCATTTCTGCTCGTCAGCGCCGCATGATTAATGCCCACCCGTTTTGGCATCGACATCGGCTGGGAGGCCAGCATTGTCTCCATGTCGCCGCCGCTCAATTGTCGCTGTCGCCTAGATTTCAAATCCTCGATGGTGGTCGCCACCGATTCACCTGTTGCCGTTGCCATTGCCATTGCTCCATTGGCCGCTGCCATCTCCTCGATTTTCAATGCGCTTTGGAAATTTGTCAGCTTATGAGTTGCCGGTGTCGGAGTTATTGTGTCCGCTTGGCCATTAAGTGGGGGGCAGGCCAAGCTCTTGCGTTGGCCCTGAGGGGGGAGTGCTGCTCCTCCAGATCCTCCTGCTCCTCCTGCTCCTCCTCCGAAGCCTCCATTCGGCGCCGACAGAGTGCGCATGTAGGCAACATTCGATTTGGTTGCCGGCGATGCCTCGTTGCGTCCGCAATCAAGGTAAAACGACTGCAATGGAATGGTTGCCTGAAAGAAGCAAGGAATACACTTAGAAAATTGTTGTAAGCATTTATAACAGTTTATTTTATTTATTAATTATTATAAGAAACAAGTGTTGAGTGCTTTATTTATATTGTTACGATAAATATCTTACAAGTTACTCTTATCATAAGACATATATGTTGATAAAAATAGCTTGAAGATCATTTTGATTTATTTATTGTTGCAAGATCCTCTTGTGATTTTTGAAGTACTAAGTTTATAAATATTTTCGATAGCATGGCTTAAGAAAAGAAAAATTCGGGAATGATGTATGCCTTTTCGCAAGTGCAGCAGGAGGAAGAACAAGTTAACTTATTAAAATATAGTCAGTCAGGTTTAATAAAGAAAAGTCGACACTGAGGGCCGCTGACAGTTTCGAGGGGCGCAACCTCAACCTCCACGGCCAAGGACCTTGAATGCATAATGAGCGTGGTGGACCTGGCTGCCCTCAGCCTCCAATAAAATCTGGAGACTACCTTGTTGGGAAGCGCAGTCGAGAGACAATGCGAAAAAGGAAACATCAGCGGAATTTTTAGACATTGTCAAGTGGAACGCGCAAGTCGCGGAGGAATTTTCGTATTTTATGCAAATCTTTTGGCCAAGACGGGTTAGTTTTTTTTTCGTGTTTGTTATTTCCGAGGAAAGGCATCTCAATGGAGCCGACTTAGCCCACAGACATTTCCCCTATTGTTTTGGCTTATGATTTATAAGCCGCATGTGATAACAGCCGCTGGATTCTAAGAACACATGGCCAGCTGCATGTCTTTATTCACGGTCATGTTCCATCAGCAGGTTATAAGTGCGTTATGTCAATTCGATTTACAAGCCTTTGGCAAGCGTTTGACAATTTGGTTTTCTCATTTGCCGGAAAAAAACGCGGGCTGCAACAGCAGCAACAGGCGGAAATTGATTTAAATGATTTATCGGCAGAAAAAAACGCATATTTATGCCCCGAGTCGCGGTCTGAAACTGGGAACAGCGTTGCTGCTGCAGCAGGTTGCTGTTGTAGCTGCAATATTGCTGCTGTAGCGGCGATATTGCTGCCGTGTCTGCTGTTTTTGCTGTTGCTGCTGCCGCTGATTCTGTTAGCGCAATTCCTTGGGGGCCTTGGGCGAATCGCTGGCCAGCGAAATTGGAGGCAGAAAAAAGTGTATCAGAGCCTGATTGGAGTTGCCAGGCGAGTTCCCGAAAGCAATCAATATGAAATGCCTGGGCTTTGTACTAAATTATAAACACATGAATATAATACCCAGCATTTAGGCATTTCCAGTTAACATTAAAAATTACAAGCCATTTAATTTAATATTCAGTATTTAAACATTCACTGAAAGGTATTTCTCAGTTATAAGTTTTGGGTATTTAAAGATATAACTAATGTTCAATATAAAATATATTTAATTCCGATTAACAAATTTTCATATCAGACGAATTTTTGTCAATTTTATAAGTACGTTTTTGTTTAGTTGACCAAAATAAATAATACATATGTATTAAAAAACTCATTTTTTCTCAAAAATTTATGAAAACTATCAATAAATGTTTAATGAAGTCTAATCTATGCCTCTCAGATATATGCAATTTTCGTTCCAGAAACAAATTAACTAAAAACCAAAAATATTTTCAACATTCCGACTGCAGATATCCCCTAATCGAGTGTGATTGGCTGCTCCGGACCAGACGACGCCCGTCTAAAAATGGTCACAGGATGCGGATGCGGTCCGTCAGTCAGGGGGGTCCTTTGGGAGCAGCAGCTCACATCTGTTGCTGTTTCGAAATCAAATTTGTAATGCATTATGGAGCAGTCTCGAGTGCCTGTTACGGCAGCGTCTATGAATTATTAATACAGACGATGGGGATGGCGATGGCGATGCCATCTCAGCGAACTGCGTGTTAATGAGCCGCCAACTCTCGCCGGCGACGCATTAATTGGGCGTCCAGATCATTGGCGTTTATGGGCATGGCCGGGAATCGAACATATGGCTATTTAAAGGCAGCCGGGCGCCGACTCCGATCGATTTCGACTGCCGGGAAAATAAAAACTTTTACCATTTTACGGCTAGTTATCGTCCAGAAGATCATCTATCTTGCCGCGCTCAATCGATTAATTTAGCGATTTTATCAAGGCACCCAAAAAAAATAAAATTCTCAATGCCCAATCTGTTTTACATATGTAAGCAATTTCCTATGATTCTCACTCTCTTTCTCCCTCGCTGTCTTTTTTGGGATTGAAATTGAAGCATTTAATGGCTGGGGAAAATTCAAATCAGTTTTATGACCGGCAGTAGAATTCGATATCCGAAACGCTGACAGAGACTTATTTAAATGTCATAAAATTGTGAGCATTTCTCACAACAAGCCGAAGAACGATTTGGAAATGGAATGGAAAATAAATGAAATGTTTTCTTCGGTTAGTTAATGAAAAATGCAATAAAATGAACACAAAATGACACATAAAAATTGTCTTTTCCCTAGGTTGCCAGGGGGTTATCAAGAATTTTTAGTGGAGGGGAAACAGTAAATGCTCCTAATTGATCATAAAAACGGGGCGCAAGAAATCTAAAAAATAAATATACATATAGCGTTTGTTTACTGGTTTCGATATCAAAGACGCCTGAAAAGCTGAATGACAAATGCACTGGGCAACGCCTCAGCGTTCCACTTTTATTGATATGTGACCCAGAAAGTCCCGGTCTTCGAGTGTACACATAAGCATATAAGTATGAAGTACCCCAGACCCAGACTATCGCAAATCGATTGGACATGCCCCTGACTGCCACGGCAAATGAGTGACTGAGTTGGTTGGCCGGCCGGGCTGCCCGCGGTCACGCATGCGTACTGATAATAATTATCAAATCAAAACACTTAAACGCCTGCCCAGCCCATCGTCCTCCTCCGGACATTGTTCCCTGCTCCCTGCTCCGAGATCCCTGCTCCCCGAGCTCCTACTCCAAACTGGCCATTCCTCCTCCCTGGTTGCTGTTCTGCGTCGTGTTTGTTTGCCTTGCAGTGATTTGCAAGTTCTACTTAAGTCAAAGTGTCCGGGGCTCGTTGAGCTGCGTGAAAAGCTTTTTGTGTGTCGCGGCCTTTTGTCTGGACAGCCTTGCAAGGCCTTCACTGGGCGAAAATAAGCTCTGAAATTACCTAGTTTGTACGGAGTATATATTAAACATAACTCTAAGATCAATATTTTGTGAATAATTACTGAAAAAATGTCTAAAGATCTAATGCTATCTTAGTTTTAGTCGCATTATTTGTGTAGCAGAACGAGGCTTACATTAAAAAATTGTTTTATTATTTTTTGATTGTATTATGCAATAATATTATATTGTATTATTTTTGACACACCCTGTTGAAAAAGTTCACCGAAAACCTATTTAAAATAAAGTAAGTTTATAATACTTAACATGACATAGAAATTGTTTGCAGTTGTTGTTGGAAATATCGCTTTGACCAACCTGATCAAATGGCTACCTTCGTTTTTTAAAAGTTGTATTATTTTTAAATATTAAAAGTCCGCTTGATATATTATAAAATAAATGCCTCATTATTTTTCCTCAGTGTGGCCCAGCATCTTCTGCATCTTCTGCATCTTCCACATCTGCTGCATCTGCATGGTTCATCATCATTAAGCGCATTGCGTTGGACGATGATGCCCCCTGCCACACACACGCATGCAACATGCTGCACAAGATTCACTTTCGCAGGCAGAAACAGGGTCCGATCTCCCCATAAACATTGCAGCCAACTAAATTGGGGCGTTTTGGGTTCCGCTCGGTCTGCTGCCGTGTTGACAGCCCCGGCAAAAAGTGAAGTGTTCTGCGGAGATCTCTGGCTTTTCTGATCTTTGCTGGTTTGCTGCAGGGCGGCATGGTGACCCAGTTCACTCCACTCCACTCCACTCCTGCGCCTTTCGAGCGAAACCATGCCAAACGAAACGAAAAGCTGAGAAACTGTCCCGTGCTTTACTTTCATTGACAGTTTGTCCAGCGCCGATTTTTGGCAAACCAGGCACGCACTTGTGCCCTCGATACAAAAGGCCGATGTTGGCTGCCTTTGATTTATGCTGCCGTTGGTAGCTCATAAATCATGGCCCTCAGTCCCACTGTCTCACTGACTGATTGACCGAATGAGTGTATTGCCGAGCTGGCAAGTCGACCACATTCTTTGCCTTAATTAGTGCAGTGGGGCTTAAGCGCTTTTAATTGGCACTTTTACCCGAGCGATTAAGGCAAAATATGACAGCTCCAGTGAATGGGGCTCTTTTCCTGGCAATTCCCAAAATTTCGACAACTATTCGGCAGTCAGATGACAGGAAAAACAGTGACGGACGCAATAATATAGAAGACATTTAATTTATAAGATCTACTTTGGAATGTTTCTAAATTAATAGGATAACTATAAAGTCTTTCATTCTGATGTTTAGGAAATAATTAAGAAACGCATGTTTCTTATAGGCAATTGGAATTTGAGTTCATCAAAATAGTTAATTTAAAACATATAAACAACATTTCCTTTATTATATATAAACTTAGATAAATAAAGAAAATCAAATGGTTTTCTGACTTAGCACTATTCCAATGAACTTAGCTGTATTGAACAGAAAACAGATACAGGCAACCTTATTTCCTGTTGCCTTTCATTTTGCAACTAGAACGAGGAAAAAGGAAATGGGCCAGGCGATTTTACTCAGCCGAATGCTGCAGCTGAATGTCATATCGATTGGTAGCAAATATTTCGTCTTGTCAACAGCCCAACAACAATGGAGCCCTAAAACCCCCATCCGCATCCACACCCCGGTTTTTTTGTGGGTTTTTGGTGTTCGCTTTCGGTGTTGATGTCGTGTTTTTCCACTGGCATGGCACGCGTTTTGAAAATTAATATTTGTCTTGTTGCAGCAAGTCTGCTGCTGCTGCCTTTTTGAGGTTTTTCCCCCTGATAATCGGAGACCCAAGAGGTGAGCGCAATGTATGCTAAGCATATGCAACCGAGGAGACCGCAAGCTCAGTGCCGTTTATGAGCCGTTTTGGCTTATAAATGTTTTAATTAGATATATTCGGTTTGATAAGCCGGAGACAGCTAACAAGTTGGTTAGTCTGTTTCGGGGCCTATGGTTTATGGACCTCGGCTGCACAAAGTGGGTCAGCGAGTTGGCCAAAGATTGCAGCCACTTTTCTTGAGACGACGCGAGCACTCAGAAAAATAAACTCCAATCAAAAATATACTTAAGGTCTTCACAGATGAAAACAAAAGGGGCTTACCCTATAAATCTTAACCAGATATTGTTTGAATTATGAAAGTTTTATTATTTTCTTCTTAATTGCTTTAATTTTCAGTGCATTGCAACAAGAATAAGATACATTTTCTTTAGGGTTATCGAAGAGTTAAAGTTACCAGCCTGTCCCTCTGAACTTTGCTCGATTCTCCGCAGCACGCTGATTGCAATTAGAAAATCTTTTACGACTCCATGCCCGGCAATCAATCTCCAATTGTCTTTCAATCTAAAGCTAAAGAACTGCACTAATTAGACTATTTTATTACTGATTTTATGGCGATGCAAAGCCCCCGAAAAATGCAACTGCCATAAAACTTGGCCGTCTATCTTATTCAAACAGTTCAAAGTTTAACTCGTTCAAGTGCCAGCCACCGAGTGACGACTGTCTATCAACGGACCACTTCCCTGCCCCCAAATTTCATCTCCATCTTCATCTGCTCATCTGCTCATCTCCAACTCCTCCATTCTGTTGCCCATAAATTTCACGCGCTTCAGTTGCGCATCCGGCAAATGGATGGATGGCTGGAACATATGGCAGTTCTTGAAAGAACATTCCTTCCTCACCGAAGTTTTCGAGGGAGGGGCCCTTTTGGGGGAAAAACCGTGTGTGTGGGCCCCCAAATTTTCTGTTGCTGCCTGTGTGTGTTGACAACATTGTTGTGATTCAGATTAAATGCCTTTGTCTTGAGCGCATTTTATCTAACCCAGATTCATAAAATATGCTTCGCTGTTTGTTCGCTCGCATGTCGAAACTGAGGCAGCCAGAGATTACACCGGAATTTCGGAGATTTTAGATTAGGAAATCTCAGCTCAACATGCAGAACGTATGCAAACACGTAGGGACTAACCTTCTTTAAGAATGTAACTGGCGAATTGTAATTTAGGAATGACGTTTATTAAACATATTTACATATTAGGCATATCAGGCATGAAATTAGTTATTTCTAAAGATTTTCCTAGGTATCTTGAAATTATTTTAAGTTGACATTGATATTCATGAAACAAACGGAATAATCCAAACGATAAGTAAGAACTCTAATCTTCTTTTGAAATTAAATATTTTGAATTTAAAAGTGTTTTTTGGTACAAAGAAGTTTAACATATTTGCCCTTACATTTTTGCCTAAGTGTCTTAAAGTTTTCGTTGTCATTAGGTTATAATGCAATTGTTTTACCAGCTAAAAAAAATAGTTTTATTAAATGCTGAAGCTCTGACCATTTTGGGCGCAGTTTAATCAAACAGTTTTTGTTGCTGTGTACTCACGTGCTTCTCCGGTTTCAAGAGGACTCCGTTCTGCTGCTGCTGCTGCTGCTGTAGTTGATGCTCCATGATGGATGAGCCCTTGCCGTAGCGACTCTGGATGGCCGCAGAGGCGGCCGCCGAGAGGAGCATGGGCGCCGTCCTGGAGGTGGGCGAACTGCCGGCCGAACCGGAACCGGATCCTTCGGCCAGGGCTGCGAGATGCGGGGGCAGCTTATCGCCGGCCATCAGGCTGTCCAGATCGCGTAGAAAATTGCAGGCCCAAATGTTAACATCGTCCGCCTGGACAGGTGGTGGGGGCAAGGATTTCGTCGGGGTTTTGGTGGGACTGAGGGGCGGCGGGGGCAGGGCCCTTAGTTTAGTTGTCACTGGTTTGCCCGGTGTTGCTGCCGTGCCCGGTGTTGCTGATGTTGCTGTTGTTGCTGTGGTGCTGCTGCTGTCAAAGCCGCTATCTGATCCCGTGGAACGAGACAATTCATCAGGCTGCTGGACTCCTGCCTGCGAAAGCCGCTCCTCCAGTTGCCCGCGGAGCTGCTGTTCCAAGCGCTGGATTTTGCGCAGCTCGAAGACCTCGTTGATTTCCCGCTGCAATTAGAATGGCAGTTGTTAGTGGGGTACACTCGGAGAAACACTGGGTATCATAAATAAATATAAATGGAAAATAAATTAAGACCCTATTTTAATTTAGTTATTTTAAAGATTGCACTTTAATTTCTATTGATTAGATTTCTTTTTGAAAGTTAACGATCTTTATAATTAAAAATTTAAGACTTACAAATTAATAAAACAAAACTTCTGAGTTGATGATTCAGATTCGAAGAAATTTAAAATATTTGTAATACGAGTTTGTACTGGCTACTCCACAAAAGCAATTTACTTCTGACTGAAGGACCTTTTTCATTACCACTGTCCATAACATCAACTTTACATTTGTAGGTCATTTGAATATTTGCTAGTCCCATAAGTTCTTAGTTTTCTTTCCCTGCATTGAAGACCCATAAATTCCGCACTGCGGTGGAGATTAGGTTTTGATTAGCGCTCTAATTGCGCACATATATCAAGGCAATGGTCTATTAATCGCGCCCAGAGCGCCACATCCCCATCCCCATCCCCATCCACATTCACATCCGCCAAGAGCCTCTTCTAATGGCCCCCGACTATGATGTATGTTTGCTTAATTTGCCCAGCAAACAGGGACAAAAAGAAAGCCCAGGACACGACCAAGACAACCCGGAGAGACATGGGCACAATCAAAGACAAATAAATTAGAACACGACCGCGGAGGCAGAAAGGTTTCCCATTTCCACACTCGGATCGGAACAGAAAACTGCAGCCACGAACTCCCAGCCAAACACGACTCGCCGCAGCAACAACGAATGCAAATAAATTGAAATGAAGCAATTTGTTAGCCAGATTAAACACAACACAACTAAACTAAAAAAAAAAAAAAAAAAAAAACGAGGAGAAAGAAAACCAAAAACGCGGGAAGAGAACCCAGAGAAGATCAGAGACAGATGGAGCCCACAGGGCTAACAAAGTCAGCGAATTACTTAATTAAAAATCGTGGCCCAAGACCCAGAACTGGTCTTCTGGACCAGGAGACCCTTCTCCCCACCGCAACCCTTTCCGATTCCCCAGTGACATTAATAACGTGCAGTGCTCATTACTCAGCAATTGTGTTTGCTTGCGGGTCCCTTTTTTGTTTTCTGTGGCGCTGCTGCTTTGGCCAGAAGGGCAGCCCGCTCAGACAAATGCGATCGAACATTAGCAGGCAATAAATTCTCAGAGGTAGTCTATTGCTGCTGGGGCTTGAAAGAAAGCCGCGAAGAGCCCTACGATTTCATCGCCGGCGTTCTCAGGTAGTGTGAGAAGTCGGCTGGCTAATTTGTGAGGGCGGTTCGGGTCACAGGTTGGGCAAACAATGCCGCACTCCAATCGAGTTTTTGGCCCACTGATTTGATGATTTTCAAACACAACTTATGACGTATGAGAGTTTGCTTTGCGGCCATCTCAAGTGGGCCGCTTATTTCCCAGTTCGGCGTCATACAATGCAATTTCTTTTTATTAATTTCATGCTACGACGCGCTGGACAAACAATTGGCATTGCTTTGGAATCAAAGGAACACTGAGAAAAATAATACTAATAGCAAATAATACCTACTCATACTATTGTTGAGTGAAATGTTTTGTATTTTTATAAGCTGTTATTTTTAATAAGAAGAGGCATATGAAGAATTAAATTTTTTTTTATATCATTGTATTTATTTCTTGAAATCCAATTATTATTTAGTAGCTTTATAAAAGTTCTCTCTCGTGGTCCTCAGTTAAATAAATCCATAGCTCTAGCTAAATTGAACTTATAATGTTGTGATCATGGGGCGATATTTAGATGTTTAAAGATGGATTTTTCTAGCAAAATTGTCACTCTGGATTCGCTTAAGTAAGAAATCCTTTGTGATGTTCTTCACAAGCTTGTTCCAATTTTTCTAAGTGCTCTCATATGTGACCAAGGGTCTTTCGACCGCGACCAGCAGGCGTATTCCCAAAACTCCGCGGGCCGCTCCTTGCTGGCCTGTTCGCATCTCGTGCTATAAAAAGCTGGACCGCTGGCCAGAAACTTTCAGTTTCAGTCTTTCCGTTTTTCTAAGAGCCAAAACGCAGCGGATGCCGCTGGCTGGCTGGCTGACTGGCTTCTTCAAAGTGGCCGACGAGGCAGGAGCGAAATAAAAATTGGAACAACTCCCCGCGACTGGAGTTTCTGAGTCGAAGTTGGGGACCCAAGGAGCCGAGGAACCGAGGAACTGCAGACAGCATGAGGCTCACGTTGGCCTGGCTGAGCGTCTGCCTGGCGATTTATTGCGGCGGTGGCCATGGCCATGGCAATGTGGTCCTATCTTTGCCACCATCGCTTATCGCCACGGCCACGAAGGCGGCCTTGAGCCACCAACAACAGCTACAACAACAACGGCAGCAGCAGCAGAAAAAGGATGCACGCGTCCTGTTTGACAGCCCCAGCGATGCACTGCGCGATATGCTGCACACCGGTGCACTGAATTCAGGAAAATTCAGCCTGCCCAATGCCGATGTGGATGTGGAGCAGCAGCCGCAGACGTCTGAGGATTTTAATCGAAACGCAGATGATTTAGGGGCCAGGCAATCAGCGCCGCAGGAAATGGCAGCGGGAATGGGACTGGCACTGGGACTGGGACTGGGTCCCAACTATCGGGCCACGCCCCCTCACCGGTATTGGGGCAATCGTTGCCAGGGTCGATCTGGTGCATCGGCCAAGTGTCCGCAGGAGTACTATCGCACCATGCTGGCGGCCAGGTAAGTAACCCATCCAGGATGTGGGTGGCAAACTGGGGGCCGCAGATAGGCCAGCAGGTTCAAGGCTGTACAGAAGGAAAGTCGAGAAAGTTTCGCTCCTCGTTTCCGCTTCACATGTAAACCAATTTGGCAGCTAAAGTAATCTTTAACCCTCTAAGCAGCTGAGTCTTTCATTTCGACCGGAAAAACGTATCTTCAGAAATTTGTTTCTTTTTGCTTTAAATAGCTATTTAACGAATGAATAATTTGCGTGTTTTTTAAAATCCATTTTTTTTTAGTCCAAATATATTTTGTAATTTAGGTACTAAAATTACCTTTTGCAAGACTTTTTTTAAATGCAGATTGGTTTTTTAATAGATTTCAAGTTTGGTGTCTCTCTTTACTATTGGTAAAATTTGTTGTAGTAGACAATTTGTAAGCCCCCTATTTCTCATTCATATCCGCTTTCTACCTTAATATGAACTTATTTTAAAGAAACCCAAGTCTTTGGTATACATAGGGTTAATGCTAACCCTTCTCAGGGCGCCAGGGTCTGCCAAAAAAAAAGAAGGTTAACCCACAAGAGCGGCTACAAATCGTCGACAATTTGGCTGTCGACTGCGAACACGCAAAACCAATTAATGGGCGTGAAAAAATCAGTACCAACGATTGCTGTTTTGTTTCAAGTCAGAGCCAGGAGACCGCCGCGCCGTATGTTGATTTATTTTATAAAATAACAACTGTCAGCAAATTCATTGCCCCACAACGAAATCGAAACGAAAACTGCATTACGAGTTTCACTTTTCATTTCTGCGAGTGGGAAACAATTTTTACACTCTGCTTTTGTTTTATTTAAAGCATTTCTTTCTTCCGCTGCGCCTTGTAATTTGCAAGGTATATTATCTTGTGTTGAAAAATTATTGGGCGCTACTATTAAAATCGAATTAATCATCTCCGGCTGCGACCTTTATCATTATTATTATTATTTTCTGTTCGCATATGTTTGCCTTTGTTGATTTGTTAAATGTTTGATTAATTGGCTACGACGGCCCGCATAACTTTCGATTGTTGCTGTTCGACTAATTTGTAATTTTACACAGTCATTTCTGGGGAATTGCCTCAAATTGACTTTTGATTGAATTGGATCAGCCCTGACAACCTTTGGATAAGCGAAGAGTTTAGGGTTTTCTGGGTCATATGTTTGAGTGGGTACCAGAAGTTCATCAATTTTGTGTCGTCTGTTATTTTTTCTCAAAAAGAGAAACTTCGGCCAAGAAGTGTAATTGAAACCCATGGCCACAACCCACGCTCAAGTCTAAAAAAAGAAAAATGTGAAAATGTGCTGCTCCTTAAAGTGAACAAATGATGTGGCATTAATCACACTATAGAAATTGTAAACCTTTTTTCCCTCATCAGGAACAAAGAGGCCCTGTCTCGCCTCCACTTGCAGCTCAGTTCGATGCAGGATTCTGACTCCGAGGTTAACTCCTCCGATTCCGGGGAGGAGGTGGACGACGAGGATCAGAGCAACAATGAGGTCTTTATGCTACTGACCGGCGAACAGGATCTCATTAAGTTCCTGCACTGGGCCATGCAGCTTCTGTATCCCATTCAGAGTAATATGGGCAATCTGAGTGATGGTGCCGCTGAGAATTACTACCCCGGAATGTTCCTCTGGAAGAAGCTGAATTTGTCCGGTCATTTGGAACCCCCACTCATTGTGGATGAACCTCAATACGTTTTAGTGAGAAGGGAAAAGCTCTTCGATGGCTATCATTTGGGAGGTGAGTGTGTCGTTTGCATCATATCTTAAAACTAGATTTTGGTTTCGGGAAAAGTGTTCTGTAATACTTCTATTCTAAGCCCAAAGCTGGTTTTGTATAAATCAATTTATATCAATTTCATGGAAGATAGATATTTTGGCAACCTTGACCAAATGATGCAGCAGAGTCAAATAAATGCCTGGAAAAACCATATTCCTCAAAATAAGATAATGGCAAAGCTATGGCAAATTCATTTGGAGCAATCAATAAATTTGAATAGACCTAAGTAACTTGTACTTCCTGCAGAGTAAGAGAAGTATTCCAAATAACCAACGATAATCTAGACATAAGAACGCAGTATCCATTGTTTTGTTAATTTATTTATGTGAAATTTTTCCAGAAGAGATGAGCAAGGAGAGCGACCCGTTTATACCGCCTCGAGGTCGCAAGCACAACTCACCGGACCTGGACGCCCTGATGAACCGGTACGAGCCCTTCGTGCCGAATCGCGGCAAGCGCGACAAGGTCAAGGATCTGTTCAAGTATGACGACCTGTTCTTTCCGCACCGCGGCAAAAAGCATCGCAACCTCTTCCAAGTGGACGATCCCTTCTTCGCCACCCGGGGCAAGAAGCTGCAGCTCCGGGATCTTTACAACGCCGACGATCCATTCGTTCCGAATCGCGGCAAGCGGCACCTGACAGCCAGCGGCGGGAAAACCGGGGAGAGGGCGGCAAAGACGGGAAAATGGCCAGATGACAGCGACAACAACTGGCCGCAAAGAATGTCAACGCATAAAATTAATGGTTACGATCAATCAGTCAGGCCATCACTGTCAGTGGAGGATGCTGCGTTTGCTTCTTGGCGACTGCCCGCTAATAGATTGCACTCGACAAGATCAATGTCAGCCGATCAGCAGTTGCAGCAGCAATTGCTGTTGCCCCATGTCCGCTTCATTGGCAATCCGAACATGCGCCAGCAGCAGGTGAAAACATCATCCTGGCCGGCAGAGGAACGCCTCCGGAGATCCATCCTGCCCCTGGGCGCCCAAAACGATGCCCACGAGACACAATTAACGCCATCGCACCCGGCTAATCCCCATTTGGACACTGATTCCGACCATTTGAACATTTAAATGCGGCGAGCGATTTTCGGTTTTGGTTTCGGTTTCGATTTCGGTTTTTTCTGATTTTCAGTGTTCGGCTTGGGGCACCTTTTTCCTCGACTCTTGTAGACAGAACTATATGGCACACAATAAAGTACAGCATGCAATTGATTTTGAGAGAAATCGAATCGAATTGTAGCGAATTGAAGGTTGCTTTGGTCAGATGCCCTTGGGGACGCCTTTCAAGATCTGCACTGGCAGAAAATGTTATGAGTTAATTGGGTTCACTGAGAAGGGAACTTTAATTATTGATAACATACCTTTTATTAGGTTTTTTGATTTACAATTTGAGAGTTTTTTATATTGCATTTAAAACGTTAGCGAATGAATATGAATTGCGATTCTTTATCTTATCTTCAATTTAAAATATAACAAAGAACCAACAAAATGTAGGGCACTTATAGAAATTTGTTCATTGAACTTATAACGCATTTTATGTAAAGCTTTTTGACCAACTCTGGTGACATTTATTTTTCCCCGTGTGTTCTGCGAAGGTCTCGCCTCGATGCCCTTGGCGATGTTGTTGCAGTGCGGGTATTGCCTATTTTAATTGTATTCATTGGTTAATTTATCGCTAAATGCAATCAGCATTGTGCCGGGCTGCGAGTCTAGACTCCGTTGGAGCCGCAGAAAGCCAGCTGCAGACAGGCGGGCGTGGCACGCAGTTGATGCCACGGCGGCGATATGCAGGCAGATATTGTAGAACAACGGCAACAGCTGCTGTTCGTTCGTTTCGCCTGGAAAGGTCAAAATAACAAGGGCCATGTAATCCCCAAAACGCACATCAATCACGCGAGTTTAGCTTATTAGCCAAGCAGTGAACCTTAAAAAATGGGAGATACAGTGATTTTTTAAGCCACTGTGAACTGAAATTTTCCACTTCAACCAATTTCTGACATTGACATTGACCACATCGACATCAACGTCAAAATATTTGGTGAGCCAGCGGACCAGCTCGCTTTGTTTTTGAACAAATGACCATTGAAGGTCATAGCCAGATCCAAAAGCGGGCAACAACAAATTGGTTAAATAATACCCATATGTATGCTCTTCCATCTCCATCTCGTTTTGGCCTTTTTTTTATTTTTTATTTCTGGTAGCCTGACGTCCGAGCGATCGGTCCAAAATCCCCTGAAGATCATTATAATTTCAATGGCACTTCATATGGAGTGTGTATATGCATATATATGTATGTACCTATGTTTGGTTAGAAGAATGCAAGCAGTCCATAAATACTATATACATTTTCTTTCCGTTCAACTCTCGGCTGGGCAATGACACTTGAAGTGGTCAATTGTCGGCTGGCTCACGTGCAGCTTTTTAGAGCCAAAGGTAGAGGTACACCGAGTTTGAGTTAGGTAAGCTTAGTGCTAAACAGCTGTGACAGCTTCAGAAGAAATCCCACAGAAGCACTCGCATACCATTCTTACATAACTCACAACAAAAACCTTTAAATACTACATTTATACACAAGTCTTATTGGTTAACAATTATGTGTAGGTAGCTTAAATGTCAGTAGAAGCTTAGTTCATTTTTAATTTGTAAATATCAAAGTAAATATATATAGTTTTAAATATTGTTTTGTAATCCGTATAGCTTGACGACTTTTGCTGTGGGTAGATGCACATTTACCTTTCCAGAAATAATGTATGCAAAATGTGAAGTAATTTATAGTTTTAGGGACTTTGACGGTCCATAGAGTGCATAAGCTATCAAAAAACCGATGATATTTGTAATGTCCTCACAAAAGTCTTCTAAGCGAGATGCGTCAGGATCGAGGATTGAACAAATTAAATTCCATTGGCTTTGAAAACTCGAAAGCCCGAGGAGCAGGCTACTTTGTGTCACTTTTGGCAAGCGGCTAGAGAAAAAGAAAGTCGGGGCTCAGAAGAGCACTCGCACAAAACGCGATTCCCAGTGGTGAGCTTCGATTCGGCATCAGCAAATTGGCTCAATTTCTGTGGCCAAGGCCTTTTGGTGGCTGCTGATTTGCTTGTCGGAAAATATCAACGCATTGTCAGCGAGCCGAACTTGACAACTGGCAACATGCAATGCTGCAACATTGGCAAGCTGCAACACTGCAACATTGCGGCTCTGCAACTGCAATTGTAACGCGATCAGCATGAGTAGCTGGCAGTTTGTGACAGCGGCTTAATTGCTGTCTGCAATTATGATTGCTGCCGTTGGTGAAATTGTAGAAGTCTTCGCTTCACTTTCGTTTCGCAGCTCCAACTTCTCAGCTTCTCCCACAGTGTTTTTTTTATTTTTTTGTCTATCTATCTAACGATTTCTGACTCCATTTGGCATCATCGGGCCTGTGGGATTTTGCTTTGTTTTGCCAGAGCAACTCCTGGTTGACAAAAATAGTAACGTGCAGGCAGGCGCTGCCTTTTATTGCCATTTGTTTTGGCCCGTTCGCGAGTTTGACGTTGACAAAAAAACGTCATTTGCAAATTGGGCAAAGACAACTTTCTCTGGAGGCAGCTGCGGCGTCGCATTTGCAGTCGCATTCGCAGTCGCATTCGCCAAGTGACTGAGCCATTGCATAAAGCCATATAGATAAACCAAAGGCAAGTCGTCGCCCACATTCATTAACAGCATTCGCATAATTGGCTGAAGCAGATACTTTTTCTGGGTTCATCGAACCACTCCGCCAGCCAGTCAGACCCAAAAAAAATGAAAAAAACAATCTATAGCCAAAATACAATCCCTGGGCGCAGCAGTCTTACGTCTCAATTTCCCATCGCCACTTTGTCAATATCTATAATTAAAATCATTTGAGAACACACGCAAACCATTCGCCTGATTTATCAGATTTTTCGAATGGCAGAAAGGCAATATTTATACACGTTGTCATGCTGAAAGCTTGATTGATGCATTAAGCTTACTTAGCCATAGTCGATGTTGACGAGCGCCAATTAATGGCTGCTTAAACGGGAAAACTCTGTCTCAGCCAGCTAGTCAGTCAGCCAGCCAGCTTGTCCATGTAAAATTATGGAAAATCTGCGCAAAAGCCAGCGCTAATTGATGCAGGAAGCGCGACGCAAAAACGAGTTGCCATCGCCTGTCATATGGATTCGCTTCGTTTCGTTTCGGTGCGTCTTAAATGGGTCAGGCGGTGATTACCGCCTCCACTAACGCATTTCATAACTACACTTGGAAAGTAGACATCAACCATTAGAAATTACCTACGTTAATTTTCAAACAAATTTGAATTTGAAAAGATAATTGGTCAAAACATATATCTAATATTGAACAGATTAAAATCTGCTTAAATAGAAATTTAAAATATTTAATGCTGAAATTGCTGAAGATATACTTGGATGTTTTCCCCATCCCGTTTTTAAACTACCTTATTTGAAGTTTCAGCCTTTACTGTTTAAATTGTAATATTGTTTAAATTGTAATATTGTTTAAATTGTAATATTGTTTAAATTGTAATAGTAAATACAAATTTCTAAAAATGAACGCAAATTAGTAAAGACTTGTATCGGTTTTGAGGTTTCAGCTTTAAAATAATCATTACTTTTTCAATGAATTTGTGAACTATTACCCATAATTATTTTCATTTTCTGGTCAACATATATTTTTGCCTCAGTGTATTCAAATTAAGCCTAAGGCGACGCCAACAACAAGCGTCTTAGCAGTCTTAGCGTGTAACGGCAATTTCCAGCCAAAACGCTGCACTATTTGTCATAATAAATGTGCACAAAGGAGAGGAGGCTGCCCCTGCCCCCATTTCCCTCCCCTCTGCCCCGAAAAGAAAGCGTTTTGGCCTGCGTGGGCAGCGCTGTGACACATTTTGTCATCATTAGGCACAGTTGCCGGCTAATAATTTCAATTTAGCCAAAAAATTAGTTGTATTTGGTGGTGGAAAAGAGGGGAAAATGTGTAAAAAGGCGTTAATAACCGCGGTGTAAGGCCATAAGCTGACAGCCCACGCCTGGCCAAGAAAAAAAAGAGAAAAAAACTAAGCCAAACTTGGTTTAGTTTAGTTTGGTTGACTGCTCCAAAGAAATGGGGGCCGATGGGGGCGTGGCCGGCACTCGATGGGTGTTGAGGTGATGACACTGATTATAAAATGCAGCATATGGCGCATGGCGTGCTGCATTTACTGCCATAAAGCCATCCCAGTTGATCAGCGGCGATAAAAGCCGCCTTGCTCTGATTTGGTGCGGCTAAAAACGCAACTAAGTCGCCGGCGTTTTGTGTGCGATTTGTGGGTGCTTCATTTTGGCAGAAACGGCTGAAAAGCACTTTAGTTATGAAGTTTATTTTATCCCGAGCCTAGCACATGCATTGGAGAAATTTTCTTTTGGCCTGCGTTTATGGTGCAGTTATCTAGAGAACCCTAATGGCACGAATAAATGTCTAATAAAATACCGGTAACGCTTTCTCTAAAATTTGCACTACTAAAAATGCTATAAACTTTGTGGCGAATTTTAAGAGCTCCAGTTGATAGAGATATAAAAATGGTAGCTTATGTGAGATGAAAACGAGCTAACTATGTAAAAGCAATTAAGGTTTTAAAGATAAATGAAAGATCCATTTTATAGAGATAACCCCTTTCCTTGTATTTTTCAGGTTCGAACCATTGCCTTTCAAGCCTTCGGAATGCAAACTTGAATTTAATATTAAAAATCTAACTTTGTGCACACGTTTTTCAGACCACTGACCACAAGAACCCCATAAACGCAACTCACAAACAGCGCGTGCGTGCGTTTGTGCTTCCGCCATGAGCGGCAAATAAACATAATAATAACAACAAAATCTTGCAGCTATGGGGGAAAATTCATGCGAAACAGTTATAAAAAAAGACAAAACGAAGGAAAGGCGATAAAAAAAAAAAAATAAATAAAAAGAAAACTAAAGCCCCGGCCGTTGACGTTGCCGTCATCGTTGATGTGTATGTGTAATATTGCGCTTTCCGGTACAGAAACATAAAATTTTATGTACACGACCGCTGACGACAGGCCAAACGACAGCCAAAGCGGCAACAGAAAGTCGGGCGTGCAACGCGGCGTATGCGTTACATATTACGGCTGTGTGTGAGTTCGCCTTAACACATTTTTCTGTCACGCAAAATAATCATTTGCAAAATCACGCCGTGTTGACAGCAGAAGAGGGGCGGTGGATGAAAGACTGGCACTAGGCCGGGTCCCAGGCAATTGTGTTATTACACAGAAAAATAAAATGAATACCAGGAAACTTCAGTTATAATCACAGAAATAAAATAACTAAATTTGGAGCCCAGAAACAGACATGCAATGGAAATAATAATTTTTCCCTTTCTGAATTCTGTGAAACAATTATGTAGAACAAAAAGCTCTGTTAAAGATCTTTAAGGGGTAAAAATATGATTCTATTTGCATTTTCTTGACACCCTATTCTCATATATCAATCATTTATATTTCCCATATGTGCAATAGATATAGACATGTTTTTCACTGTGCATTTATGTGAGCGTTTGTTTGACGGGGACTGAAATTGTCGGTTATAATCATGTGAAAATGGTTGAAATTGAATAATGTCATTCAACAGACTGCGACAAGTGGAGCAGGGGCAACCCTCCCCTCACTCTACCAACCCAAAGTATCCTCCATCTAATGCGAAAATTGCGCAACTTGGGAACGGAAAGGCTCTGCAGCACTAGCTGTCAAACACTCACCTTGACACGCTCCACATATTCCTGCAACGGTCCGTACGGATCATCGCCATCGACGTCCAGTAAATCGAGGTTGTGAGCCAGGTCCAGATTGTCCAGTGCGGCCAATTCGGACTCGGCCTTATCGACAAATTGAAGCTTATGATGATGGTGATGCCCCTGAACGGGCGCCGCCTGGCCCAAGAATTTCTTATCAGCTGTCATGGTGTTGTTGCCAGCTGCTCCTGTTGCTGTTGCTCCTGTTGCTCCCGTTGCTGCTCCTGTTGCCGCTGCAACAGCAACAATGCTTCCGTATTGGCGAGTGCGCGGCATGGTTGCACAACCGGTGCTAAAAACGCTCGGAGCGGTGGCAGATGAAGTTGGAGCTGGCCGACCATCAACGTCTCCGCTGGCCGGCACATCACTTAATCCCGATTTGTAGCGCGTCGTGTCAGCGGCGATTGCTGACGTGCAGTCCGATGTTGCTGCTGTAGATGTTGCTCCTGCAACTCCTCCTGTTGCTGCCGGCACAGTCGCCTGCCCGTTGATAAGCGTTTGATGTTGCTGCTGCTGTTGGCTGCTAATTGCACTTTTCACATCGCCTGTCATGTTGTTTTGATTTGTATTGCTATTGCACTGCATTTTAGTTAACTTCTTGACTTTGTCATGATGCCGCGTCGCCTGCTGTTGCTCTGTAAGTGAAAAAAAAATGATTATAAGCTTGGCTAATCTCAGCAATATTTCTGCACATAAGGCTGGCGCACCCTGAACAATTTCCCAATGAAAAGGAAAAACCCCCAGCCCAGTCGGCCAACCACATGTGGCTTAAGCTGTATGCGCGCAAATTTCTGCGCTAATCGCCACGAATTGTCCGCCAAATGTGTGCCATTTAAATTGTCATAAATTTTGCAATATGCCCCGCACATGTGTGGACTTAACTCCTTTTTATTTGGCATATATGTGCATGCGCGAACGTTTTAATTAATTTCGTACGGCCGCAAAAAAATTGCCAGCAATTATTTACATACACGAATTTATTGCTCACACCACACTTAACCATTTCCCGAGTGGTTCGCATTATTTATATTCAGTGGGGTTCTATTATGGAGCTGGGGAGTCGGGCCCCAAGGAATATGTGGCCTTTAAATTTATGTCGCTGTTGATGCTGAAAATGGGTCATCGAAATCAGCTTGATATGTGTACTTTTTATGGGCAACCATGACTAATTTTTGGTTTATTTTTTAAATGTCAAAGTAGTAGGCAACCATTTACTTCAGATTCAAACGGTGTTTAGTTGCAAACTAAGAAAAAATGTCACCATTTGAATATAAATCTAAAATGGAATTATCATTTAGCCAAAATCAATTCTCAGCCCGTTTTCTAAACTCTCTAACCCACATAAACGTTAATAAATTCCCAGTAAATCGAATTGAAATTCGCATAGGGGCTAAGGTTATGTGAACTTTTGTCAAACGGAAGAACCCCGCAAACCGGCCGGCATCTGTCTATATCTATTTATGTATATAGGTATTTCGATTTATTTATTCCTGTTCGCTGGTGGGTAAGTGAAACGGTTAAAAAGCGCTCGTGGTTGTTGCTGTGGATTTTATGGGTTTGATTTGATTTTTGTTTTTATTGCGCATGCGTGCGTTCGATTGAGTTTTTTGATTAAAATGTCGCCGCCACCGTCGCGAGTCGCGACTTGGCGACAGCCGTACAGCAATCCGGCAATACCAAAAAGTCAACAGCAGGGGCTTATTTCTTTGACTGACTCCACTTCTGCTGGTCAGAGAGCTTGGCATTTAAAAATTCTGAATCGCATGCGTTACACAACGGCCCGTGGCGAGCTCGTAAATCAGCGGCTGCAAACGAGAGTCAGTCAGACAGCAGGGACAGTTGGCCACATTTTATGGGGGTCTCTCTGCCAATTGATCGTTTTGGGCCGATTGGCAGGCCGCCAGTTCAGGCCGAAGTCAACAGCGAAAACCAGGCCCACACTCGACTGCACTTTTCTTCTTCTTTTATTTATTTTTTTTTCATTTTTTTTTTCTCTGTTTTCTGCATTTCAATTGTGCAACGCTAACGGTACTCCTGGCCCATAAGGACGGGCCTTTACCGCCGTGTGGGTGACGCGTCGCGAATTCATGGGAGGTCTTCCCCCAATTTCGATTGCCATTTCCAGTCACCAACCATGTGAGTGCGCTTTTGTTCAGAGAAATATCTAATATCCATTTTAGCTGGCTACCTAATGTTCTCGTTTTAATTAAAATTAAATTTAATCTAAAATTAAATATGTAAATTTCACATATCTTTAGATCTTCCCAATATAATAATTTCCTAGATTTTTTTGTTCACGTGATAACTACTTTATTAAAAAGTTTACTTTAACGTTTTGCTCCTGCTTCTATGGGAATTCCTGATTATTCTAAAAACAAACTAGATATTTAAAAAAAAACAGATATCTAATTTATCATTGCTCTAAATGAGTCTAAAATGATCATCTGATTATCCATAATCTATAGAAAAGTGTAAATAAAGAATTAATTTAACTTGCAACTATGTACTTAAATCTTATGTCACTTCCCTTGCAATTAGCAATTCGAAATTCTTATTTTAGCTTTTATTTGGGTTTCTAATTAGCGAGCTAAAAAGGGGATATGTACACATACCGGTCAGAAATAAAATTCGCAACCATTGTTCTATTTGATGGTTGACCATAAATTTCTTTCTTTTTTGGGGAACTCGTACCTGTGTACTCGTTCGCTTTTTGTGGCTCTGCAAACACGAACAAAGAACGCGAAAACAAAACATTTGTACGTATTTAGCTTATTTGCTTATTTACTCGAAATAAAATTGTTTGCTGGGGTGTGTCCGCTAAATGGCCACCGTCCATTCATTGATGGGCGTGTGTGTATTTTTATTTTATTTTGCGGCTGCTGATTGATTCGCTGGCTGAGGTCACTTCAACGTGATTAATTGCCGATTGCCGAAAGGGGGAAGGCGGAGGTGTCACTGTGTGTGCCTAATTGAAAACAATGCAAAAGTACAAGCCAGATGCTTGTGAAACACACTCATGGAAAGTCATGGGCTGGTCAATATTTGCCTGCAGTCGATGCAGTTGTTTCTCCCCCTGCCCAGAGACCTACCTCAATGCATTTCATCTCGACTTGCACCGACTGGGGCAGAATGAGTAAATAAATAAAATGAAATAAGCACGGCAGAAGCTGTCAGCCCGGCAAAAATGCACCAGCGAGCACTCGGACACTTGGACACGCGATTAGCGGGCGATGAGCAAGAAGCGAGCGGGCCCAGATGCGAAAAGCTCCGAGCTGACGTGTGTCGGGCTGGGACAACGTCTTCGTCATGCCGATCAGCACAGATCACAGGCGCCCTAAGACGCCGCCAGTCTGCGGATTATTCTCTGGCTCCATTTTGATACCCTTTCTAAGGTATCTGCACCATTATAAGTTTGATATTTTTTAAAGCTTTACAGAAGTTAAATTGATAACCATTTCTGAATTCTACTATAAATTTACTTTTAATAACACCATGCTGACTCCCTTACAATCATGTCAATTTATTTCCCTTATAAATTAAAGAACTGTCTTTAAAGTAATAAATGTTGGTATTTGTGCCATAAAATATCATTCGTTTTGTGTAATTTTCCTTAATCTGTGCTTTGAAAACCTTTCGGTAGCTTTGACACTATAGTTTATTTGAACATTAAAAACAGATAAATAATGTCTTAACAATGATTATTTGTAATTGAACAAACCATATTAGATTTACACTGTTTCTTTCTATATACATTTTTGGGCCTTATAGATATTTATTTTATTATTATTATTAATACCATATTAAAACTGAAGTAAGTAAACAAATAAAATTGTTAAGAGTTCATTTTTACTCTGACATATTTCTTAATATTTAGCTTATGACATTCCTATAAGACTCTCTTTAAATAAAGTTAAAGTCTAAGGATCAGCGGAAAAAGTGTATATCATTTTCGGTTCCTAACTTTCCAAGTCTGTCGACTAAGGGCAGGGCTTGGAGTTGGGAGCCTGGGGCTTGGGTCTCTGGGAACGACTTGCTCTGGCGGCTTTCAAGCCTCATTTGCCTATCAAAATGATATAATACGCACTCATGACGTCGATTGCCGTATGTACGTGTTTCCTGTTGCGCCTTTGACGCTGTCGTTGCAGTTTCAGTTTATTTTTTCCTTTTTTTTTGGTTTTTGTGTGCAAAACTGCAGTCGATGGGGCGTGGCTGGAATCAAATGGAGTGCACTTTACCGCCGGTGACAAAGCTGACCGGGGAGTGTTTTTCTTTCAGCGCTTTTTGGGCCGCCTGCAAGTGCGTTTTTGAGCTGCACCCAGCACAGCAATATTCCGACTTTTACGACTTTCCCAATTGCCATACCTATGCAGACGCATTTATAATTTAACATTTTTACTTTATTATTACTCACAATGGCTGTCTACTTTCTGGGGAAGTTTTTAATGCCGCCTTAAGTGGGTTTTTTATTAAACATTGCGGCATTTAATTGATTTGTAATAGAGTCGACTCTTTATATTAAATGCCGGAGGTGTGTGCTATGTGAGTGTGTCATGTTAACGGAAATCCAAGGCTCCGCGTCATGCATAATTCATGCGCATTTTTCAGTCGGAACAATGTACAGAAAAAGTAACAAAAAAAGTTATGCACACGCCCTAAGCAGCGGAGGCAAAATTTTCTACATATAAATTTCCCTTCATGTCAATATATTTTTTATTCTCCTGTTTTCAATTCATCAGTTAACTAAAAAATGCCTTTAATTACATTTAATTGATTTCTCTGAATTTGCAAGTAATTGCCCGTGCAAAAAATGATTCAGATGCTTCAGATTCATTCTCTGAAATGTAATTCAATTTTCTGGCATTTAATTCTTATCGCTGACATCGGCAAACACGTATATCTCGTGAGCATTAAAAAACAGGAAATGACGAGGATCTGAGCGGACTCTGAGTTCTCGTTGACCTTCGTTGACTTTGCTGGCCTAAAGGGATCGATAAGGCGAAACAACAAGTGTAAAGATGCTACAGAATCACGTTTTAAAATGAAAATGCTTTAAAATGATATAAGAAAGGAACAAGTTTACATTTAATTAAAATTTAATTGGTATATACTTGTAATGCAATAATTTCTTCATAATTTAAATCAAAAAAATTTACAAATTTCTTAGCCATGTTTACCATGTTTTCAAAACTAAATGGTATACTAATATTTAATGGCCTGTTTAAACTCTTTTTATGATCTCACAGCTGGGAATTTTCTCTGCTCCAACCAGAATTCTGGTTCGAATCAATTAATAACAATAACTGCGGCTATTAACTAGCCTAATGAGTGTGAGCCTAGCCCAGTCCGATATTTCCCACAATGTGTATATGCAACATTTCCGCCCCGGCGACAATGCGACTTAGTTGCCAAAGCTGATTAAGCGGGCGAGCTGAAGAAACTTACCATTTCCTGCCGCAAAGGCGGCGATGCGCTCCCTAACCGAACGTCTGGGTTCGTCATGGGCTCCAATGTTGCTGCTGCTGCTGCTGTTGCTGGTGTTGCTATTGCAGCTGTTCGGCAGCAGCACATGTGTTGCTGTTGCCGTTGCCGTTGAGTCATGGCTAGGACTTCGCTTCACCATTGTCGTTTTGATCACAGTCTTAAGGCGGCTGGGCGTGGTCGGACGAGCTGCAATGCGGGGCTTAGATGTTGCTGTTGCTGGTGTGTCTGGTGTTGCTGTTGCTAGTGTTGCCGCTGTCAATGTTGCTTTATCGCTGCACAGCACTTCTGTGGCAGCACCCACAAACTCTTCTGATGTTGCTGTTGCTGTTGTTGCTGCTGCCAGCCCACACTCGCTAGTTGCTGTTGTTGCTGTTGCCGCCGTTGCCGTTTCTGTTGCTGTCGTAATTGTCATTTTATTCTGCGACGACTTCGGTGAATCAATTTTCGAGTTGCTATTGCTATTGCTGTTCGTTTGGGGCTCGGCGGTGTCGGGTAATTTACAATAATTACAGTGCGGCTTGTTGTTGTTGTCGTAGCTTAGTGTATTTTCCTTATTGCTATGTTGCTGTTGCTGTTGCTGCAGTTGTTGGTGTTGCTGTTGTTGCTGTTGCAAGCTATTGCTTAGTCTTTGGGTTGGTTGTCGTTGCTGCTGCTGTTGCTGCTGGTGTTGCTGTTGCTCATTGGCACTTTGCGGGCTCTTTGTGACAGCGCAAGTTTTAGTTGCTGCTGCTGCTAGTTTGTTGCTGTTGTTGCTGTTGCTGCTGTTGCCTTTGTTGTCCTGCCGCCATTGTTCGGCTAGATTTCGTTGATTCATTAATATCAGCGCCACATTTCCGTCGTCTCGTGGTCCAGCAGCGATATCATTGGCCTCATCATCTGCTTTATCGCCGCCACAGTCGTAGTTGCAATCGTCGTAATCGCTGTGGCAATCTTGGCGTCGCCGCGACACATCATCAATATAGCTGAAATCGCTATCGACGAATATATTTCTGGCATGCAGCGTGTTCACCGTCGACTTGTTATTGCTCTTCGTCTGCTTGAGATTGTAGCGCCTTCGCTGCGGGCAGCAGCAGAATTTCACGATGGATCGATGGAGTGCTGGCGGCGATGTTGGCGATAATGTCGGCCGATTCGGCGTCGCCGGCGTAGCAATGTCAGCCCATTTCTCGATCAATGCCAGCTCGCGAGCATTGGACATTGTCGTATAGCCATGCAGGGTGATTCTGGAAGGGAATTAGAAGGGTAGATGCCATGTTAATTAATCAAATTGACAGAACCAATAAAATTTAATTGTTTACTACATAAATAAAGAGAATTGGAAGGATTAAAAACATATTTGGTGGTTTTTCTACTTTTTTAAGTGCAAAACCTACTTAATATTTTAATGAAGTTTTTTTTTATTTGTTAATGGCAAATTAATTTGGTTCTACTATAAATATGTACACAATATTTTACCACGAGTGAAATGCATATTTTTATTTAGATATGTACATTTGCCAAATTTAAAAAAATGACGATATCACAAAATTGTACACAATACAATTTCAACAAGATTTCGAGTTCCTATGAAAGCAGTACATATATAAACAATGCCTGCCAAATAAAGATGAATCGATTATTTTACCTAGAAATTTCTGCTTCTCCGTGACACACCTGCCTTTAATATAAACAATAAACGGTGCGGTTCTGCAAGTGAATCCGAAAGGAAACCATAAATTAATTACGGACAAAAACAAAAATCAATTAACCACATTTCTCAACGCGTCTCAGCTTTTCACCAAAACGTTTCCTCATTCCTGCCGCGGAATGGAGTGGATTGGAGCTCCGTTGAAAGCCAATTCGCTGCGCACATCACAGCCGACTCTTGGCCAGCGACGCCATCTGTGCGTCATGGCAGCCACATCCACATCCACATCCACATCCCAGCCAAAAGCCAAAGCCAAAGCCATAGCCACAACGTGTTTTAATTGCCAGCCGCTTTTTGCGCAACACTTTCCACGGGCACCACTTCTAAGTGACCGCCAAAATGTTGAGCTGCTGTTTTGCCGGCAGAAAGCCGGCTGTCGATGCATGATTAACTGCCCGTGCGGACCAGCAAGCTGGGCAAACTGAGAAAACTGCAACCTGCAAGCTGCAAGCCGCAAACTGCATTTAATTGCATTGCCGATTTTTGGCCGCAGGGCACTCGACAGCAGGTAGCCGAAATCTTGCAGATCTCACAGATCCCAGAGTTCCCAAATGCCGTTTGCCGCCCACCGAAGTGCAGCTAGCCACTCGCTGATTAATTTGTTGTGGCAGCAAAAGCACACGGACAAAAATTATAACCAAAAGAATTCTAACAAAAAAACTATATTAGAAGATTAAAAATGGTAAAGGGATTCTTTCGAGTCGAGTAATTTCTCAAGTTAATATGAATGCAATAATCGTTTTTTTATTTCTACCTATCAATAACATATAGATATCGTGATATCGCTTGCATTCAATTTATTTCCTAAATTTGAAAAACAAATTATCTATGAATCAACCAATCTCTTTAAATTTCTTTAAACAACTATTCTAAGTTTTTGTAGTAGGTTAATAAAATCGAAATTCTATTAAAGACTTTGGAAAATGTAAAGGACTTAATGATAGGTTTTAAAATAACATTATATTGTTTAAAACTACATATTTTTTTATAATAACATTATATTGTTTAAAACTACATAATTCTTTTTAAAATATATGCTAGTGGAAAAGTTATTGTTCTTTTAAGCTTTGACCTTTATAATTGGTTTGTAAAAACTACATTTCAACTTAAAAATTAAAATTCTTTAATAGGAATTTCTTTCCGTGAGCCTGTGGAAAAGGAATTTGCATATGGGCTGGTTGCGAACTCGACTAACTGCTACCTTATTGGCCATCGGGGCTGACCTTTAGCGCTGGCCCCGGCTAAAAGCTTTTCGCCGTGAAAGTTTGCCTCGGAAATTCCTTTCCTTTCACCAAACTGCCGCAAAAGCGTTGCGTCTTTGAAGGGGGCGTGGCCACGCCTGTCAAACGTTTGACAAATTAATTTCAATTGTTTAATGCACACACACGCCGCTTATCTTTCACTTTATCTATTGTTGCGCCAGAGTGAAAATAAATTAACAATAAATAATTTTAATTATTTCATGAAGATGTCAAATTACACACGCCCTCGCCAAAAAGCCAAGGCTCGCCAATGGCTTTTTTTTTTTTTTTTTTTAGCCTGGGACCGCGACTCGGCTTGATCTTTGCCACTTACGGACGGCTTTTGTGGCGGCTTGTGGCACAGCTGCGCGCTCTTTGTATTTATGATTATTTTCCATTTTATTTTATTTATTAAATTTGTGTGTTTGCCAAAGCCCCGGGCCGCGGGCACTTTTCGGGCAGCTCTAATAGGATTTGTTGCCAAATCGTAGGAGCTGTCCGCTTTGTTGACGGCCGACGTCATACAATTAAGCCCCCAAACGGGTCAGGCCCCTAGTTAAATTTCTCCCACTGTTCGGCCCTATTTTGTGGGGGCATAAAAAAAGTAAAGATCATACATGCATTGTTATTGATACTTTTTATCTTATTAATCTTTATTATCAAGTTTTTCTTCCATAAAAGTTACAAGAGAAGCTGCCAGCAGCTGGGCTACCAACAATTTGTCATACATTTTTGGGCCATAAAATCAGTGGGATGTGTTGCATTAGGAGTATATCATAAGGCCTGAAGATCAGGTGCAGCGGTGCTGGGAAATACTCTTTATCTTTGGAGGAGATGCCCAAACTAGGGTGTTTTCGTTGTGACATTCGGATTAGACAGATAGCCCCTTGATCCCAATTTCTGTGTGCTCCCTTATCTCCAAGCTAATATACCCCTTCTGCAGTAATCCGGGGCATATAAAAAACGATCGTAAAACGACGAACGACATCGGAAAACATAAATTAAAATATGCCACAGCGATGACTCTGGCTGCTGCCCTTTTTTTCCCATCTGCGTAATAAATCCGAATGCGGTATGGATATAAACCATGCTTTATTTGTGTTATTGTGATTTATGGGCTTGCTCTTGCTCATGCCGTGCTCTTTTGGAGTACGAAATTAATATTGAAAAGCTACTAAATCCAGACTTATGCATAAATTAAAATTTAAGTAGGTAGGCTGTGCCCGACTATTTTTGTAATCCACAACAAAGAAAGAAAAACAATTCGAAACAAAACAGCCAACGTTTCTCGGCTTCTGAGGCGATTTTCTCGCATGTGTTTAACTCGTGATTTATGGACATCAACAGCCAGTGAATAAACACAACATTTTTGCACATTTGCATTGCATTTCAATGCACATTTGACATCGTAAATATTTGCCAATGCATTAAGTTGCCTCGATATAAGCTACATATAAATAAATCCATATGCGCATGCGTGGCACGTAGCTGGTTCGATTGGGTTTTATTTATGAAGTCTAGACTCCTGATTTGGCGTACTTATAATTAGCATTCAGCCAAATCGAGCTATATATAGTGCCGCATAACGGTAGCGCGAGTTCTATGAACCGGCGACCATATAGTCGTATAGTACTATACTGCCCGCTGGCGACTTTCGGCTTAGCTAATTGAGGCTGGTCGAGGCTTAATGTCAGCCAGTCCGTCACTTTAGCAAGGGGCAGCTATCCGGCGAGCTATCGATCAATCAGCCAATCAATAAGTCAATCATATGCACGGGCAATCGGCAGAGTGCATACAAATTGCCGCAATTGTCTATGGCATGGCTTCTCATAAGTGCATTTTACCCATGGAGTGGGAAAGTTTCGCTTTTCGTCGCCCGATTGCTGTGAAATAACATATTCGATGGATTTAAATACGCATTCGTTTTGATGCCCAGATCGGAGGAAAGTTTTTCTTGGCCCAGGGCCAGGCAATCAAGGCGACATTAGCGCTCAGTCGATGGCTTTTCCAGCCGAAGATAGTGGTGTACTGCGCAAAAATATTTCCTTAAACTTTAAATAAGGTTTTTTAAGGATTATGTGCTCGAATAATTAAATGTCTCAGAAATAAGTACCTGTCTTCTACTTTTCGTTAAAAAAATCGGTAATAAATATTTGTGTTATAATTGAATACAATAACTATAAGTAATACATCGACTTTATGGTAGAGCAATTTTAAATTGTTGGTTAATGATTTTAAAGAAATGTATGATATTTCTTCGTTGGAGGTTTCATTCAAAATAGTATCAAAATGTTATTCCAAAATAAGGGGAATATTACTCCCCTACATTAATGTAAATATTTCTCCTAGTGCATCTGAAGCTAGAGCTAAAGCTAGTGCCAACCGGTCAGCCCGATTGCCTCGTACGATGTCTATTAATGTTGCCCATTAACCTTTTAACCCCCGATTGCCAGGCTGCGTGGTAATGACTCTCTTTCTCCGCTTTGTCTCTCGACTGTTTGCTCTCTTCACGCAAAAATGCGCAGAAGCTAAACGCTTTTTTCGGCATTTTTTTTTTGTGGCTTACCACTTGGCCAATTTATTATTGGCTGGTGCGCACTGCTTCCAGCCGAATTTGTTGCCAATTTGTTGCGCCACGAAGTTTGTCGTTTGTGTTCGCTTCGTCCAATTAATTTCCGCATTTCCCAGACAAACTTGGCAATTAATTTCTGCAGTTTGCATTTCTTCAACCTTGTTGGCCTGACCTTTTGGCTCAAGTGATTCACGCCAACGCCACACGTCAGCTTTGGCTTTGGCATCGGTTTCAGTTTTGGCCTAACGAGAATGGCCAGGCATCCTTTTTTTCCTTTTCTCCTTTTTTCCCTCTTATTTTTCGCCTAAGTCGGCAATTAATCAAAGCGCCTTTGGCCACGACGGACAAATCCTTTGTATGCACTCGCATTCGCTCGTATATGGCTAACGACTGACATCGCAAATGGCTAAAATGACAGCGGGCCGTGGTCGCGTCATGAGTCAGCCGATGGGCAACGGTAACATTAACATGGCCAATGCGTTTACATCTTGCCTGTTTTTGGGCGGCATCTCCCCCAATCCGAAACCCCCCAAACCCCACTAACTTGGCTGACTGACAGACTTCGCTGACAGGCGATGCCAAAGGCCACAAACGCAGACTGGAGTGAAGTGAAGGCTTTTTATTGAAATTAACTTGGTTGCCTATTTGTATATCCCGCTGAGTGCATAATAAGTTTGTCAAAAATTAAGCAAACAAGTTGGGGAAATGTTGTTAGCCTAGGTCCTTGCTGGCCAAAGCAAAGGGGCCTTTCCTTGTTAAAAATACAACCACTAAGTGTCAAAATAAGTATTTTTTTTTTAAATACCTTTCTTAAATGTCTCTTGATATATAAAATAAAAAAAAACACAACAAAAACATAAAAACAAAACATGACCTCTATAATTTAAATTGAATATTTTGGTTTATTGCATTAATATTAAAATATATTCATATTTGCCTTCTAACTGCACAAAGTTTAAGGCATTAGCCACTGAAATTTTCCCTTACTTTTATCGACTTGGCAAATGAAAAATCTAATTCACCGGGCAGTTTGAGCTTGTTTGATTTTCAAAACCCGAAATGCGCCCGGCAGCGTTTTGATTACTCGATTCGAGTTCCAGTTTCAGGGACAAGGACAAGGACGCCTTGTGCAAATACTCGACTTGGCAAAATGTTTGCCCCGGCAATAATTGGCGGCATTATTGACGCTTTCCGATAGCCACTCAATGCGATTAGTTTACGATCGTGTGTGTGTGTTCGCCTCACCTGCAGCCGTTTCGATTGAACTTCAAATCGAAAATTTCAATTGTTGGACGGCCGTGCGTGGTCGGGGTCTCTTTGGCAAAGGCCAAGTTAATGAAAATATCATTACAGTTTAGCCCAGAGCGTAACAATAAGCGAGCGAGTAAAAAGCGGGGCTTGGCTGCTTTATTGACACATGAAATATGATCGCTTCTTGTTATAGGGAGTGTATTTGTGGGATTTTGTATTCCTTTTTTCGTTTTTTTTTTTTTTTTGTAAGTCTGAGGTGCGTGTCAAGCGGGCATTATTCAAGCAGCGCTCAGCGAGTCAAAAAGCTTTGCGCGTGCGCGTCAAAAATGTCCGAGTCCGAGTTCCCTTCTCTCCTGCCCAGACTTTTAGCCAAGATTAAGCGAAAAAGTGCGCAATCTCTGCACACAGAGCACTGAGCGGCAAACTGCTGTCAATTTGACAAATGCGCCGGGCTCAGCGATTGTGACAGTTTTAGCGAACCCGTAATTAAGCATGCGCGCACATGCATAAATAGCATAAATATTAAGCAAAAACAAAGAAATTCACCCAAATGCACTTCTCTTGGCTGCCAGCAGGATGACAAATTGCCCAAGTGTTGTGGCGTTGGAATTTGCTTATCGCGTCTGCGCGTTTGGTAATTAAAATAATGCACAGAAGGGTGTCAAGGACTTTTGACGCCAGGTGAATTTTAAAGAGTGGGCTTTCGGCAACGCCAAACAGCAGGTGGTGGCACGTTCAAGTTGAGATTGCGGGCTGCCACAGTGCGTATGCGCAATGTTTTCGCAAAAAAGGTGATTTAAATGCTTTAACAAGATGGTTATGGCAGATAAAAAGTACATTTTTTAGCAGCTTAAACATGCCCAACAAAAAATTTTAAAAAAATTAAGAGTCCGAAGATTACCTTTGAATAAACAAACAAATAAGTTTTGCTATTCATCCTTGCTATTTATAACTTATAATTATAGATCTATCGACTTGAAACCTTGTATCTCATTGAGAATTTCGGCTTACCCGCAATTATCCAACTGACAATTACCTTTCAAGCCTTGTCGCCAAAATGATCTTGTTAGTATAACAGTAATGAACCAAACCAAGCCCAGCCCTGTTTGAGTGGCTCACTCGCAATAAATGTCAACATTTTGGCACGTTCAACTGGATTCCTATTTGTATACTATATATATTCATACTCACACCACCGGGCACGTATCTAAGCACGCGATCTGCACCGCAAAAGGCAAAACGGTTCAACATATTTGCATAATTTACCTGCAAAGAAACAACAGACACATAAATTATTTTTTTGCTGGTAAAAAAATAAGCGCTTTTTAAAACAAATCGTATGGTAATAATATTTAAAGTGCAGGCCACACCTTTTGCAATAAATTGTATACATTTTGCCGTCGCACACATAATAATTAAATGCACTAAAAAATGAATTAAATGCGATTCGATGAACTGCCACGAGATGCGGAATCGAAAACGAAATCGAAAGACGTCTGCACTGCCGGCAACTTCATTGATAAATAAACTGGAAAATGCTTTTCGCCTGAATCAAAACCATAAGAAAAAAATCAAAATCCAAAAACCAAAAACCCACCCGAAAAAAGTGAAAAATATGTACGCCCTATGGCGGGGCAGCTTGCTGCACGTTATGCTTCCTGCACAATATGCAACAATTTGTTGCACGTCCGGATGTTTACAACAAAATAAACAACATATCGCCCGTGCATTCAATTCACATCAATATCAATATCAAAATCAGATTCGAATTTGAATTTGAATTTGAATTCGCATTTGACTGGCATATAACTCGTTACATTTTTGTTTACTCTGGCTGCGCTTTGAACGCTTTGATCAAAGTCGCCAGTGGATTTATTATACAATCATTGGCAGGCCCGGCCATAATTGGTCGCAATCAATCAGACGGTGATTGGTGATCCGATCGATTGAACCCGATGAGCCGCTAATCTGCCAGTTGACCCATATCCAGTATCGAATGCCCCAGAGCATCTTGTGAAGTACCCAGGGTGCAGGTGAATGCACCCGCTTTGTTTTGTTTACTAATGATCGCCACAATGCAGTACCGCTAGCTGGCTGCATTTACCGAGTGCCCCGATCTGTTTGAGGAGCCGTAATTGTTCTCTAAATTATTGGGCGACTGGTCGAGGGCTTGTCGCCAGTGATATGTCCGTCTGTCTTTCTGGCTGTCTGTCTGTCTGTCTGTCTGTTTGTGGCTTTTTGTGTCTGTCTGCGGCTCTGGGGTCGTCATAATGAGGTGCCAAACGTAAATATGAACAAGAGATTTTTCCACATGCCCGACACATTTTCGTGCTCCCCCTTTTGACATCGACAAATGTTGGGTTCTTTAATGAGATTTTCGGAAATCTCAATCTCCCAAGGTGTTCGATACACTTCAAAAAAAATTTAAATATCATTTGGAAATGTGATACCAAACAATAAAATTGTAAAATTTCGTTGCAAGTTTAAGTATTTTGTTTTTTATTTGTTTATCAACTGTTTATCAAATACATTTTGAAATGTAACTGAATTCTTTGAACTTTAACCAACATTTAAATATGAAAACTATAGAAATATTTTAAAAATATTTAAGGCTTAGTATTGGCTTGTTTAAGAATTCACATATAAGGAATTACAAATATTTAATGTACTTCACAAACAATTTCAAGTAGGAATCATATAAAACATGTGGTAAAGGCTTAAAATGTTAGGAACACAAAAGAAAATACCATCATTACAGATTACTTTTCTCTGGGTGTGGTAGATCTCTATTTTCCCTGGTAATTCGTTGCCATGTAAACCCCTGTGTTCCCCTAATGAGCCGCCTAGGTAATGCAATGTGGTTAACCCTCTGAAGCCGTAACTCATTTTCGTCACTATTGCCCCAAGAAATAAGAAAAAACAAACACAGCTGCTGGACCCATTGAAGCTCACAATTGTTTAGACATAGTTGCCCCCAAAAGAACAAAAAAAAAAAGAAAGAAAAACGAAACTGAAACAATTTACAATAAATATGGGATGGGAAAAACATTTGGCATGACTGAAAATTGGGGACGCCTCAGCGCTCCCAATACCCAATTTGTTTATTTCATTTGATCTTTTTCTGATCGAAATTTGTTGTTTTTGGGCAAAAGCGCAGTACGCTGATAGAATTGTAACAACTGTCGCGGCATAAATAAAGCTATTATGATTTATGCCGACCAGACGATTACGAAACTCGTTAGAATGTTCCAGCCACGGGCCAATGGATCGAAGACAGAGGACTGTGGATTATTTGCATGTCTAGCGCCAATAATTCTAAGGCGTGCGCTCCGATGATATTCCAAGTGGTTGGCGGCACCACTGCCAACCACTGCCATCCGCAGCCACTCTGCACCACCTCGCTGCACTGCACCACCGCTCAGATTTCGACGTTTGATATGGCGTGAGGCTATATTGGCAATCTTCCGTGGCTGATTGTGAATGTGCGTGGAATTGTAAATATCTGCGATTGCCTTTGCAATTGCAATTAAAAGAAAGCAGGCATTGGGGGATCTCGGGGGGTTCTCTTCTCTCGAGAGGACATACTAGTGAGGTTCGTACCTCAGCCAGCTGCAAATGCAATCTGCGAGCATGGCTTTTGTGCATGTAAGCGGCACTTTTTATAAGCATCGCTTATCAAGCTGCAACGCCTTGTAGTTGCTGTTGTAACTGCAGCGGTTGTTGCTGTTGTCATTGCAGATGCAACAGTCGATTGGCACAAGGCAGCACGCAAAAAATACAAAATATAATGGAGAAGTGCTGATTTGATTGCCGAAGTTTAGAATACCCTTTGACTCAAAGAAAAGTGATACATAGTCTTTTAAATATTATTCATGACATAATGGCATCAAAAAATAAATAATGAATACTGAAAAATTATTTTAAATCAATGGGTCATTTATGATCTACAAGCCAGTCATTTCTCTAACGTATTTGGATGATTAAATCGTTTTCAAAATGAAAACAGCTATGTAAACTAGATAGGAACGTGGCGACCACAGATTTAAATATTTCCCCACTGGATATTAATTTATTTTAAGACTGGATAGTTTGCTCTAACCAAGGGACTAAGCAAAATGCAGCTACCCTTCGATAGGTTGTGAAAGAAATCCAACGCACGCCCAGGCTCGGCAAGTGAAAATCAGAGTGAGTCATGGAGATGTAGACTCTGACGAGGACGGCGAACAAGAACGGCCCACAGACAAAAGCCTCATTAGGCGGGGTCTACAGCGATGGTCGTCGGAACTGGGGGTCTGGAAAGCCGGGACTGGGGACTAGGGACTTGGGACTTGGTACTTGGGACTTGGTACTCGCGGTCCGTGATCGTTTCAATTTCAGTTTCAGCGTTGGCGTTGAAAGCGCGTCGAGCACTCCTCTTTAACTACATAGTTACAGTCATTGCAGGATCCGCACGATCATCATTATCGTCATCATCATGTTGCGCCCATAAAGCGAATTATGCCATTTGCGTAAATTATTGTCAAGTGGCCCCGGCACACTAAATCATAGAGATGCCAGGCTCCTGATGGCCCGATACCGGAGTTGTTTTTCACGCCAATCAAATGGTTATGGCTCTCTTACTCCTTCGCCCAGAGAAGTGAAATCAAGAGTTCAGCGGAGGTGACCCACAAAATGTGGTTAACGATATCTGAAATTCATATTTATTTTTGCCATGGCCTATTAAAATGTACAACTTTATAACTTGTTCCACTTTTTGCGTGTTCCATGTTCTCGGGATGGAGCAGCATCAGCAGCAGCGGCTCCGAACTTTCTTATTAAGAATTATATATGCAGCCATAATGAAAAGCCATAAAAAATGATACTTATAAGCGAGGAGCGACGAACAACGAGCATCTCTCCCTATTGCACATTTGCCATATGCATATGGAGCTCTGCACAAGAATTTGACCCAGAAATGGAAGTTGCAGTTGCAGTAACGCGGAAGTGTTCTTTTTTTACAGCTTTTTACTGCCGAATGCTGCAGCTTCTGATACCGATGGTGATGCTGAGATGTTTCTGCCTTTCAGCGCGTATAAATAAATTTAATGACTCAATTTGTAATGAGAAATGGGGGCTGTTTGTTTGCTCAGATCGCCCGAGGATTGCACTCGTAAGCTCCACTTGCAGAGTTTTGCCATAATTCTGCTTAAATTGAAGGCATCGCGCTGCTGTGTTGGTTTTAATCAAAGGACCATTCAGCGAAGACCATTCGGTTCCACTTAAATTTAAATAAATTACATAATTTAACGTTTCTTTGCACCCAAAACGAGAGTTCTTTGTTCTTGGTGGACAGAAAATACCCAAAAAATATGCAAATTCATTTCGATTCCTTGGCGTTGACATCACCCTTAAAAACAGGTTCATAAATTGCGTAGCATTAATTTCAAATTCCCCCTCGCTTAAGTTTTATTTGACTTTTTCGGTAGGTACACCAAAATCCACTAGATTGCAAATTGTAATACAAACAAAGGCCAAATTCTTTCACTTTAAACATCGAAAATTGTACAAAAATTTATGACAAGAGTGTCAATAGGCCGTAGCACATAAATGCTGTTAATTAACATTTATTGTTTGCTGATACTACACCATACGAACAAAAAAATAGCTATGAAAACAACAAAAGGGGTCTTTCTGGCCATAAAACGGCATTCAATTTGCTGGCCGTAAAATTTTATGAAGGTTTGTATATATTTTTTCGCATTGTTTGCTATTGAAATTGGAACTCGAGCGGGTTAGTCGTGGGCGATTTGCTAAGAGCGATGCTAGGCACTAAATAAATTTTATACAAAATGCTAAATGGAAACAAAGGAGCTCTAATCGCTAAAATATTAATGTGAGGGAACTATTATTTTTCTGTAAGCTGATAAGTGGAGCGACTTTGTCCACTCTAATCAGCAAAATGAAGACTGGCGACTGGTAATTAACCCAGTGCATTTTTGACCGCTGCTCGCCGTTGAGTGCATACAAATTTTTATTTTTATGGCTCACAGAACAATTTAAAGGACTGACAAACCAAATTGATATGATTGGGGCCATGGATGGTGGACGGGGATGGGGCCAGACTCCATTTCTGCCTTTGTCTTGTAAACAAACTAATTAAAACTGACACTGACGGCGGATGACAATTTACGCAGCTGTCTGGGAAAAAGGGAGTGCTAAGCTGGCTTTTCTCCCTTTGTGTTGCATTTCGCTCAATTGAAATGTTGCACGCACAATTGCCCAGACATCAAAGATGCGACATTCAAACGGGAGTTGTTATGAAAATGGAAACATAAATGGGAATGCAATTCAGGCAATTATTATTTAAATTAGCGGCAACAAATTGGCAAATGAGGCATTGGCAACATGTTGCCAACAGCTGTTGCTGGCAACACATGTTGGCCACATTCTCCAGCCAAAAAAACTGAAGATAGAGGAAAACACCAAAATAAGACGGAGAAAAACCAGCAGCCAAGTTATGAGTCTAACATGGCAAATGCAAAAATGCCAACAATTTGTGTGCACACACACCTAGATGCTAAATGATGATGATGATGGTGGTGCGGCGGTGGTGGTGCTGGGTACTGTTTTGTGGTGCGGTGGTTCGGTGGTTCGGCGGTGCTGCTGACAACGACGACAGTCAGTCTGGCAAGACATGCGAAACGTGGGCAAATAATTATACATGGATACCCGACCAGCTAGATGTGGTTGCTGCTTTTTTTTTCTGTTCCAGCGATCTGGCTGCCAATGTAATTGTTGTCTATTTGGTGTTGGCTTTTAGCGTAAATGCAAAGACAAAGCAACAATAACATCAGCCGATCATGCTTAACCCATTGAAAAACATACGATCCGTTGTAAATCCTAACAATTTTTAGAGGAATTTTGGCTATTAAATTAAACTTGCCATTTCTGTCTTATAGTTTTTATTTAAAAGCTTAAATATTATTTTGGAGATACTTTAACCACACTATGAGGTGTTTATTACTTTTTAAGTACTTTAAGTCAGTTTAAAACAAGAGAATTTGAATATTTCAAAAATCTTATATACTGCCTATAAATCAATAAATTGTAATACGAAGGACGATACATTTTTAATATATTTTAGTCATAGCAATAAAAATCGAATTAAAGGAGTTCCTACATATCAACGCAATAATAGTTTGTTATAATAAAGGAAAAATAATCCCAGTTCTATAAAGTTTGTACATGACTTGTTACATAAATGGATCATATCGCATGCAGAGGGTTAACTGAAAATTGTTACACTTTTTTGTTATTGCTGCCTTCCCGTTGTTGTTGGCCCCGAGCTTGCTATTCAAACCGAACCGGTGACAATCATAATTTTTCATAACTCAACCGGTTTTCAGTGAGCCAGACTGACGTTTATGTTTTGCTTGCTTTGTGCCTAGCGGCAGTTTTCCAGCATTTATGCGGCAACCAAGTATTTTTCGCAGTGTGTGCGCTGCACATGCGCAGTGTTGTGCGCACAAGTGTCGTCGGCGTTGGCGTCTGAGTTTTGGCCAAGTCCGCTCAGTGGGACCAAACGACAAGGGGGGTTGGGGGTCAGGGTTCAGGAACGACGTCGTGCTCATTGCACAAAAGAATAATGTGGCATGTGCTCGGCCTGTAATTACCTTGCCTCTTCGAGTGCCAAAGCCGGATTGTGTTGGTGTCTGAAACTGGCTCTCGTAATTAGCCGGACTTTTTTTTGTTTTACTTGGTCGCAATGAAGGCCCTTGGGCCAAGGCATTTTTTGATTTGCATAAGCCGAGATATTTATGGTTAAGATACCAGATTTCTTAAATATCAAGGTTGGGCCTATTACAATTAAAAAGATTTTTATATGTGTTATGGTTTAGAATCCAGTAATAAAATTGGAGAGATATAGCTGTATTTTTGTTGTATAGATAATTAGCTTGAATAGTTTTTTTTATTTCCATTGAACAGAGTTTCCAAATGTGCCTATCTATATTTTAATAATACTTATCAATCCATTGAAAAATCAAGCGTGTCAAGTTTTATCAATTTTGTTTAAAATCTTTGTTGTGTATTTTTTTCTATGGCCTGTTTTTGAGATTAGCAAGCTTATGCCAACAAAAAAACAAACCTTTATCATAAATGAATAGAATCTTTAATAAATCGAATGATGGAAAGCAAACATTGTTTGACATTTTGAGAGCGTGTTCCGAGTTTCAAAGTAAAAAGCCATTTCAAATTGTTTTATCTCCGGCTGCCTTTAAGCATCAGTAATTCTCTTGGCTTGGCATTTAGGCAGTTGTTGGTGTTTTTTTTTTCTGTTTTTTTTTTGGACATCTGTGAAATGTAGACGGCGCAGAGCAGTCTATAATTTTCAAACATTCAAGTGCCCATCACCAGACTGGCAGACCCATTTTTCTTGGAGGCTGTCTTGTGAAAGGAAGTTTGCGGCTGCTTAGCCATTGCTACATTACATTGCCAAAATGCCGAGCAACTTGACCAGCAAAGGCAGCAACAGCAGCAGAAACAACAGGCAGCGGCAGAAACATGAAAAAGTATTGCAGCTGCAATTACTCGCACTTCAAAATGCCAACATTTTGCACAAAGAGAATTTTTCTCTGTTGTTTTCCCTGAACAGCAGCAGCAGCAGCAGCAGCGGCAGCAGCAACAACAACAATAGCCCAATGTGGCAACATCAATCATTTTGAATTTGCATGCAACAGACAACAGTAGCCCAGCAACAACAAGAGCCACAGTGGGAACGGCAAAAGTGAGGCATAAATTAGCTGGAGGCTTTGTGTTAACTCTAAATATTGCACTTGCCTCCCCAGATCCCCCGTTTTTATATCTGCTTCGTGGTCTGCTTAGCTTCATGGGAGTAAAAGAGCAAAAGTGTAAAAGTGTTTCCCCGAAGTCTTTTGTGAGCTGACTTCATTCTAAAGATACTTACTGCACTTTCGCTGCCCCACAGTTGCAATCCATTTGGCGTATTTTATTACCAACAACATGGCAAAACTCATGACTCACGACTCAAAAAGCGAGTCCGCGATGCGTTGTCATCTCGGCTTGTCATAATTGCTAATTGTTTTTTTTTATGGTCTTTGCCACAAAGCTGTATCCCAGTCTCCCACACAGAAACTCGGATAAGGACTACCTAAGGCAGTTCTACGGACACACCACAGACTGGCCACATCCGCTCTGACTCAGATCCAGAATCGGCTGTAGAACCATTGCTCTAGATAATGTGGGTTTATTCATCCGTGACTAAGAAGTCCTAACAAGAAGTGTAAAAATTTTAAAATAGCAGTTTTAGAACCACACTTTAGGAAATTCATTTTTTATACAACAGCTAACAAAGATATGTAGTTAAGATGGCTCACTAACGAAAGGGTTTATTAAAGATAGGAAATATCATAAAGCAACCAAATATACATTTGATAATGTAATAAATATTGATTTTTTTAAGTTTAGGGTTAAACAGCATTTTAGATTTCGACTTCCTTTTTTAGAAGTGTAAAAACCATAATTCTAATAGCTTGAACACCGGGGAAAGAATCCTTTATTAGCCTTTTTCAGTTCGTGTTAGCCGCATAAAAGACGCTGACATAACATTTCGCAGGCGAATGATTTATGCTAAATCCGAACAGAAAATCGCATAAACGGACAGGCTTATCTCAATGAGCTGCTGCCAATGCCATGGGGGCCAACTGAGGAGCCACCGCCGGAGTATCGGACTTTTGGCCACATGCGTGCAGCCACGCAGAAGTATAAAAAAAATACAGAAAAAAAGCAGCCAAAACAACAACAGAGCAAATGGCAGGGAGGCACAAGCGGCGATATTGATAGGCGCAATTAATTATACGCGCCTCACACTGACAGTAAGCGTTTTGCTTTGGTGGCACCGTCTCCCCTCTCTTTCTCACCATCCCACCCCTCTCTATCCCACTCACTCTTTCCCGATCGAACGTCGTTGCCGCGTATCAATGACCAAATGACATATTAGCCTTCGTCTTAGTGTAAAAAGCCGCGATAACTTTGGCAGACGCTAACTCAAACGCGAACGCAAACGCACACGCAATGTGCTTCCAAGAAAGCAACAACCAAAACATCTATACGAAACGTAAAAAAAAATTATAAAAATACCACAACGACAGCGACAACTTAGAATCTAATCGTTTATTGAACCCCAGAGTCAAACTAGAAACCGAACATAATACGCATACGCAGCGTGCGCCGCTGCATGAAACCGATTGAAGTCTACGATTTTTCGGTAAACTAGAGCAGACAGTGTCCAACTGTGACGCTCTGCTGGCCCGCTGGCGGTGTTGAGAGCTGGAAATTACGACCTCCTCCCCCCTCCCCCTGTCGATCCACCACCCCCCACAGGGCTCTAGATTTCGATTAGGTGCCCGGCGGCTACAGTGTGGGAAATTCATGACTAACCCAAATTCTGTATTCAATATTTCCCGAAATTAGCATTTCTTAATCATTCTATATTCTTCATAAGCTAAAGTTAAATAATAATATCATATATAATTGGAATTCTTAAAACAGAAATGTTTATCAGATATGCTATATCCAAACATTATTTTTTAATATAAGGAATATTCATAGGCATATTCATATTTTATTCAAATGTTCATTGGAAATTAAGAAGAAGGATCTTATAACTTGCTAACATTTCGTAATAATCAAAACGCTAAAGTTATTGGAGCAAATGATATTGTGATTTGAAAATTAAACTTTTTGTTTCCCAATCACTTATTTCTGTCATTTAAGAACGGATTGTGCATTTAATAACTACCTTTTTTTCGGTGTAAACCGTATATGCATATGCATTATACTGGGGGAGTAGGAAGTTGATGTGCACGTTTCGTTGAAATATGAGTAGCTAAGTGACTTTATCACGGTGGCCCCGAACCAAACCATACCAAGCCAAACCAAACAGAGTAGAGTAGAAGAGAAGTGCAGAGACTGGCGCCATTGATTCCCATTGCATTCATTCCCATGAACTTGGCGGGCGGGGCGAGTGAATGCAACTCCCACGCTTTAAAGTAGCTCGTTTGGGGTATTTGTCACGTCTTTGTTGCGGCTTTGAATGGACGCTTTCCTAGAGGAAAGTCGCTTGAATTTCATAGGTCTAATTCAGCCCTATTCTGTTCTTTTCTATTGAAAGTTTATTTACGAGCACAAAGCGTGTGGTGTCTGCTTGGAATTCTGATGGCTTCGTCGTAGAAAAGGTAACCGAATGACAACTATTACTAATAGTCTTCATTTAAGGTTTAAAAGTAAGTCGTAAATTTAGGGGCAATACATTTAAAAACATCAAGTACATTTAATATTTCTGAAAAACTATGTGTACTAACATAAATATTTGGTCAAATTCTATAGATATTTCTATATTATTCCTGCGCAATTATTTCGACTGCAATTTAAAGTTACTAAGCAATTTCATCAATATTTAATTATTATTATTTAAGTAAGAGGGCGTAGCCGGCAGCTTAACGGCTTAAAAAACTAACAAAATCCGATGGCAAATTGTCAGTTACTACTGTGTAATCAGGCGAACAATAGCAACAATCATGGCTTTGGCAATGCTTTCAACTCTCCACTGATTTGCTAAACAATTACGAGTACACTTACTCACTGGCCGTATACAACAAATAGGTTGTACAAGCACTTTAGATAAGAATCTTAATAGAATTGCCAGGCGAAATGCAATCCAAACACAGATACAGATACAAATACAAATAAAAAATACAGATGGCGCGGTACAGCGAAGAGAGTTGAGACCTAATGATATTTATCAGCAATTCGTACAATTTCCATGAGGGCATCATCATATTTACAAGTTAATATTTACGCTAACAAGATTTGCCGGGCCCAACAACTAAGTTGGTGATCTAGCCACAGGCTCGTTCTTTTCTTCTCCGTTCTGTTCTGTTCTCGTCTTGGTTCTTTTATTCGGTATTTGGTATCCGGGATCTGGGATCTTGGATTCCCCCGCACAAAAGGATCGCAATGGCACAGGGCTCTGCCGATGGAGACACTTAGATACGGGGGAGGGCGACATGAGTAGACAAGCAGAATGCTTGTTAAAGCGCACAACATGCAGATTTCATTAAAGATATCGCCGGATGGCACTGCATTCGCTGAAGGGAGCCACTTTGCATGTGGCAGCCAAAGAGCAAAAACGGATAAACACTGAGAGAATGCCCTAAAATACGGATGGGAATAGAATTCAAAAAGGTGTAGATATCGTTTTAAAATGATTTATTTATAGTAAGATTCTCTTTTTGAACTCTTATAAAATGGGTAATACGCTAAGTGAAATTAAAGACCTTTTAATAAAAAAATGTAATACAAATAAATTCAATTTGTATTTTATACAGAAAACTCGCTTTTATTAATTTTCTTTTATTTCTTAGTTTTTATTTAAAAAAACTACTAGTTTACTTGTTATTTTCGTACTAAGTACACACAATTGGGCTGTCTAACTTGCCAATATATTATATGTATTTGTATTTGCTAGGACCTGAATAAAATTCTCAGTTAGTTACAAACTCTAAGGAGAATTTAAGAGGCAAAGGGCTACAACTTTAATAGTTGAACCCCTTTAATCTAAGGTGATATTATTTTGCTCAGTGCAAGGAATCAACCACAAACAGTGATTTCAGCGGATGTTGTTGTTGATGCAAATGTAGTGCAATATGCCCCACTGCAGATGGCGTATTTCTGACGCGAAAGTGAAGCTCAATTCGCAGGCAGGAGTTCCTTTCAACTTCTAATGAAAGTCGCACAGACTGACTGACTGGCTGGCTGGCTGGTTGGCCGTCTGTGGCCTAATAGCTGCGGTAATAAAATGGCAATTAAGTGCCTTTATGGCCGTGTCCCATCATCCTGTCCTGCTCCACAGCCGTGGGGCATCCTTTAATGCCCCGTGGCCGGGGAACCATAAAAATACATGTTTACGCATGTACCAACAACTCTATACTCTATGGCTATGGCAACTGAATCCCGGCATGGTAATTCTTCTGTGGTATCTGCGGTTCTTACTTGTTTTTTTGGCAAATCGCTTTTAGGGCTCATCTCTCGCCCCGGAATGGTTTATGTTTATTGTGGGCATAAGTTCGTGCTATTTTATAGTTTTATCGCTTACACATGTCGAATGCAATTCGCCGTTGGGCGGGCCAGTTTACGTTTATTGATTTTAAGTGTGAGTTTATGCGGTGCCCGGATAAAAGGGCGACCATAAAATAATGCTCGGCCCCCTTGGATTCGTTCGGCATGTCAACTTCATAAGCAGCGCACACGAATTAACGCTAGGCAATGGGATCCCTGCCGCGTTCGATAATGAAACGGGGGGCATGGGCTCGGCATTCTGAAAGGCAGCATAACCCAAACAAATCAGAAGATTAAGGCAGATCTTGGCCATCAAGGCACTTGTTTGGATTGGCTTAATGGTCAACTGGTGAGGAGACGAACAACAGCACAACAGGCACTTTGGCAGCCCTTTGGGTTGCAATTCAGGCATAATCAGGCTGTTAAATCCAGCTTGATCGTTGATCAAGTGCACTCGGAAAAAATGCTTTTTAGGTTATTAATAATAGGTTTTGAATTGAGTTTTTCAGTTACCACAATTTTAAATGCTTTTATTTACTCAATCTTTAACTATTTAGTGAATTATCTAGTAAGTCAAATGGTGTTTTATCACTATAATGATTCTTTAAATCTAAAATAAATAAATAAAGAGATATCTGGCTATAATTTAAAAATAGAAATCCCACAAATAAAATAATATATCCTACATAATATGTTATTTCTGATAAATTGCTTCGTGTAATTCAATTTTATTGGGTGGCTATCTCTGATGGATTTCTGTGAAGACTTATGACAAACCAATTTGAATCAGCGTGGGGTTGGTTGCGGCTTTTAATGGGGGATCGCACAATGACTGGCTTTGTGACTCACTAACTCGGCGTATGCGTAATATTCGTCAACAGCTTTTGCTGTCTTTTCTGCAGTTACTCTCGTTTCCCTTGCCAAACTTCAGATTTCCGTTCTACACCGCCGAAAGCGTTGTTGTTATCTCTCTTTGTTACTTTTATGGCTTTTTCCAAAGTATTACTTATCAAAAGTGTCGTTGCTGTTCGGGTTGTTTTTTCCCACCTTTTCTCCACAACCCGTTTAGATATTATTGCGAATTCGATTTGGAAATGTTTGACTTTGATTTGAGTCACAGCCAGTTCACGAGAATCTTTTATTGCCCGAAAGAGAAATATGCAGAAATCGTGTGCGCGCTTATTGAAATGCAAACAGTTGGGGAGCAACAGAAGCGACATGACATGGCAGTACATATTTGCATGAGAATTAGAAACAAGAAACGCTAAAAATCTGACTTTGGAGTTTGCGCTGGCGCAGAAATCTTGTTCGGCATGGGGCGTCCATATAGAGTCGGTGGGGCATACCAAAAATAACTCGCGGCGAACAGCAACATCAGCAGCAGCAGCAGCAACAGCACACGAGCAACCTCAAACTGGCCCAGCAGCAACAGCAACACAAATGGCAACATTAGCGCAAATTTCAACGGGGCACAATTTGAATTTGAATTTTGTTTTTGTGCGACACTCACAAACACGTTTTCTGTATATATTTATTTTTTGTTTTGGTTTTTGGGCCTTTTATAATATATAGAAAAAGCCAAGCCGGAGACACAAGCAAAATAAAAAAATAAAAAAATAAAAAAGAATTCCCCCAGAGCCAATGACTCCGAAAAAAACATGTGTTGATTAACATAAATGATTTCTGTGCGGCTCAAAAGCCTGTTCGTCTGCCATTTGTAAAATGTAAAAGCATTTTTGGAAATCTTTATTGCTGGTCGGTGTCAAAACGTAAATAGCAGCTGGCAAATATTTATTGACTTAATTGGCATATTTGCTAGGCGCTGCGAAAGTTTGCTTTTGAGTTAATTAAGAAATTTGTTACATACCTTTTTTGCTGCAATTTTAATGCGAAATGTCCCGGAGACTCCAAACTGCAAAGAGAAAGCCAAAAAAATAAAAGGAGGTTAGTTTATTTGTCAACTAATCAAGGCAACCGTTTCGATATTTGGGCTTTTGTTCAGCCAAACAAAAAATATTGGCACGCACCGCGCTATATGCTAATTTCGTGTTGTATCTTTCGCATGATAAATGCCTTGACTAAATGCATAAATTTAAGCCAAGTTAAGCAAACAGCTGAGCAGCTGAAATCAGGTAGTTGCTTAAAGGTTGCTAGGCCAGTTTCGTTTGCCCAGCTGGACATGAAATTTTAACAAAACTCGACTCGAGTCTGGGCCATAAACCAAACGAAAATCGATAATGTAATGCGGCATAAATTAGCGGGTGATGAGATGAAGATGCACAGAAAACAAATGATATGGTATAGTTTAAATATATTTTTGATAGGTATGGGTCCCTATTTTCCTAAACTGTGTTCTTTAAACAATTGATTGAATTACAAAATTTAACAAAAACTAAGCTTAAGCCAAATCTAACGCATTAACATATATTGATTATTTACTTTGACTCTAAATTATTTGTTATCCTTGTCTGAGGCATTACACCGCATTTCATTCCATACTGTTCTTACCACCAAGTTAAGTAAAGTCTTAGTTTTTCTCCGAGTGTGGGGCTGAAGAACTGACCAAATATGTTCAGGAAGTACAAGGCCAAGACTAGTGACGTTGATTGCAAAATGTCTCATATAACTTGCAGAACAGCTTGCACAATTTTCCAAGCCCCACCCGAGTCTTCTTCGTTTTCGTTTTTCCATTTTTCCATTTTTCGCATTTACCATCCCTCCTTTTGCAATTCAATCAGCTGACATACGTAGCCTGGCCAACGGAACGGAACCAGACGTCATTTGGAATACAAATCGCCCGATGTGGATGTGGCACATCAGGTTTCGCCATGGTCGTCACTCAAACCAGTAGAATTTCTAAACTGGTTGAGCGACACAAAAGGCCGAGTTAGCCAAAGCCAAAGCCAAAGCCGAAGCCAGCACTAACAATGCATCTCGCATTGTATACTAAATGTATAACAAATTCCGGTAGGTGCGGAGCTGTTTTTACTTTCAAATGCCTGGCATATTTACCAGTACAGCATCAGCACATGGCTGAAAAATGAACCCTGCGAGCTCTGGCCAATTTGCGTGTGTTAATTGAGACTAACTGCCCCAGTAGACGGCGGCCCTAGTGCTTTGATTAATTATAGACAGCCCGTCATAATTTACGACTGTTAGTTCGGTTTGTGGCAAGTTGCATGACAGAATGCAATCAAACATGTATGGGGGAAGTGTTACACAATCTGGCGCATCTGAAAATGAAAGCAGCCCCTCAAAAACTATCTGTGTTTTTCTAACCCAGAAAAAAAACGTTGAAAGAGACAGAAAGCCACTTGAAGAGTTGACAAATCATCGCCAGATTTACTTTTCAAGAATTAATCCGGCAAATCTGCAGACTCATGGCCTAATCAAAAGTAAGAGTTACCGAAAATTGTTCATCAGCAATGAAAATAAGACAAAACCAAACCAAAAGACTCTCTGGGGGCCAAATTAACCCATATTTTGGCAAGAGATGAACGCGAGCTTAAGCCAAGTGAAGTGGAGAGCTTGCGTGCCTAGAGCTTATTGATTGAGCCGATCGAACAGCAAATGGCAGTTGCAACTACTGACACACCTTTGGTCGTAAAAATAAAAAAAAATATATATGTATATAAAAGCCAAGACCGACTTGCAACTGTTGCAATAATGAGCAACTGCCAAAAGGGAGATAAGGCTGTGTGGGTGCCACGCCACCAAGCCACCGCGCCATCAAGCCACCGAGCCACCTGCATTTTCCATTTTCATTTTCCATTTGATGCCGCTTGATTCGCAATTTGAAAGCCTGCCAATCAGCTGGCAAACAATGAACAACTGCCAACTCCGCGATCCCAGCGTGTGACTGCCAAAATATTGCATTGTGTGCACACGATTTCGTTATGCATTTCAAATGCAAATTGGTTTTGAAAGGTAATTGATCCCCGGGCTCTGCGCCAGTCAATGACAGAATAATTCTCCGATTGCGACTTTCAAATGCAGCGCAGGAAACAGAAATCTGTTAAACAAAAAAGCCCATATCGACCGAAAAATAAAAGAGACCCAGAAAAGATTTGTGAACTGATTTCGTATGCTGCCAGCAAACACAACGAAATCATGGAAATTAAAAAAACTCCGCACGATCCCTGGCACATTTATAACTTTGAACTTGACAGTCGTTGACTAGTTGCCACTAAAATATTCGAAGGCATATACAGTAAGACCTCCCTGGTGGTGGAAACTTTAAGTTTCGGAAAAATCATTGAAATACTTTTAGAGTAAAATAACTTTTTATAAAATGTTTTTTTTAAGAACTAATTTGAATATTAAATGAACATAAAGATCCTTGATGTATTTGGATTTGAAAGAATGGGCTGTGCAGTAAGTTTATAATAACGATAAGATAATCTTTAATGAATACGACCCCTTGATGGCACCGAAATCCCAGATTATTGAAGACTCACTGTACCCACAAGTCCATCTAGTTCTATCCGACTTTCTTTGATATGACAGCGTTAATTGAATTTCATTTTCATTCACATTTCGCTGCAGCTTTTGGGCGAGCCGAATAGCTCCAAACGGGCTGAATGGTTCATTACACATGCGCATGGAAGCGTTACAAATTAACCCAGTTATTTATGATTATTTCGTTTTAAATTTGGGTATTAAAAATGATTTAGCCGCCTCAGCAATTGGTGTGCTGCGCTCGACAGCATTCTGGAGATGCAACTGCTGCAGCCAGATCTTGTAAATTGCATAATCGCCCAGCTGGCCAGGCCTTTTCGATAGACCTGATCTTGGATGGTATCTTCTAGCCGGGCCTAAAACGTGTTCCCAGCCGGCTGCTCCATTTTTAGCCCCTTCCGACCATTTCCACTCGTAATTGCCATGGCAATTTGCAATTGTGCGGCTCTGGTTCTGGCAGATTGATGCCTTAGTTTGATAATGGCCAATGTCGAGGCATGCAATTTTAACGGTTGCGGTGTCAGAAAGAAAGAACGAAGAGATGTTCTGGCCTTTCGGAGATGATAATTCCCGGTAGCCGAAAACAAAGGGCAACAAACTGGCAACTGCAACTGTGTCAAGTGAGTCACACGAAGACAAAGATCATCCCGATTCATATTCTTTTTGCCCATAAAAAAAAATCAGCAGTCACGTGCTCTTAACCATCTTTTTTTTTTTTGATGGCAGCTCTATTGTCTGAATTGTGTGGCCGAGAAAAAATGCATTTAAAAAACGACACAGGTGACAGAAAATTAGCAAAAACAAAGTGTTATGTGCGACAGCTGAAAGAGCGACAATTAGGCGCATTTTGTGTGTGTTTCGTATTTTTTGTTGTTGTGAGCTGTCTGTCTGCCAGTTTGTGGCTATTGCATTGAATTCCCCCAAAACCGAAAATTGTGCAATAACAATTTGCGCTGCACAAAAATGCGCGAGCAGCTTGGCCAGCGAAAAGAAAAACCAAAAACAAATTGAAAACTGAAACAAGTTGCGTGGCTGCTTTTGTTGTTGTGGTACACTGCTACAAATGTTACATTTTAATACATTTTTTAGTTAAATAATATTTAAGTTGACATGTATTAACTTTTGCATAGAATACATATTTTTGAACCAAGATCGAATTTCTACCATTAGTTTTTATCAGTTGCTAAATAATATTAGCAATCGGGTTTATTTAACATCGATATACAAATTTTAATTTCAAGTTATTTAAATGTTTCAACCCAGTTTTTCCACCCAAAACTTTGGATAGCTTTCTCTGTGTATTGATTTTAAAACAATTGCTACAAAATATTGTATTACCCCCTTTTTACCAGTGTACATGCAGTGTTTGGGTGGGTGAACGTTTGGCTACGGGTGTGGTGGTGCTGCAATTGTTTTGGCCTGGGCATAATATTTGAGACATCGAAAATGTTTCACACAGTTCATTAAGCGAAACAAATAAATAAATAGAGTTTAATTGTGCAATCGTCGATAGAAATTGTCAACGCCGGCAATGCAATCCAACCATAAATGGACAAAAGCAATGACAGCTTGGATGGGGACTTTTTGGGATGGGGGGTGTTAATAGTCCCCTAAGCCTAATGAAGGTTAATGGACAGCCAGCGACACAAAAACGTGAAATGAACCAAAAGCAGTGGAAAATTGTCAAAAACTTATTCATTACCGAGCAGTGTGGGGCATAAATCATGCAAAATGTACAGTTAATAAAACGATCGAATTTCATTAATTGTAAATTAAGCCCGTAACCAAAAACGCACATGAGAAAGAGACAGTGCGATGGGGGTGAGAGTGGGAGGAGGGCATGGCTTTTGGAATCGTTTCGAGTTGTTTTTCCCTGTCTTTAACTCGGCTTGGTGTTTCTTCTGGGGACGAGCCACGACAACCACGCGGAAAATGTGCGACAAGGCGACGACGACTGCAATGGCGACAACTGCATGCCAAGGAAAAGCTGCTGCTGCTGCTGCTGCTGCTGCCACCGATACAGATACAGATACAAGTATAGAAACAGACTCGGGTTGGGAATGATGATCGCTGTGGCTTGGCTTTTACACAAGGAAAAACAATTCGTACAATTGCTGAACAGGTATGTATTTTACAAGTACTAAAACCCATAGATTATTTAAATTTTATTGATATATTTATCTGTTTATTCAAATTTTGAACTGAATCGTGAGTCACTACAAAAACTTTTAATACTCCCACTTAATCGCCTTAATGTTTATAATGGTTTATCAACAAATATAAATAACACTTTGAATTACTCTGAATAGAACTATTTTGATTCAACGTTTTTTTTAGCTTTGTATAAAATAAAGATATCTTAAGCAAAACACAAAGTCGTTTTTGAATTTTTTTAAATTCTTTTAGAGATGGTAAGAAAAAAACATCTTAAACATATTTCAGCAAGCAGCTCAAAATATCTTAGTCATCTATTGATTGTTAATAAATGTTCCAGCCACTTGTACCAAATATATAAAAAGCAATTTACAATAGTCATACCCTTCCTCTTTTCTAAGTGCATTAGTGGTGCGTGGTGCGTGGCTTGTGTGGTGGGGCAGCTGAGCCGGCATTGTTGATTGGTGGCTGCAGTTGGCTGGCGACGTTAATTTCACTTTAACAAACATTTCGCTTGTCTGCCGCCGAGACCGCAAATGCCAAAGCAGACTTTTGCGGCCTGTGTGACAGATCATATAGAAATGTGTTGCATTTCTAATCAAAACGATCGATCAAACGGTAGTTTTGTGTTTGCGTTTGCGTTTCAGTTGAAGATTGAGTTTGAGTTTGAGTTTGAGTTGCGAGTCTTTCCCCGCATGAGTTATGTATCCAGCATTATGGGCGCACATATGGCCATAGCGCTGGTTTGTTTGTCTAACCGTCTGTCTGTATATCTGTTCATATCTGTCTGACAGACCCGCCCCTTTCCCCTTTTTTTCTCCATGTGTATTCGATTGTCTGTCTGTCTGTCTGTCTGGCTGTGCGAATGCCTCAGTTGACACACGATACTCTGCTTTAATAACGGTGGCCTGCATCTGTGTTTGTGTTTGTCAGCCATTCGATTCCATTTGATCGATCGCTGCTGAAAACATAATTTGGTTGGCGGCGGGTCTTTAAGGAAATGCAATGCCCAAAACAAAAAGTCTCAATTACACGGGCAGGGTAGAGGGGTTAAAAGGGCATGGCCGATATTACTGCATTATGCTTAATGGCCCAGCTAATAGCCCTCATCCCTGGCCTTCCGACAGCCCCCTATTCGTAACCCTTAACCTTTGCCAGCAGCCCCTCCGTGCAGCAACAACCTTGAAACCTATGCTATAAACAATCAAAAACCCATTAACGCCTGCTCCAAAACCTTTTAGAGGGACCTTGCCGGCCCGATGTTGTTTTACGAGTATTTACCAGCATCATTACGATGAGGCTGCACATTTTCTCAAGAACTATTACAGCCACTAAGCAAAATTAAACAATCCACATAGAGCTACATTTGTACACTCGAAGTCGGAACAATAGTTATGTAAATTAGATGATTTATCAAAAGATTTAAGTATATCCTATAGGATATATACACAGTTTTGGCTATTCTGTTATTGAAATAACAGTCGTAGTGTTTATCAGATTTATTTTATTTATATTTATCCATTCCAGGTTGATTTGCATTTTTTAAGGGTTTGAGTCATCATTTTTTGCAAAAATGTCCCAATTTTTTGTTAATGCAAATCGATTAGAAATCTTATAACGATTTCAAAGAAGTATGACATTCCAACATTAAACCATTTTTTCTCAGGGTTTTAATCAAAAAAGTGAAACTTGAGTTGTTTTTTTTGGGCTTTTGGCCAATATTTTTTTAAGGTTTTTTCTTTTACCAGGTTTACTTCGATTTATTTTATTGTATTTATTTTTAGCATAGTAAACATCAGTAAATACTACGAATGTAAGACTTGTACCAACATGTACCAAGTTCATAGTTATGTAATTTGTGAGTTCTATGCTTGTGACCGTAACTGTATGTTTAGATGTAGCATCTGTGGAAGTGGATGCAGTGATCCTCCACCCCCACAGCAGACGGATCTCCTCAAACCCTCAAATCGAATAGAGAAACAACGTTTTGTATCTTTACATTTCTAAGAAGCATTTAATGCCCAAGCGGGCATTGCGTGCTGCAGTCTGGGCTGCAGATACAGATACATTTACAGATGCCGATGTGCTGCTGGGGAGCCTTCACGTAATTCCAACTTTGAATCTGCTTGGGTGCCACAAGTGTGACTATTAAATTGGCGGCAGTAATTTGAAGTTGTTGCTGTTGTTTTCCCCCCTCAGTTTTCGCCTGGCCAAATGTACGCCATAGGCTCGGTTTTTCTTCTTTTCTTATTTTTTGGTCTGGCTCTGGGACCACACAACCAATTCTGTGGGATCGACGCTTTTGGGTTTGTTTGCTTTTGCCTTTGCCTTTGCTGAAATTAACCCTCTCGTGTGTGCGTGCGTGTGTCTTTCTGTCTGTGGGGCATTATGCAACCGCTGCACAGTCGTTGCGGCACATATGAAAAGCGAGACTGAATCTCCCCCACTCCGTTCTCGTTCAATTGAATTTTATGACGAATTTTAGTGCCCCCAAAAACGGACAGTCCATCTCTCCCTACAGAGAGGAAAATATCACCACAAATAGGTCATCAATTGGGAAGTTTTGGTTTTTCAAACGCTTCAATGTGTGATCTATATAGTGGCACATTATTTTAAAAGGTATAGAAACCCCTTTACATTTTCAGAGATTAAAATGCCTTGGGTTCGGAAATTACTATTATTTGCACCAGAAATGTGCAGTTACAACATGTTTTGTTAAAACATATTACAAAGTAAATGCATCTAAAATTTCAAAAATAATAAGATGTATTTAAACAAGAATAACCATAACATAATTTCAGAAATTTACTATTTATTTTTAATATCTTTTAGAATACATATTAATATATTATTTCATAAAACCAAGCAATGCGTTAAAATGTTTTTGTTGCAAGAAGAACTTAAAATACAACCGATCTTCGGTATTAATAGTAAACCTTTTTTCGTGTGTATCTTGACTGGCCACCCAGAGTTTAATTGCCAATCCAGATGGGTAATTAAAATCGGCATCGCGGCAATGGCTTCGCACAAACGCAGAGCATCTGCTGCCGCTGCAGAATCGCCAGTGAAATCTGATTAGCGACCTACGCGCGACATTTGCAGAATTATGCGGCATTCTGGGCTGTCAGTCCCGCGAATTGGTGAACTGGCCAACTGACCAGTCGGGCGTTGCCCACACGCTCCGCCGGCGGCTGTCAGAACGGTTTAAGGAGCCAGAATGCCTGAAGTCCTGAAGGCCAGAGCCAGAGGCAGCCGCCCAACTGCCAGACAGACGGCCATCGAGTGACAAATCAATAGCCAGAACGTAGGCAGATCACCAGGATCAGGGGCAGTCTCCAGTCTCCAGACTGCATACTCCCGGACTCCAGACTCCATCGAGTGTAGGCATTAAATATGTAGCTGCTGACACTTGGAAGTCTGTCCCCCGGTAATCAGCTATAAAGCATATCTCTCGCTCACTGCCCAACTTGGCTGCCAGTTGATATTGCGACATGATCGAGAATCTCCACTGGGGCGTGGGCTTTGCAACTTTGCAGCTAATTAAACGGCTTAGCTGTCATGGCTTCAAAAAAATAAAAAAAATAAATGTAAAAACTGAAGGCAAAAAAAACTCAACTGAAAACCAGAAAAATATGAGACAACGACAAGCGTTTTGTAATGTACCAAGTTTGATGAGTTCAAAGACCGACCGTAAAAATACGAAGACCTCAAGCAACGCTCACTGGAAATCGTAAGAAAATATACATTTTACAACCGGCGGTTACAAAAAAAGCCCAGCAAGCCATAATAAGCGGCTCTAAGGTCAAGGACTTGGGAAATAGACTTGTGGCCAAAAGAATCGTGAACCGAGAAACGGAAATGGGTCGGTCATTAGATCAAGGTTTTCTTGTCCAACAGTCTGTAGCGATTATAAAAAAAAGACCGAAAACCAAAACCAAACGAGCTCGGAAAATGGAGGCGGATAATGAGATCTGACTGTAGATATAAAGCCCTATTAAAAGCTGTTCCAGCTGACATAATTTGTTTGATTGTCCATTCGATGTGCGATTTGAAAACGCTGAAATTGATTTGCATTTCCCCCTTGAGTTTGGCTCCCCAATTGCGATGCCATCCGGATTCGAATGCCAATTCTAATATATGCGCAAATACAATGCTTCCTCTTCGAATGGCCTGCGAATGCAAATTTTCCCCTTTGTGTTTTTTTTTTGGATGAGCAGGACGTCGGTTTAGTCTGTCCGAAAGTGTGGGGCACAAGCCAAAAGGGGAAAAGGGGCCGTTGACGCTTATCTTGTCACAGAAAACTCGGGCTTGCTCCCCTGTTTTTTTGTCTTTGCTCCTCGCAGAAAATAGCTGATCTAGCGACGAATTGATGTATGTATACACTGAGAAATATGTGATGAAAAAGGCTTTAAAAGAGAACTGTTGAACATTCATTTGAACTTTAAAAAAGAAAACAAATAACAATTTAAACATTTAACTTAACTATCTTCTAGTTTTATCACTTCATTTGATTCATTTTCAATATTATTGGTTTTTGTTTGAATTTGTTGCAAACTAAATGCCTTACAATGCACTTGAAAATGTTATTCCCGGTGTATTTATGCTGGGGATTCAAGCTCAGGGGACAAAAAGAAAATAGCACAATGCGACCGACGATGGTTGGTCGGGAATGGCCTGACTGACTTGATACATTGTTGGAGGAAGTGATCTCATCGTAAATTACAAATTACACAAAGTCACGATATCAATTTCAGATATACCCGATGTGTTTGTCGCTGTTGCTGTTTGTTGTTATAATTAAATTGTTGTTTTTTTTTTCGCTGCGATCAGCGCACCCAACACGAAAATAAATGTTTGGAAAAAAAACCAGCCATGGAAATTGATTAATGTATTTAAATTGATTGAGCGAGGCGAAACGAAGCGAAGACGAAGAATCGGATGAAGAAAAAAGCCCACCAAAAGCCGACTAATTGTAGAAGAATATTTTTGAAAAGCCGCCCCAGAAATTAACATAAATAAACAACAACAAAATCGTTTGGGTTGGGGGTCAAACACCTACGCCAGAAAACAAGTTAACTTTGCCCTGGCACGAGGTTCATTAGTTGCAGAGCAGCAAATGGGGCTTTGGGGCATATGTCTATGTCTATATGCCCTATATCCCAATTCCAACTGGCGAAAGGTGACGATGCTGACCCATATGCGGTGAAAGCCTCTTTAATCAGTGACGCTGGATTTCGCCTTGATTTTTCCACGGAAAATGCAACAAAGTGTCTAGTCATGGCCTAAAGGCCGGCCCCGAACGCTATTAACTAACTATGGCCCATTTCTAAGACAAACACCGACTCACACAAACGCCCCCACAACAACCGGGGAATTTTAATTGGAATTTCATTTGATGGCGAGTCGAGAAACCGAATCTGATTATCTGGTTACTTCTGTGTTTTATCTCCCTCTCAGATAATTGCAGAATGTGAATAATTCGATAGTAAATACCTGCCAATAAAACTGTGGGGAAGTGATAACATAATCGGAGGTATTTGCTATTTGCTGATAGATAAGTATTAAAGGCAATTAGTGATTACTTAAAAATAAACACCAACGATTGGAAAAGTTTTATGACTGGATTTTAGGACTGAATTTTGCCAATAAAATTGTTCTTTAATTTTATAATAATAGTCAAAATCTAAATAAAATTTCCGTTTGTCAGTAATTTTAAAATATCATTAAAATCTCTCAAAGACGAGTCGACAACTTGAATTAACTTCCGACAATCTCTCTTCGTTTACTCATTGCTTTTCTGTTGACATTTTTGGTCGGGCATCAAATGCGTTGCCAAATATTATTGGAAATATTCATCGCATACGCAAATAGTACTGCAGCCAAGCCGCAGCTTAATTAATAAAGCAAATACAAATATTTTGCTATTTGCCCGCTGTGCATTAAAGCCCAGGTGAACTTATGCAATTCGAGTGCACAACAACGACGGCCATAAATTTACACATTGTCATGTGTGCTCAGGTCTTTTGTGGGATAATTTTTTTTCCCAGCATGTTTTCGCCTTTATCTGGCCAAGTGTCGGTTGGCGTTGCGCTTTTCTAACAAATTCTGCCAGCGAATTGGTAAAATATTTGCCAGCACAAGTGTTTCAATTTCGGACGCCTGGCTGTCCAGCCAAAATGATATGCGATAGCCCAGATGTGGAAGTCTGGCTTGTAGGTGGTTATGTCACCTGGTCGCCGAGTCGCTGATTGTTGACATGTTGCACATGCACATGCATTGCGGCATTGGCCACATGCAACACTTGTTGGGCTTTCCAGCGACCTTCGGCATTTGGTAACTATGATAATTTAAGCGATCTTCACGATGCGATCCTGGCCACAGACAAGGTCAACTGCATGCATATAAAATCAGCGGCCCCAGCCTGCTTTTTATGTGCATTACAAATCAATATAAATCGAAGAGTTATAAAAAGCTGAGCAGACCATAAATAAGAGGCCGCTCACAATGAAATCTGAAGTCTGGAAACTGGAATTGCCCGGGTGAATGGCTGCTGCTGCTGTTGCTTTTCTGCTGCTGCTGTTGCTGCTGCTGCTGCTGCTGCTGCTGCATTGATAACCACCGGAGATGTGTGCTCTCGCCTAGCACATAAATCTTTTCACACCCAGAGAGACGACCATCCAGCCAACTAGCCAGCCAACCGGCTTTGTATCTGCGCAAAGTGCATGTAGTTTTGAAATTTGAGCTACGCATGCGACGACCACAACCAAGCCCAGGCTCAGCTAATTACTAGACCAAACCAAGTTCTGGAAATGAGTAAAAAATATAAAAAAAAAATAGTAAAACAACGCCTGCCTGTGATTATCGCTAGTCATAATTTACGAAAAAAAAGCTGTCGCTTTTTTGTGTTTTAATTGGCAAAACGAAGCGGCATGATATCATATTGTATATACTAGAAGCAGTAATCATTTATTTTTAGCCAAATTGACAGCCACCGAGCGGGCCGATAAAAGTGGCTAATTAAAGTGCGAGAGGAAGAGAGATAAGAGGCACGATTTATATATTTTTACAAATAAACGGCGGCTTATCAATTTTGGCTCATTTGTCGCCTAGTGTGAATGATTGCCACTTGACGGTTCAAGGTTCAGAGCCATAAAAGAGCGCCAGTGAATGCTGGGGAAAAGGAATCGCAGTCGGAATCAGTTTCACTTTTCATTCATTCTCACTGACCTGGCCATAAATGCCAACTCACCATTTGAATTGTTTGTACAACGCTGCGTATGATTGACGTGCGCGCAACCAAGGAGAAATTAATGAAAAACTACACACAATAACAGCAAGTTGCCGTAATATGAAATTCACCTTAAAGCATGGAAAAACGCACGGAATTCGTAATGAAACAGCAGAAAAACAATACAAAATAAATGTGTTTTATGTACGAGTCTATGCCTTGATTGCGTACCTCGAAAATGTTTACAGCATTTGCTATTTTTGTTCAAAACAACAGCGGCACAGTGCATACACGGCGTATGCGCAATCCGAGTTGCTTTTCCCTCACTGTTTTGTTTTTGTTGTTTTTGCTGTTGTTTTTGCTGTTGTTTTTGCTGTTGTTTTTGCTGTTGTTGTATTTGAAAACGCATCGTGTCGTATGGCAATCAACGCGCACAGCTGGAAACTTCTAAGTTTGTTTACACAACAACATTTACAGCAACACCAGCGGCATCTTGAAATGGGCAAAAACTTACAGCAACAACCAAAAAAATAAATAATTTTCATTTTTCGACTGCTTTTTTTGGGCAAATCCAGCTTTTTTTTTGCCTCTGCTGCTGGTGTTGTTTTCGTAGTTGTTAACATTAACGAGTTGCCAGACGGGGAACACAAAAAAATAAAACTTCCATAGCCATATAATATTCAAACGCATGAAAGGCGGCAAGGAAATTTTTAGTTAATCCAAGTAAAACAAGAGGCCTATTAAATTTTTAATTTATGTGATAATTTATCTCAGTTGTACGCTTTGGAAAAATAATTTTTATAATTTGTCGGCTTTTAAGTTTTAAAATATAAATGACTTTTTAAATTATTGTTTATGTTGGGATATAAAACCTCGATCGAAAATGGTTGGCTAATTTTTTTAATGCTTTTGAAAAGTGCTTTTAAAAAATTATTGTTTATTTACTTTATATATAAGTCGTAAAGCAGACTTAACCTTCTGAAAACTGTAAACTTGGAAATTATTACTCACAACATAGAAAACACATTAAAAAGCGCTTCTCTGGGAGTAATATTATCAGCAGCTGAAAGCCAGTTCATTCGGGTCAGCTTTAGCTGATAGGTTTCATTTTATGTCCAGCTTATCAGGGCCGTAAGTGTTTCTTTACATTGGTTGCCTCTAGTAGATTCAGATTCTAAGAAACTTTACTTGCTTAAAAGAAAAAGGACTATTTATGCCTCAATGCAACATATTGGGAGTAATTCAGGGTGTTTCGTTTTCTGCACTAAGCGCAATTCTACTTTACTTTAAAAAATCAAATAAGACAGTAAAAAACCTTATGAATTGTATCGTATAGTAAAGGGTAGTTTCCCCTTCTATCAAAACATTTATTTTCTGTGTACACTATCTAATCGCAAAATGCAGGCACCAGGTTTTTCAATACTTTCATTCATACGCAGAATTCCATATGGCTTCCATGGAAAGTTTGCTTATCTGAAGAGGGTGGGCAATCGTATTCCTGATAGCGATTCGCTTTCAGCTGCCTTGAAATCCGACATCCGAAATCCTACCCGGCATTCCATTCACCCACATTTGCGGATAGTATTTATGCACTCGCCAAATGTAATTCAATACTTCGCGTTGAGTTCATGAGTAATGCAATGCAGCCACCTTGACTTAATTTGCCGCGTCTCTTTTTACTTTGAAAGTTGCAACGAAAACAGAATTCACACGCCGGCAGAAGAAGAGGAACCCACTTTCAGCGGCGCTTGGCTTTTTCCATTCAATGTCAAACCGAAAGGTGAACTCTGGGCCAATGAGAACCCCAATCAAAGGCTATCCCACCATAAATCACTAATGACACCAACTTTATCTGTCTGTTTAAACAGCCATAAATTCTACAAACAAAAAATGAAGAAAAAAAAACCAAACATCTAAAAGGTTCTAACACCTCACCTCTCACTGCATTCATAATTTATGCGATCTCCAGACAGACGCTCTTTGATATCAAATTATTTTCGCCGCCACATGAGTTATGGCGCTTTGCATCCGCCGGCCAAATTGCCCCACAAAAAAAGGGGCTCTAATCCCAATCCAGTTTATATATAATTTTGTTATGTTTTCGGCTCTAAAGTAAGCCAACTTCCTGCTTCAACTTTAATTAAAGTGGCGGCTTACGTAAAATGTATACCGTAGTTTGCATAAAAATTATTATAATTACGCTCATAAATAATGAGAAACAAAAGTCTATTGCTCGGTGGCACCTAAATCACAAAGATTAGCTCACCGCTGGGGCATTAACATCTCAAAGCGCGATTCGGCTAACCGAATTGGCCTGGGATTGGATTTTATGCGCTCGAATGGATTTTCGGTGATAATCGAAAGCAAATTGAATTAATAATACGCGGGTCCATAGCTGTCAGCATAACTTTGAGTTATTGTATTGGGAAAAATCGTCATAATTTCCACTAATGTGCCACGCGAGTGACCTCTCTCACTCGCAATATCTATCAAATGGAAATTCGTTTCTTGGCCTTTTTCTTCGGCTGCTTTCGTATGCCAAACGCGCTTGTCAAATAAAATTCGGGGTTTATGAGACAGTTTAGCGATTAAAAAACGAGGGAAAAAATCCATTGAAAACTGCCTTTCGATGTCAACGAAAGAGATTAGAAATTGTCGCTGGGAAATATTAAAAGGGGCAACTCGAAAATTATATTTAAATGTAAATTAAGCGCGTCTGAAATTACTAAATATAAGTTATTTTAGTGTTTTAAGTAGTGAAAGTGTGGCCCTGGGAGTGGGTGCAAACTAGGGCTTAACATTCGGAGGGGATTACATAAGTTTGGCTTCTTCTAGCGCATAATTAGGGTCTGCAAAGGGGCGGATGTGGGCGTGTCGCAGTATCATTTATCACTTAAGCGTAGTTCAGGAACATTGACAAACTGTTTTTACTATTTGCCATGCAATGTTATGCATTCGTTTGAATATAAAAGAGCGCAACCCCAATGCAAGCCATCTATTAAAGTCAATATTTATGCAGGTATCTGCCTTTAAGGGTGAGTTGTCAGCACTTCTTTCCAGTGGTGGTGTAAGTATTGTGAGTTTCCCCAGGATAAAAATAAATATAAATTGAAATGGAAGCAATTAAAATGTGGACCCCACTTCAAGCAGCAACCAGCATGCCGAAATTACCACCATGATCGCCGCTCGTTCGACAATTCCTTTACAGCTGTGTGTACCCAAACATTCATTTCGTGTGCTCAGCAACCACAAAAACTCATTGCAAACAAAATGATCGACGATAATGCTAAAACAATGGCAGTAGCAGCAGCAGCAGCAGCAGCATTGTCTGGCTTAAAGACAATGTTTGGCGAGTCCCGCATTTAGCGACAATTAAGAAATCAAACGTGGCCTGTGCTAGGCAATTGTAATGAAAACCGCTCACCAGGAGCAGCACAAAGACTGCAGCAGCAGCAGCAACAACATCAGCAGCAGCAACATCTACAGCAGCAACTGCAACAGTAGCAATCCCTGATGACAGGCCACGAGTCAGACTTTCCACTCTAATGCAAATGTGCAATTAAATTGTTGACGTTGCCTGCCGTTTGTTCCCAATCAAAATTGTGCGATCGTAGGACAGGGACTTTGAAAAAGATCAAGTGAGCGTAACGACAAAAGCGCTGGCAATAAATTGTAATTAACCTTTTTTTTTTGAACATGGGCAAATAAATTGGGGGCGGTCCCAAAAAAAAATAAACTACTCAAAACTGGCATTAAAAAAGCCATAAAAATGGCAAAATCCCTACAAAAAAAAGCGAAGATAACCCAAGAGCAAACCCGATCATGCCGCTCGAAAATTTAATGCGCGAACAATTGGCCTCACTTATTTGCCAAATTAATTGCTCGTCTGTGGTTTATTTTATGAGCATAATTAAATGAATTTTAATGGGGACCCACAACGTTCTTGGCCTAGCCAAACGAACCTAACTCTGACATAGGGTACTTAACATAAAGCAGCATGAAGCCACATATGGTTACAGTTCAGTAATTTTCATTTCATTTTCAAGTGAAAAAATCTATGGGCTGGAGAGATGTGTATCTGTGGCTCTGACTGTATCTGTATCTATATGGCACAGACAACACACACACACAGGGATTTCGAATCGGAACGGGTGTGTCATTATTTCAACTGAATTTCATGCCACATGCAATGCACATACAGAAAGAAAATTTTGTTATATTCAAAAAATATGTTTCAACATGATTAAAGGGTATTGTTATTTCAATTTAAAATACCATTTTAGACACTAGTCTATTATACCATTCACCATATTTACACACAAGATAGTTCAACCTTTTTTTGGGTACTTAAAATGTTTTCTAGAATGTCTGGCTAAATTTTTTCCTGTGCACTGATTGCTGTCTTTTACCAACCCAACGATCCTACGATCTAGCGATCCAACGACCAACGTGGGCAGGCCGAAACATTTTGACAGAACAGTTAGTCAGTTTGGCCTTTTGAAGACAAGGTGTTGCAGAAATCAATAGAACACTTATTCGGCCACACTTGGCAAGCAATTTATTGTATCGATCCGGACTAGGACCGTTGCATAAATTAACAGTCTGTGGGCCAGCTGCCCGGCTATATCTTTGTATCGGCGGAGTAGTGAATGTATCTATGCAAAAATCGCTGGCAACTAAAAGTCTACAAAGTAACTAAAAGCTGCTAAGCTTGTGCGCAATTAGAATACCCCAAAGCCGGTTGTTGTTGCTGCTGCTGCAGTTGCTGTTGCTGTTGCTGTTGCTGCTGCGATGTTGCTACATGGCTACACATGTTGCTGTGTTGCTGGCGGAATAGTTGTTTGTCCGTTTGTTTGTTTGTTTGTTTGCCAGGCATCTAACTAGCTATCTATATTTGAGCAGATTGCGCTGCTAACCCCATTGCAATCTCGGTTCTCTCAGACATACCGACTGGGCCAAGTGACTAACTTTGCTGCTGGTTTGGCCGGAATGTGTGCGAGTGTATAGATTGTTAACATGCGGACAAGTGTAATTTAGTTGTTAAGAGAGAGAAGAGTGAGAGAAGATAGAGAGAGAGCGAGAGAGTTCTTAGTGCATTGACAACGCGCTGACTTGTACAAATTGAAATTTAAAACGCTCCTTTTTGGCCAAATGCCAAACTGGTTGGCCAAAGTGGCTCGACCGCCTGCCACATTTATTTAAATTGCAATTAGAGTGCCAGACGCGACTTATAATTAGCTTGTTGGCGGCTTAATTAGCTGGCACACACACGATCCAAGAAGACGACGACGACGAGTTCTTTACCACAATAGAAGATAGAAGAGAGCCAGCTTTATCAGCTGAGAGTCTGCGAGTCTGTGTTTATAAAGCTGAAAGTCGTTAACCTTCGTTGTAACACATTCATCATCATCATTCACCTCGCCAGCAGCAGCAGCAACATCAGCAACAGCAGCAGCAGCAACACGCACTCACCGCAGCAACTGCAACTCACACACGTCTGTAAAAAGAAGTCGTCTTAATCTTAAACGACGTCTCCATCCATTTCCAAAAGGCAGCCACATATAACATCAGCTGCTCTTGGCCAAGTCTTGGGCTTTTTACTTTGCCAGTTGCTATTGCTTTTGCTGTTGCGTTTGAAAACAAGCCAGGAAGTTGACTGAACGAATGACGAATTGACGAACGAGCGGGCGCACTGAGCTCCATTGAACTGAGCCCCTCTTAAGTAACTCAGATGCCAGCGACTCCAACGCATCTGTCCCACAAATAAGCAAACATCGGCGAGCCACAGACACACAAAGGAACCAGAACAGGCCAAACAACTTGGACGACGGATCACGAGGAAAGCTCTGGTGGAAAGCGCAGCAGTCGAAAGTGTCACGTCTAGAACTAAATAAGGGGAAAATTGGGAACACAACAAACACGGAGAGACATTCTCCATTGCGTAGAGAAGTGCAATCATTCGTCTTGACACTTTCTCGGCGGCAGCCGAAGAATGCAAACAGTGAAAAGGTTTGGCGGATGTTTGCCGAGACCCCGAAAACAAGCAAGCCTAACTGTAAACTACTACCCAACTTGAACAAAAAAAAACAAAAAAACTTCTCGAGTGAAATAATTAAAATTCCATGCTCATAACTTCCGCAATTAAGGCAGCAGGCTAGCGGCCCATGGAGTCCTACTCCAGGACAGCCAACTGAAGTAGTCGAGGAGCAACATCAGCAGCTAATTTCCACGCACAGTTGACGCGATCCGAGGCCAACATGGCAACATAAAGTTGTGAGTTGCACTTCACAGTGCCAGGGCCCAGAACTCATAAGCACTGAGAAAAAACATCAATAGCAAATATAGAGAACATTTTATCTAAAGATAGTTTATACAAAATTGAAATTAAGTATTCATTTTATAAGCTATTGTTTCGAAATGCAAACTTGTGAACTAAGAATGAGAAACTCTGAGATCTGACAATCACTTTTGTCAATATATTAATGCTTTCTTATAAATTACTTTTGAAATATGTAGTATTATTTAGAATAAAAACAAAGTGTGAATTCAGTTTATTTCTGTTTTGTGATAAAAGCTGTTAATTTAAGACGAAATTATGCATATTGTCAATAAAGGAAGAGGAATTCTGGGAAAAAAGTTAATTTTATGTAGAACTCCAGTTGGAAAAGTTTAAGTTATAGAAGTACGTCTGTATTCGCCTGATTCTTTCTACATTTAAGCATTTCTCTCATCCCTAGTACGTGACTTATTTTTATATTTTATAGAATATTTTCCTCAGTGCCAGATTGGCTGACTGGCAGACGATGGCAACGCTCAGCGGACAAAGCTGACTGTCTGCCAGTGCGGAGAGTACGAGTATCTTTGAGATACAACGCATGCCACACGGAACACGCCTGCACTAATGAAGTAATTCATTGAACCGTGCTACGCCGGCGTGGCTGCCACCGCCATTAGTTTAGTGTTGGCCGCACTCGTTCCAAGTTGTTTGTTTGCCAGGAGGCTGCCGTGTTTTTTTTTTTTTTTGGCAAACATCTGCGACTGTCCGCACTTCCTGGATAGCACATTAGATCACTCCACTGACAGCCGGGCCAAATGGCCGCTTGACCTCGCCTTTAAAAATGAATACATCCAACAGCCGGCCACTCCTGGTTATATTGTGGGGTATTATCACCGGTCCGGCCAAGCCCATTGAGAAAAATGTCTTTGATAATTAAGCGGGTCGTCGCCGCCGATCGGCGACCATCCCTCCTCCCGTTCCCTCGATCCACTCAGAAACCCAACTCCACACCACTCACATTCTAACGATTGCACTTTTACCGAAAAGCGCAAGAACTTTATCTGGCATGCCGCTGGACGTTGCCGCCAGTCTGGCAAATAAAGTAGCAGCGACTCAAAGAGGAGTGGAGTGGCTTCACTGAGAAAAAACTCTGGTTTTATCAAGATGGGGCTAAAATTGTGTCGAAAAAATGACTTAGAAATATGTATTTTTAAGCTTTTAAAAAACAGTAAAGCTCGGATACACTGTTTGTTCTGTCAAGGTAAAGCAACCTCAGAGAAGTTAATATCTAAAACTATTAAACAGGCAATAAACAAAATTTACATTAAGATTTATTTTAATACTTTTGAGATCAAAAAACTTATATGAATCTAGGAAACTTATATAAAATAAAAGAAAATAAATGGAAAGTTCCACATTATGTATTCACTTCTAATAAATATACTATCATTTTGCAAAGTGTAAGATCGGAGAATGGCTTGGAGTGGCCAGTCGCATCATCTTAATAGAAATATGCGTGTGTGCGAGTGTGTGTGCCGGTGCTGCTGTGTTGTGCATATCAAAATCCATTAGTGGCTTTTGTAGAAATAATCAACAACGACAAAAAAAAAGGAAAATAAATGTGAAAATAAAAACTGCAAGCGGCAGACGATGCAAAAGTCTCTCTCTCCCTTTCTAACTCTTTCACTGCGGTTTTAGTGGTATATCCATATCCATATGGCCATATCTGTGGCCCGACTAAGTGAACATTTGTAATGGTCAGTCAGGCGGCTAGTGGCTCGTCTATCAGCAAACGCGTTTGTTCGACTGTCCGCACAGCGGACTTGCGGATACAGATACACTGTATCTATGTGAGCATAGGCCGCAGAACGAAAACAAACCGTACACTGAATACTGAAATTGGCTGGCATCTAATCACTTGTTTTCGTTGTTCAATTCAAACAGAGCGTGTCGCGGGCATTTTGTAAAAATAAATATAATTACAGAACTGCGGTTGGTGCTCCGGCGGACGCTCTTCATTATCATCAACATGCCGGCCGATCCAGTGGTCGATGGTCGGTGGTCAGTGCCTCCGCCTTCATCCATCCACATAGTTGTAAATAATTGCATTTAATTATAAATTCTATAATGAGCGGCGGGGCATTTTTTTTTAAACTCCCGCCACTGGCGATTAAATATATCAGCGTCAAGTGGTGATTGACTTGTCGGCATGCAAATATGCGAGCATATTTGCATTTACTTGGCGGGGCTGTAAATCATAACTAGATAATTTATGGCCCAGCCAGGTCCCAATGTAAACAACAACAACGGAGGCTGTGACATCATTTACGGGTATATAAAGCATTCCTTTCATACCATTCGATCCCGGTTAATCCCGCTCTATCCATACAAAAACCCAAAATTCATTCATAAAACTTTGGAAAGTCGTTAAAATCAAGACCATGTCTCCTTGGATATTTATGCCCGCTTATGCTGGCCCACAGATTTATGCCCGTTTCGACCTTAACCAATTTATTGGGGTATTTATAAATGGCGACATTTGTAGCCTTTGCAACTCAATCGCATTATAAACTTTTTACGATCCGATGAAAATAACAGCGGACGCATGAAAAACGTGAAAATTAAATCAATTCAGACAAACAGATGGAGAAATGTTGATTGCTGCGGATTTGTTATTTTATTGCCCGAGATCAGCACTGCTTAGGCGATCTATATCTCTCACTAATTGTTGTTTTTTTGTCCTATAGACGGAATTATAAATCTCTCATGGCGTCAACGAAAAATAAAGAAAAACTTAAGCTAATTCGCTAACAAATTTTGGCAATTGTTCAAGGCTGACGCACAAGTCAACTGGTGGTCAGGGTATGGGATGAATTACGAACAAATTTTCGAATTCAAATAAACGATACACAGCCAAGAATTAAATTTGTTATCATATTTTTTTAAATATTTTTTATTACATACATAGCATACAATTCTTAAATAGATGAATATGGTTTTAATACAAATTGTAATGTTAATTTGAAAATTTCTAAGCCTTTTTTCCACAATTCTTTAAATGATTTCTCTCCCTGTATTATGACTAATGCAATGTCTTGTCACATTTGTGTATAATTAGATCCTCTTTCCTTTCTGCTGACCCACTAATCAAGAAGAAAGTTCTACCCAACATACATAGTTAATGCGACTAAATTAAAGCAGCCAAGTCGGTGTTTGGATTTCGGACTCCGCCATATGTTTCTCTATTTGTTTGCGTTTCTGTGTTTATTTATTTGTATTTGCTTATCAGCGGCACGGCGGCGTCTCTAATTAATTTTTTCTTCTCTGGAAATCGGTGGTCGTTCTTGTTGGTGTTGTTTCGATACTTTTTCGATGGCCAACAGAGATCCGGTCCGAGCGATTTTAGCTGCCCACCTACTCGTATATAGCCGGCAAACTAATTAAGTCACAAATACATAACGCCAGCTTTTATCAGAGGAGATAAAATTACAAAAATAACGAAGGAAAATGAGAAAATGAGAAACAAAATCAAATGGAACTAGCCCGGCGCTATCAGAGTGACTTTTTAAAAAGAGATTATCAGGCAGCAGGCCCAACAACAACTGTTTTTTTTTTATCAGCAGCTAATGAATGCCCGTGATAAGAGAGAGACAGACAAAGAGAGAGAGAGAGAGATGGAGTATAGCTCCGCACGTGTGAAACAAAATATTTTAAAGCAATATTTCCGCTCGGCCATCGAACGACCATCAATCACCGATCTCGAGTGTCCCACAATAATATTTATAATAACTTTAAAACGATTTTTTCGCGCGCAGCCGAATGCCTTTCAACGTTTTCAATTTCATTTGGGGGCCTTTAATTGCCGAAATCAATTCAAAAGCCAGTTGAACGCGTTAAAAGCAACTACACAGAGGCAGCAAATAAACAAAATAAAAATAGAGCCAGCCAAAAATTTCAATAATTATTAACAAGACGACGGCGAGTTCATTAGCGCCGCAGGCAAACGAACAAACTGGTACATTTGTGTGTGTATACACACAGTTTTTAATGAAAATACAAATAAATGTTGGGTAATTAAGACTTGTCTTGCACATACATTGTAGTGCCCAGTTCTGGGTGTTCGAAATAAAATCTTTAAAAATACGTAATGTACTTTTGCACAGGGAAAAAAATGTATTTGCTAATTAAGCTTGCATATTCTGTACATTTCGAATATTAATTGATATTTATTAAAATTGTATTCCAGTTTCCATACTTTTTATTGAACTTTTATACTATTTCTTTTAACTTTCTAAATTTTGTAGTAAAATTTAACATGCTAATAATTATTTGGTTAATTTTATGGGAAGATATCCAGCTGATAATTTTTTCTCCGTGCAGCGGTGGCAAAAGGCGTTTCGAAACTTGTTCAACAACTTGTTTTGGTCTTTACATATCGACTAGAATCGCGAGTCAGCACCATATACTCTACCATATGCGATAATGCTGCGAGCACATGATATAATATAATTGGAATGCGCCGCACACAGACGGCAGCGGTGGAAAAACTATCTGCTCGGTTTCCACACATTATCGGGCTTGGCTTGGCGTGGCTTGGCCTACCGAGAATCATGCTCGGGCCGCAGTAAATTTCCATAAATTTACATGCCATAAATCAAATTGAAAATGTGTTTTCCTCGATGATCGCAACTCTTTTCCTTATCTCCAACGGCTGTCTGTCTGTCTCGTAGGAGAAGACTGCCTCCGCTGCTGCCGTTGCTGTTGCAAACTAAACACTGGGTCTTATCAGCCGAGTTCAGTGCAGTTGCTTGGCTGACAAAGTGCAGTCAACTCTTCGGACTGCATTTCCCCCGACTTTGCCGATGACTAAGTTCCGAGAGCCCACGCACTGGCGGTTTTTGCTTTATTATTTGGTTAAACAACGACGCGGCACAGACGGCACAGAAATGGCCAATGCTGACGCCGAAACTGATGAACTCATTCACTTATTCATTCATTGAGCCAGAACTAGGAAAAATAATATTCGACTGCAAAATACCTGATACTCATGGCAGAGATTCAAGATATGTAGCTGATGGATGTCATTAAAAAGATTTACATAGGTAGAGATTCCCAAAAATGTTTAAGTTTATCATCTCCAGAAGAAAACTTTACTAAAACATTATGACAATATGAATATCTTTTGGTCATAGAAAAATGTTATCTATCAAACCGTGGTTGCTACCTTATTTTAAAAGATTGCGTGGGCGGAAAAGGCCCGACCACAATTCTTAAAACTACTCTAGCTCTTGAAGACCCTCAAATTGTGATTACTAAAAATTCCAACGTTTTTTCCTTTTCAACCAGTGCCATATACCTTATATACCACACAAATCCCAGGTATTACAAACAGGCAGAAGTCGCTTTATTGACTGGCCGCTAAAAAGATCTCCACACGCCTAATGGACTTCTCAACTGTCTGAGGAAGGAAATGCTGCAACCGTAATAAAAAACGTGCAAAACAACAACAACATCGGAACTCGAAGCCAAAGTACAAACGTTCGGGTTCGATCGTATGACTAATTCGCACAGTTTGGTGATAAAGTTCACAAAGTAAATTTGCGCACGCTCAGCTCGAAACTGCTCTGCTCTCGATACCTCGTATTTTCTGCATTTTTTTTACAGCTTTTACCCGGCAATTACGTCACCGGAGAAGCGAGCGTCTTTAGCGCTGTCAGCTTGTCAAAAATATGTACAATTTTGAGTTGGACCGACTTTCTTATTGCATTCGGCAGACGGCTGATGTAGGTATATATGTCTGTGAGTCAGTCTGGCGATCGCATATGGCGCTATTTATTGGCTACTCCACTTGATAACACTCTCAGCAAAAATGCACGTCTACGAAAATGTTTAATTCAGTTTGCTGATTGATGAATACAGAGAAACTTGGCTTAAACTTACGATTCTTAAATGAGAGAGTCAACCAACCTGTAAAGAAATAAATAAACAAAATTAGTGGGTAATTTAAATATGAAAAGATATGACAGTAAATACGTATATATAGGAATTAGCAAATTTCACTTTCCAATATATGAGATCATTTTAAGAGAATGTTAAATGAAAGTTAAGAAATGAAACATACAAACTTTAAGCCAATAAAAATAAAGAGTAATAATAAGTATAGAATGTTCACCTCTAAATGAATTCGAAAAAAGTACTTTTGATAACCCCAGCACATGCCAATTGCCAATTCCCATTATAAGTTCGCCAAACTAAATCCGATTTTCTATCAGCGATGAGATCATCCCACTGCCGCACTAAGGTCATCAAAAATTATTTTTTATTGCGGCGCCATCTAATCTCTAAGGGAAAGAACGCGGAACGTGAGTCTATTAGTCTATATGCACTTAGGAAAAATATATATATGCAATAGTCGCCTGGCTAGGACGTACAATGTACATATGTATACAACTTATTCACGCCCGACCATTGCCAGTTTATCACGTAGTCATGATTCACACAAATTCTAATCGACAAACTTTCGCAAATAAAAAAGGTTTTGCAATAAAAATTAACTGGGAATTAATCAATTATTGGGGGGCGAGCAATCGAGAGGGCGGCATGCATGTAACTGAAATAAACAACAAACTTAATTAAAAACCAAAAATGGGGCGCAAAAGTAAACAAACCGCCCACACAGAAGGCACGACACTCACTCACTCAGGAACTGCAGACTGCACAAATTGAAAAACATACAAAACAAAAAGGCAAAACCAAAACCAAAACAAAAAAAAACTAAGAAAACAAAGTTTAAAAGCGAATTGCACTTCAGCGTACAATGGCCATAAATATGAAATTGTATGGTAAATTAATGCTATTATAGCGTCTAAAATCCAACACACAAGAAATAGAAGAAAAATGCTTAGAAAAGACCAGCAACAACGGCTAAATAAAGAGCCATATTTGAAGACCTTGTACGTGGGCTGCCTACACAACCAGTTCGCGGATTCAGTTTATTTCAATTTTGTGTGGTGTGCCGGTCTGAGTTGGCCCAAACCGACTTGGCCCGGTCCGTCCAACTCCATCTCCGGCTCCAACTATAGCTCCAGTGCACAAAAAAAAATCATATTCGGAATTTACATAGATCCTTTAAAAACTAAGCTCTTTTACATTTTAAACATTGATTCAAAAAGACTATGATTGTTAAAATAATTCAACATTCACTTGTACCAATTTGGATATAGTAGCTAGCATTAGAGCAAAAGATCTTGGTATATTTAAAATGATTTTATTTAAGCTTAGCCCAAAAGAGAATATATTTTCAATAATGAAAATTGATTGGTCAATACGTTCAGACTATTTTTTTTCTCTGTATACTACCGGCTGTAGCAGCGTTTCAGTTTCTTAGTTCATATGTATACACGTATCTCTGCTTCATACATATGGCAGCACTTGATTTGCATAACAAATGCAGCAGCAACAGCAGCTAAGGCAAAAGCAAAGGCAAAATCCAAAGAAGAGGTAGAAGCCGAGGCACTGAGCCGTGCCAAAAACAAAGCCAACTAAATTGCTGCAAAAATATATAGACTCGTTCAAAATTCATCAAATGCGCACCCAAGAGTCAAAAGCTCGTCGCGCTCAATTACCAGAAATTTCACTCCATTAAGACACACACCTCGCGCGTCCATAAAAGTGAATGTCTATCATTAAGACAATTTTTTCCGACACTTTTTTTTTTGGGTTTTCTTGGCTGCTTTTTTTTTTGCATCCGTCCGAACCAGCACTTTTCCATTTCCGCTTTTATGCCAAATTAATTGAGCCTAATTACGGCAATTGAATGCTGCGGATTAGATCATCGCAGATAGATCACCTGCTGTGCCGGCGAGCGTGAATGAATTGGTGATTTTCGCCAAGAGCAGAAATTAATAATCAAGTTCGTTAAAAAATGCTAAATTAGCTCATTTTGAATGGCGCCATAACGCGACGCCCTTCACATATTTCCACCTCGATTTCTAAGGTGACAAAAAAATTACCTCCGGAACCTACGCAGCAGACGTGTCAGTTGGAGACAAATTGGCAAAATTTCAAGTATGCCATAAAGGGAATAGCCGAATAAAAATTCGATCAATATTTCTACGTGTCCAACGGAATGGGGCCCTTAAGTTATATGTCTACCACCTTATGGAGTGGAAAAGGGAGAGCACTAGATTAGTGGGGCCCATTAGTCAGCGGACGTCGATTGCGTAGCACGGTGGTTGTTGTTCCCCCCGATTTGTTTGCGTTTTCACATTTATTTATCAACAAATTACGCTGTAAACAAAGGCAAACAGACCGGGCAAACGAACAGACATGGGTGTAGTACTATGCCACACACATACCTCAAAAGTCTGGTCAAAAAGGTTAATTATGCAGCCGGGGACTGGGAATTCTCAATACTATAAGTAAGCACATTGTACTGAGTAGTTAGTCCGTTCGTCAGAGCGGTTCGTCAATCATTTTCTGGATGGCTTACATGAAAATCGTGTTTGGTTTTTCAGTTTTGTTTTTCTTTTTCGATTTTTTTTGGTGGTGTGTGGTAAACGTTTTCACTGCATTTTTTACAGCCAAACAAATTTTTTGACAAGCAACTGACAGAAATTGACAAGCGACCGAGCAATGGGCCAAAATGCTGGACTGGAGGACCGAAAAGAACCGAACTCCCAAACGATGTGATGTGAGAGATGGTTCCAGCTGTGAAAAGGTCAACATTCAGGCATCCAGACATGCTGGGTCTGTCGTGCAGAGTTATTGCCTAGTTGTTTTGCTTTTTTTCCCATCCTATTTGTTGCCTCACTTTCCAACGATGGCCGAAAGAAATGAAAAGTGTGGCCTGGCCTGAGAACCCGAGAAAGGCCTTTCTTCTCGGTCGGCCAAAGACCGGCTAATATTGACAAATTAAAAGCAGGTTAATGTGTCTTTAATGTTTGTGAAGTTTTCACTGGTGGTGGGGTTGGGACTCGTAGATCACAGAAAATCCATTGATGCAACATATGTGCGCCGGCATGTAAAAATATACACAAAGATCGGTGCGTATCTTTAAGAACCGACATAAAACGCAGATAGAGAAGCACACACGTGTGTGTAAAAACTGGCAGCCAAAGGCAAGGCAATTCAAAAGTCATTGAGGCGCAAAAGTCAAGCATAAATATTTCAAATAATGTTTGCTGGCCCCGCTGGCATTGGGTCTTGGGTCTTGGATCTTGGATCTTTTTAAACCCAACTGAAACTGCTCGCCCTCTCTTTCCCCCGCTACGCTACCCCTCTCTTTCTCCCCCTATCAGAGTGTGTGTGTGTGTGGCATAATTTGGTGAGAGTTCGAGTTCAACAGCTGAACAAAAACAGCACCAAGCACATTAACTTTGAAATAAGAACAACACCATAGAACTCGAAACGATGCACCGAAAAAATAAAAGGTATTTTTAAATGGTTTTCAAAATGTGTTTGAATCAGGGGTATTTGTTGTACTATTTCGCAAAAAGAAATCAAAAAATTAAAAGATTCAAATATTGGTTTGATAGTTTTCAAGCTCAAATGCTTAGAGAATGATTCGATAATTTTATATAAATTTAGATTATTAAAGGACAGCTATTTAATAACAAGTTAATAGTTTTATATTAAACACTGACATAAAATATCACATTCAAAGATTTAAGTACTTTCATAGTAAAGGATCGGATTTTGGAGAAATGAGTACCAGATCAATTGGGATTGATTTCATTTTAAGTCTGCGTCGTATTACAAATGTATCAATAGGATTATTAAGTGGAACATCAACTGATATTAAACTCAAATTCCCCAATATCAGATCGAAGATCATATTTTGTTTCCGTGTAGAGATCGGAAAATGGAGAGCATAGAATGGAGCATGGAGAACGGAGCACAGAGAACCGGAGAATTGGAGAACCGGAGGGAGCTAACATCACTTTGGAATGAACAATTCTAGAGAGGGTGAGCGAGAGAGGCGGGCGTTTCTGTAATAGACGATGTGATGTCTACGCTGATGACCTCAGTTAAAAATAAATAATGCCTTACACTGTTTGGAATTAGTGGCTGCTTTTCGGCTCCAGACTGTAGACCGATCCCCGAGATTCTAGTCGTAAGTTCAGGGTGGCGCTCAGTGATCATGAAGATGCTCATGAGGCTGGCGACAATGAAGGCAACATCGGGCGCCCGAACAAATCATTTTGTCAACTCAGCTTGTACCCGGCAGCTGGAGGAGGAGACATGCATATTTGTGTAAATTCTTGTACGACATTTATCACACATGAAATTGATGAACCTGCCCCGCCTGATAAATGTTTGTGAGCAGCGAAACAGAGGGAAAGCGATTGAATAGAGTCGGAGAAAATCGGGGGAAAAGATTAACTTCTAAGCTGCTGGATTGGGTATACACTGTTTTGTTTAATTAAAAATCGGAGTAGATTTCAGGAAGAGATTAGCTTTGAAGGTCTTAGATTGATGCTGTCGGTTTATTTTAATACTACGTCAGATGGATGTTGTTGTCTTTTAAAGAACATTTAAATATTCATAATAATCACTATATTCCAAATAGTTACAGTACTGACAAATAAAAAGTACAATCCTAAAATAATGAATCGTGTCTTAAATGAAATACAATGTTTATTGAGCTGGGATACATTTATATTTTATTTTTTTTTAATCCATTTAATAATCACATAGATTGGTATAAAATCTTTTTGATTGAATGTAATTTGGAGGCTTTAATTTATTAAAAAAGATAAATGGGTTTTTCCCAGTCAGAGGAAGAATGCCAGGCCGACCGAAATATTGTTTCAGTTTTATTTACCTGAAATTTGCTATTTTATCAACCACCCAGCACAAGTGTTTCGTTGTGAACTTATTTACATACTTATCGGTACATATGTGGAGTATAAACAGCAAAGGCAGAAACGACGAAAACGAAACGAGTTTATATATAAGGTGGCTATGCTGTAAAATAATAAAGGGCGGACCATATCAAGAGTTGCTGTTATGGCAGACAAAACGGGTCGCCTGCCACTCGGGGGTTAAAACGATCCGCACCGATGACGCACCATAGAACCGGAAATTCTGTTATTCAGCTGAGTTCTCAATAAATATGCAAATGGAATTTTTTGTGCACTTTTCGGCGATTATAATTCCCATGAAATTAAAAGCAAATGTCGCGAGGGAGAAGCAAACCGCCTCCCAACAAGAGTGTAAACAAACTACACAGCGTTTATGATTTATGAATCGAAAAAAGCGCTGACAGTCCCAACGCAGCGGAAATGCTTAAGAACCGATACCGATCCGAACTGAAACCAAAAAACGATCACAGATAAACCGAGAAACGTCGCGTAGATAATGCCAGCTACTAACTAACTGTAAACATATATTATATAGGTTATCACTATCATTTTCAGCTCGCAGCTGACAAGATAAAGTTGTACCACGACAAAAAAGGAGAGACTAGACTAGAAACCGAAAACCGAAAAGCGAGAAACTCAGGTAAATTTTGGGGAGTGAAAGTAAGTGGCGGACCCAAAGACAATCACAAGATGTATCTAAACTCTGACGTTTTGTTCTAGGAAGCCAAAAGCCACCCATAAACACTGAGTGCGATCTGCAGATCTTTATGGACATGCAGATAAGCTGCTTTGTTTACCCTCCCCCGAAGATAAGCGGCATGGGGTCCCGAAGCTCTATTTACCTTTTTAGATGCGTTTGCAGCTGCTGCTCGAGAAGAGAGTATCTGTAAGTTTTTCCTTTTTCTGATTTTTGCCTTTTGCTTTTTGGTTTCACAACACCATCGGAAATTCCATAAACACCAAATAGAATTTCGCTTTGTATATTTCTTCACAAAACTTTTCTTTTCGTATTGATGAGATACTATATAATTTCTCTTTAACATTCGTTGTTTCGTTTATTATTATTTTTTTTTTTGTAATCACTTGTATTAATTTCTCGTTTTCAACAACAACATTTCGTCATGTTTTTTTCTATGGGGCGTACAAAAAATGTAGTAAACGTAATCGAAAACAAAAGCACACGCGTTCCGCAGTTCTCTCTCCGAAGAGTGAAAGAGACGGAGCGGTGGGGAAAAAGAGGAGGAGAGAGAGATAGATAGGGGAAACAGAAACAAACACACGCATATAAAAAAAAACACCAAAAAAATTTTTTTTTTAAAAAAAATATCACAGTTTTGATGATATTATGAAATTTTTAATTGATATGTATTTGTTTCGTCAATAAATATCGATTGGCCTAATAAAAGTTTGCCACGCCCACTCTAACGCCCAAAAACCCATTAAACGCTTAAGCCTGGCTAGCGCCTACATTTCCGCCTTTAATGGCGCCATCTAACGGATGACTTTGGAACAGCTGGCCAAGGTGCTCAACAGAGTCAACGTTAATTCTCGATAAGGATTTCTATTAAAGGAAATTGCGATGGTTTTCATTTGTCAATACCGAACTATATCCCAAGAACTATGCAAATCAAATCTAGTTAGCCAAATTGGAGGTCTGAGTCAAACAATGGCGTATGTGTATGTATGTAAGCATATACATATGTATGTATTTACATTGTACACAGTTGCAATCGCCCGGCAAAGATAACTCCTTTCAAAGAAAGCTATTCGCTATACCCGTTACTCGTGTTGTGCCAACATTTAGACTTTAATATACATAATAATATTTAAGAATGTATGTGTTTAGCCAATATAAGTATGTATGTTTAATATTTCTAGTCAATTTATTGCACTCAAAAACATAAACATAAACACAGCTGCTGGTGCAGGACAACAGCTGCCTGCGCTAAAGCAGCGCTGGTGCTGATGCTCGTGCTGTAAAGCTGCCAGTATTAAGAGATCGCCGAATTCAAATTGATAATTTTAACTTTTTGTCCTTTTTTCCTGTGGTCACTCTAATTCACATTATGTTAATGCAAAATCTAAATCATTTGAAATGGGGCGCGCATTTTGTCACTTTTTGCTCCTATTCGTTTCTCACAAGTGCATTCACCTGCGCTAGAGAGAGACGGAAGATGTGTTAGGCAGAATGGAAAGTTCTAGAAGGCAAGGTTCGCTGTTAGCAAAAAGGGCGGGAATCCGTGCAAGTAAATGTTGGCGCTTATGAACTTTGCAGAGCTGCAAACTATTCTGCTCTCCTCGCTTTAGTCTACGACTAACCATCGTATGTGATCTCTCTTCTCGTCTGCGATTGCGATTTTTGTCAGTTTTGCCTATTTTAAAACAAATCTCCCTTAACGTAAACTATTTTTTTATTTTTTGTAAACTCATTAAACTCATTTTTCTGTGCTTAAAACTAACGTAAATTTTGTAAACAAATTGTTACGCGGTCGCGAGTTGTTGCTGCCTCTGCCGATTTGCTGCCGACGTCGCTGCCGTTGTTTGCTGCTGGGCTGGTTGCTGCGCTCGCTGCTAAGTACCCCTTTTAACGTAGATTTTGTTAATAATAATATAAGATTAAGTCTTTTTCAAGACTTACTCTTAAATTATTATTATTAATATTTTTCACATTTGCAAATTTTTAACGTAATTCATTTTTTGCCGCTCTGCCCCTTTTAACGTAGATTTGTTAATAATAATATAAGATTAAGTCTTTTTCAAGACTTTATTATTTTTGTTTAATAGATTTTTTCAAGACTTGCTCTTAGATTATTATTATTCATATATTTAACTTTTGCAAATTATTAACGTAATTCATTTTCAATCGCTCTGCCCCTTTACCCGTATATAAATAAAAGAATTCAGCCTTTTTTAAGGCTTATTCTTATATTTCTATACATTTACGTTTTTATCTTAGTAATAGTACTATAAGTCTAAGTCTTTTTTAAGACTTACACTTATAATTCTATTATTTATATAATTTATATTAACTATATTATATTATAAAATTTATATTATATAAATATAAGAATTTAGCTTTTTTAAAGCCTTATTCTTATATTTCTATTAATAAACCTAATCAGCGTATTTAATCGTAGTAGTCATATAAATTTAAGATTTTCAAAAATGCCTCGTTTGAATAGACCCACTGCATCTCAGCGGGCTAGGAACCAATTGTTGAGAAATAGGGTCAATAGGGAAAATCCAGAGTATGCAGAGATGGAGAGGGTAGAAAATTCTGAATCTCAGCGTAGGAGAAGGGAAAATGCAGTAGCCAGGAATTCAGAGCAGGGTGTAAATACAGCGTCTCGTAGGTCAAGACGCTTGAATCGGCACACTCGTGCGGGTGAGCAGGGAGCAGATACTGCAAGACGTAGGGAAATTCGCTCGAACCCCGTTCTTCGGGCGGGTGAGCAAGAAGCAGATACTGCAAGACGTAGGGAAATTCGCTTGGATCCCGTTCTTCGTGCCGGAGAGCAAGCAGCCGACACTCGGCGTCGCTTTATTAGGCGAAGAAACACCGATGAAAGAGCTACAGAGCAGGTTGTTAATACCGCTGACCATCGGTTAAGGCGCTTGGATCCCGCTTTCCGTGCGAGTCAGCAGGCAGCCGATACTCTGCGTCGCGCTATAAGGCGACAAGTTAGTGAAGTCCGAGCTACCGAGCAAGTTAGTAATACGGCATACCATCGGTTAGGGCGCTTGGATCCCGTTCTGCGTGCGAGTCAGCAAGCAGCCGATACTCGGCGTCGCGCTTTAAGGCGACAAATTAGGCAAGTCCGAACTACAGAGCAGGTCCGAAATACTGCTGACCGTTCGGAAAGGCGCTTGGATCCTGATTTCCGTGCGGTTGAACAAGCAGCCGATGCTCGGCGGCGTTCTCTGAGGCGGTTGGATGCTACGTATCGTGCGGGTGAGCAAGAAGCAAATACCCTGCAACGAGCGCAGGCAAGATCAACTCAGGATCGCTTATTGCAAAGAGCGCAGGATAGGTTTAGGAGAGCTACGGCTAGGAGTTTTAGGGATCGTAGGGCCGTCGAGCAGGCGAGAAATACACTGGCTCGACGAAGTGCTCGTATAGCTGCTCGACAAGAAACTATCGATGCCATTTGAAATATTAGTCAGAGAGTAAGTCAGTATAGAAGCCTCGGTGGCAATAGGATGTAGAAAATCTTCGGAACGCAAACCGAAGTCAGGAGATTCGACTTGATTTATCCCAGGGAAATAGGACTCCTAGAAATATACCTATTGGATTGGATGCTCACATAGCCAAATTCAATAGGTTAGTAAAACTTGGCCCCGATCAGATTTTCTTCTGCTTCAAGGGATTGTGGTTCCCCAAGCAAATACGTAAGCTTTCTAGAGCCTATTTGGAAGAAAATCGCGAGTTTAAGGAAGAGATTTACCAGAATGCAAGCCAGCTTGCTTTCACTGGGGAATCCTTTAAGTTCTGTGGCACATGCCACGGCAATATAAAAGCCGGAAGAAAGCCCAAAGGTGCCATTTCCAACGGCCTAGACTTCCCAGAAATTCCTCATTCCTTGAGGGGGCTTACTCCCTTGGAGGAGCGACTGATTTCACCTCGCCTTCCATTTATGATAATTAAGTCGATAGGTCATGAGCGTCAGAGTGCAATAAAAGGAGCTGTTGTAAATGTCCCCATTCCGGTTAGCAACATCGTGACGTCCCTTCCACGAGCTTTCCACGAGGCAGAGGTTGTACAGCTCCACCTCAAGCGAAGAATGGAGTACGGACATGATTTCATGGCAGAGACCATTATGCCTTCCAAAATTGCAGACGCCATCAGGTACTTAGTTAGTACAGAGCTTTACAGAAAGCACAATGTGTCAGTGAACGAGCAGTGGATCTCTGATTTCACATCCGAAACTGTTCCATTCGTAGCTTCTCAAGCGGACTTAGCCTTTGTAGAGGGACAACTAGCCATCCAGCAGGAGGATGTAAACTTGGAGGCGGGAAATTCCGAAGAGAATGAAGAAGCCGAAGAGCTAAATCCTGGAGGGCAGGAAACTCTGCTTGAGAATAACCAGGCACACAATGTGGAATTCCGAGAATCACAATGGCTCTAGGTTAGGGCCAAAAGCCTCTCGACGTGATTCTCGATGTCGACTTCGAAGAGTTGGCGTTCCCAAGCATTTATGCTGGCGTCAAGAGACCATCTTCGGAAAGTTATACAACCATAGTTAGATCAGAGCTTAGGAACGTAGATAGAAGAGGTTGTAGAACTGACAAGTTGTTCTTCAATTACTGTAACTGTTGAAAATTCGAAACAATATTTCAACTTGCCTACGTAAGCGGAGCGCTTCTAGCGCGATATCTGCCGCCAACGTACTCGATTAAGCTTTCATGGGAAACGTAATTTCCCATGATGACGGATATCGAATTCTTAAGGACATTCGCACTTCTCCTGCTCACTGGGAAGATGAGAAGAAGAAAGTCATGGCTATGATTCGCCAATTTGGTTTGCCAACTTTCTTCATAACTCTGTCGGCCGCAGAAACTAGGTGGCCAGAGCTGCTTGTACTGCTCAAGCGCAATGTAGATAGGATTGACATTAGTGAGGAGGAAGCTTTGAACTTACAGTTTAGAGAAAAGGCGCGGCTGATCAGAACTGACCCAGTGACGTGTGCTAGGTATTTCGATTATAGGTATAGGGAAGTTCTAAAGCTCATGAAGAAGCCGGGGGGAGTCTTTGGAAGTAACTTTGTTACTACCTATTATTGGCGAGTTGAGTTTCAACAGAGAGGTTCCCCTCACATTCACGGCATGTTTTGGCTGAAAGACGCCCCGGAAGTGGATTTCAACAGAGAAGAATCTATTGCTAGTGTAGTAGCCTTCATTGATCAGATTTGGCTCTGTACATTGAATACCAAAAGCATAAGCACGGGCATTCGTGCCTTAAAAAGTTGCGCGAATCCGTTTGTCGATTCGGTATTCCATACCCCCAATGCCCCGCACGGAAATATTGAAGCCACTTCCCGAAGAAACTCCCAATTTGTCTCTTCATCACGAAAACTATCAGAAAATTCGCAGTCTTTTACTTCGCGATCAATCCGAGGATTTGATTAGTCATCTTAGCATATTCGAAAATTTTCCTTCTCACGATGCGGTAAGCCTCAGTTACGAGGACTATATACATATATGCTATTAGGTCTAGTTTGAAAAAAACACAGATTTTTCTGAAGAGAACATTTGCAGAAATTCAAGTTAACGCCTATAATAAACACATTCTTTCTATGCAAAGGGCAAATATGGATATCCAGTTAATTTTGGACCCTTTTGCGTGCTGTAGCTACATAATTAATTACATTAACAAGTCCCAAAGGGGTATTTCGAAGTTAATGCGCGAAGCAGCTAATGACATTCGAAGAGGCAACTCAAGCATTCGTCAAAAGCTACAGTATTTCGGTCACAAGTTTATTTCGGGCACTGAGATCTCTGCTTAGGTGGCGGTATATTGTTGTATGGGATTGGCGTTGTCAGAAACAAGCAATAAATGCGTGTTCATAAACACCTTCCCTCCAGAACAACGAGTTCGTATGCTTAGACCTACAAGCGTCCTGCAAAATATGCCTCAGGATTCCACTGACATCTTTCAGAAAGGTTTGCTGGACAGATACGAACAATGACCAGATTCCCATGACGGCCTGTGTTTAGCCGATTTTGCTACAAATTACGAGTATTCTAAAACCCGTGGTAGAGCTCGCCAAGGGGAAAATAGTAACAATGAGGCTGAAGAAGAAAATGAGGTCTTAGGAACAGTTTTTTTTGCACTTCGCGACGGTAGTGGATTTATTAGGGAAAGAAACCAGCCGAGTATCATTAGGTATAGCCCCTTTAATATTAATTTTGATAGGCCCAACTATTTTAGAGCATTAGTTATGCTATATTCTCCATGGAGAGATGAACAGGTAGAATTGTTTCAGAAAAAATTGTGAGGAGTTTTATCATGAGCACGAGGAGGCTATTAAAGCCAACTTTGATAGGTATAATGCCATAGACAGCTTAGAAGACGCGCTCAGAAGGGCCATGGAGGCTGAGGAAAGTAGCGAGGAAAATGTAGATGAGGAGGCCGCAGCTAATGAGGAGTTTAGGGCCTTAGCTTTTCCAGAAATATCTTCTCAAATCAATGTTTTAAACTTAGACGACCGTGTTCAGGAAGTAGATCCGGATAGCAATATCCGCATAATAAAGCTTCCGCCAATTATTTCCCCTAAAAATTTAGCAACTCTTTAGCAATTCCTTACGCATGTCTTGCACAATGCAAGGAGAAATGCTAGTTTCCATGAGTTCGTAGGAGGCGGAGCAGGTGTCGGCAAGAGTAGACTTATATCCTTATTCCAGTCCCTTTCCAAGGAGTATAATGGTAGAGTAGGATGCGACCCAACATCTGTTAAAATACTGCTGTGTGCTCCCACAGGCAAAGCTGCTTTTGGAATTGGAGGCTCCACTCTCCATTCCATGTTCTCTCTCCCTGTAAATCAGGCTGGGTCTGCATTTAGGAGTTTAAGCCCTGATCTGTTAAATACCCTGCGTTCAAGATTTATTGATCTTAAAGTTCTTATAATAGACGAAATTTCTATGGTCAACCATGTTTTCCCATCTGGACTCTCGCCTTAAGCAAATTTTCTCCAACGTTGATACTCCCTTCGGAGGCATTTAGGTCATCGTGTTCGGCGATCTTAGGCAATTGCGGCCAGTTTGTGATCGTTGGATTTTCCAGCCGCCGTCGCATGATCCATACAGCGCTATAATTGGATCCCACCTCTGGAGTCCTTTTAGGTTTTTCGAGCTCACAGAGATAATGCGACAGCGAGATGACCAGCCGTTTGCAATAGCACTCAACAACATGGCGTCCGGCCAAATGTCGTCTGAAGATATTGTCCTATTTAGAGGCCGCACTTCCATAGAAAGTCAGATTCCAAATGACGCCATTCACCTTTTTTCAAGCAATCAGGACACAGACCGATACAATAGGGAGAAGCTCAACTCGATTTCCACTGATCAGTTCATTTCGGAAGCCATTGACTCTGTAAAATCTGCACATATTAGCTCAGAGCAGGGGAACAGATGTCTGGAACAAGCTTGGGCATTAAAAACATCTGAGACACAAGGTTTGTGTACCTCGCTCATTTTAAAAACCACTGCTAAATACATGATGACGGTCAATGTAGACACATCAGATGGTCTCGTAAACGGAGCCACTGGTGTCCTTAGGAAGATAGGTTTCAACACGTCCAACTCTCCAAACATTCTTTGGATACAATTTTTAAGTAACAGTATAGGAATAGCTGCACGATCAAAGTGCAGTCATCGCCAAGAGGCTTCATGGACCCCAGTAGCTAAGATCATAAAAAGCTTTCAGATTAATTCTAACCAGGCCACAACCATTGACCGAAAGCAGTTTCCAGTGGTACCTGCAGAAGCAATAACTATTCACAAAAGTCAAGGCGCTACGTACAGCAAAGTGGTGGTTCACACTAGTCCTAGCATGCAGAGAGCTGCGCTGTACGTAGCCTGTAGCAGAGCCACAAGTGCAGCAGGTCTCTATATTATTGGACCTTTCGTCCCCCCAAGATCCGCCCAGGGATCTCCTTCCGAGGAAGAGCTCCGAGAACTGCGTTCCGCTAAGTTACTGAGTACCCATTTCGATTGTTTACTCAATAGTCCGAACCTTCATGTATTTTTCCATAATACGGAAAGCTTGCACTGCCACATTAGCGATGTGTGTTCCGATCAGCTAATGCTTATGTCTTCCATTCTGTGCTTCGTTGAGGCTTCCACATACTCAAATGAAGCATACGACATTCCTGGCTTCGCCACAGCAGTGCGACTAGATTGCCAGTCAGTAGCTAACGGAGCTCGACCAAAAAGAGGCATTCTTGTAATGTCAGTCTTTGTTCAAGTGGTCGCTTTCTGACTAATTCCTCAAATTTAGCCTCTCCAGTGTTCGAGTTTGCCATCTTTAGGTACCGGTCTTTAGGGATTGTAGTTATTTATAAAAGTCCGACCTATCCGTTGTTAAAGTTTGAAACAGAGTTTAAGGAGCTATTTCAGCGGCACACATTTTTAAATAGTAATAGTTCAGTGTTAGGAGATTTCAATTTATGCCTTCACTCCATCTCAGGCTGCTATGGGAGAGTTTTCGATTTTCTAGCAGATGTAAATGGGTTTAGTTCGTTGCTAGATTTGGACTCGTCGACAACCAATTTCAATACGCATATTGATTGGGCGTTTTCAAATATTTTCGATAATAGGGCCATTGCGCGCACATTTGAGACTACATATAGCTACCACAGTGGTATATTAGTTAGCGTTAGGGAGGCTGAATAGTTGGGGAAAATTGTATATATTATATTGATAGTATGTATATATTTAAATAAAACAAAAAACCCAAAAAAATTAAATAGTTGCATGCACAATTTTTTTATAGTATGTATATATTTAAATTAAACAACAAATCAAAAAACAAAAAAAAATTAAATAGTTGCATGCTAAATTTTTTTTATAGTTAAATTAAAAAAAAAAAAAAAACCCCAAAAAAATTAAATAGTTGCAAAATTTTTTTATAGTGTATATACTTAAATTAAAATTTTTTAAAAAAAAAAAAAAAATACTAATTTTTACATAAGTACATAGTAAGTCTGCCTTCCATTAGTTACGGATAAACAAAATGTTGGGGAACATGGAGATTCCAAACTTGAATAAAGTTTGGCAACTCAAGTCGACTCGTAGGTCCCCAAATTTTATTTTGGTTTGAAAGACCCCGTTGCAAATGTTCCACGTGGTGTTCCCTGGGTACCGA